>VWZK01020527.1:321018-417942 GCA_013396935.1 Baryphthengus martii | reverse complement strand
GTTCCAAGGCCGAACTCCTCATCCGCACCCCGCCGGCGGCGTGCGCGGCCGGGGCTCTGCCGCCTTAGCCCCGCGGGTGTGTGCAGGGGAGCAGGCGGAGGCCTGCCTCCGCCCCCCTGCGGGGCGGGCTGGCTGCGGGCTCAGCAGGGGACGGGATGAAATAAAAGAAGTAAAAGGCGAGGGACTCTCTTTTCGGGAAACTCGGAGCTCTGGGCTTTTAAAGCTGCAAAGCAGCGCGGAGTGGTTTCTGCCCGAGCTGTGAGCGTCCAGGGGTCTGAAAAGCCGGCCTCCCAGTTAGCACCCAACAGGGCTTGTCAGGCCACACCTGGAATACTGTGTTCAGTTTTGGTACCCACTAGATAAAAAAAGATGTGGGCAGGCTGGAGAGGATCCAGGGAAAGGGCACAAAGATGATCAAAGGACTGGGAAGCTGCCATATGAGAAAAAGATGAGAAAATTGGGTTTGTTCAGCCTTGAGGAAAGGAAGCTTCAGAGGAGACCTTATTACCATGTTCCAGTATTTAAAGGATGGCTACAAAGAAGATGGAGACTCCCTTTTTACAAGGAGTCACATGGAAGAGACTAGAAGTAATGGAGTACATGTTACTCCTGGGGACATTACAATTGGACACAAGTGGAAAATGTTTCACAACAAGAACAGTCAGCCACTGTAATAATTTCCCCATGGAATTGATGGATTCCCCAAAACTGGACACTTCTAAGGTTCAGCTGGACAAGGTGCTGGGCCATCTTGTCTAGATTGTGTTTTTCCCAAGAAACGTTGGACCAAATGATTCTTGAGGTCCCTTCCAACCTGGTAGTCTATGATTCTATGAAACTGTGCCCCTCAAATCAGGGGCCCCAGCCAGAGTGATGATGGCTTGAAGATTTATACTTTCAGGATATCTCACAGGAAAAAGAAGAGCCCTGTGACATGAAAAAAAATCTTCACTTTGCTGGGTGACTGTCTGGTAGACAGTGAAAAGGAATGGGTGGATGGCCAAGAGAAGGAGGTGTAGAGCAGCCTGGCATGGCAGTGCTGTTTCTTTCTCCTGTCCCTTTTCTCTCCCTGCCTCCCCAAAAAGCGGGTTGAGGCTCTCCCTGAAGGAACATCTCTGGGCCCTGTGATATCTTTCTGCTGATGCATTAGCAAAGGTGCTAGAAGTCCTTGTGGCTGACATCCGCTCCCAGCCGTTGGCCCAGACAGGACAGCTTTAACATTGCTGACTGTGAGTCTCCAAAATGTACAGGAAAATGTAAAAAAGGATGTGTGCTTTATTTAATTTTTGTTGCTTGCATTCTTGATTTGGACCTTTGAAACTCAAATTTTTTAGACTTTTCTCAACCACACTCAGGGGAACAGTTTTCTTTTTGTCCAAAAATTGAGATTCTCTCTGAATCATGTCAAGTGAAGTGAGATGGCTGGGAATCCAGTGGGAGAAGCTTCATGTTCAACTGATGGCTGCTAGCAACACTTAACACCCTTCTGTATCCCCTCAGTAAAAAGCTAGCAAACCTGACAGTTTTGCTCAGATATGTTCTATTTAATGGTAGATTCACAAGAAAGTGACTTACAGGATGAAATGAGCATTAACAGCATTTATAGGAACAATAGGAGTATGTCCATCACAACACCCTTAAAATTTTTTTTAGAAACACACCAGATACTTGGGTTTAAGTTAGACTGTTTGGAATGCCTCTGGTCCAGCTCCATCTACCCACGCTGACTTCTCTGACATGCAATCACAACCAGTACTCAAAGCCAGTAACTCAGTCTCAGTTCCTCTTGATCTGCCAGGTGAATTTGACTTTCCTGGTTATTCCCTCCTCAAACTCTTTATTGTTTTTGACTCCTCTAACTTTTTCCTGTCATAGATACATTGGTTTTGCTCACTAATACTATGGCAGTACTTCCTTCAGAAGACCCTTACAAGCTGCTTTCCAGCTTTCTACTGAAGTGCTATGTTGTTCTGCACTTGGTCCCAGTTCCCTTCTTAATGTAGTTTACTTTAGAATTATTTCTTCTTCATAATCCCAGGTCTTCACTCTCTCCCAACCCATTTCAAACAGAGAATAGGTATTTGCCTTTTAGGTTCCTTTAGCCATACTCCCTCTAGCCTATCCTGCTTTTGCCAATACAGATGTTACTGCATCAAAGATAGACCAACAAGTGGTCACTCAAGGAATGGGATGTTTCTCTTGATGTTGTTTGGTCAGCAGAGTTTTGCAAGGCAGATGTGGAATTTCTTGAAACAGTTATTGTGGAGCATCCACATGCAAAGATGCAGAACACAGAATTTATTTAAAACATATTCAAGAAAGCCATAAGACAGTAGCATGGTGACAGATTTCCTCGTGGTGTGATGGTTGCATTTTTTTGCATCCCTTTTACTTTCAAATAAGAAGAAAAGCAGAAATACTAATGCCTCTCGAGCTGAATTGTGCGTTGTGCTTTAACAGATGTGGAACTGAGTCTTTACTCAAGTACAATTCCATTACCTGAAAAGTATTGAAGATAAGCAAAATCATTAGATAAAGCCAGCGGGCTTCTGGAAGGGTGTGCCAAAATATCTAATCCCATAGCTGAGGGAAAAGGATTCAGCCAGCTAGTGAGAGTGACCCATGCTCGGCACAGCGGTAGCACCACTGGCAGGGCTGGATGCTACAGGTGAGGTGGAGCTCTTCCCAAAAAGCAGTGCTGTGTATGTACCTTTGCGTACACTCAGACGTTCTGTTCCAAAGTGCACCGGCTAGCTTTGTAGGTAGGCCACCTGCTTTAGCAGTTTTCCCCTCCACCCTGGTAGCACAGATAAGTTTTATGGATATGGAATTTAGGTAATCGATTTTTAGTTCTAAAGAATTATTTCTGCACTGGAAAAAATACCCTGGGAAGTACCCTTTACCTATAAACACTGTGTGCATATAGCCACAAAGATACTGAATGCCTATCTCCCTTTTGTGATGAATTAGGATGTTAGGAGCCCAGCTGCTCAGAGAATTAAGCCAATGCTCTTTCTCTTCTCACCTCTATAGGGGTTCAAGCAGAAAAGTCTCCTTTTGAGTATCTGATTTTTTTTGTCACTCAACCCAAAGTTCTGGTTTATACAAGGCCAAAGCAAAAAAACAATGGATTATCTTCCCTCTGCTCTCAGAGCATTTTCAGCATCTTCTCTGGGAGAGATCAAAACAGCCCCCGGGAGCTCATTGTTGTCGCTTCAAACGTGGCCATCGTCCAGGCAGCAGGCAGAGCACTGTTGAGTTCTAAGCTGTGGTAACTTTAGTAAGTGTGACATTCACTGGGCAGAATGTGAGGTCCTGTTGCAATAACGCACGCTTTATTTTCCTGTACTGGAGGAAGAGACGGTGAGGCCATATACTTCAGCAACTATGAGCCAGCACGTTGGGAAGCTCTATAGATCTGCAGTGTCTTCATTCTTCCTCTTCTTGCTGGTGGGTAAGTACTAAACCAGTTTCTTCAATTAGAAGAAATACAGCTTATTCCTAGAGTTTGGCTTGAGAGGTTCTCTTCTTTCTTTTCCAAATGTAGCTTTCCGCTGAGGGCTTCCTCAGGATTCAGGAAAACTGTATTTAGTGTTGTGTGCTGCATTAGAACATACTTTTCTTCATAGATACATTCCTGTTTAGCTAATAGAAATGTTCAGAATGAGTATGTTTGCCTGTCTTTTTCAAGAAGAAAGGCTGTGTGTCATCAGTGCTAGAAGCTTCATTTCTATTTTGGTTGTCTAATGTATTAGCAACTGGTTATTGTCACAAGGTAGTTATTCATATCCATTTGTGAAAGCCAACCTCAGCCTAAGGCAAAAGTCATATAAATTAAAATGAGCAATGTACAGTCATTGATCACTTAATCACAGACATCTGGGAGCTGAATGCAGCTCATATGGCACCCTTATGACACCGAGTGTGAATTTGAGCTCTAAAGCCAACGACACCATCTGAAAGACAGTCACTCCAGAATGAGATTTTTATGCGGACTGGAAATCGAGCCCTATTTGCCCTTAACCTCTCCTCCATCTGTTGAGTGTGATCAAAAGAGAGGAGACTCATCTAGAAAGGTCAAATTTTTCACTGACCTCCACTCACCATTTTGGATCTCTGATGCTGTTGGCCTCTGGCAGAAGAAGCTTGCAGGGCTGCTTGGGTGTACTTGAGGCACCAAAGAATGAATGAGAGGCTCCAGGACTGGAAGAGAGTTATATTTTATTCTTTCCTTTCGTCAGCTCATTGCCTCTAGCCTGCCTTGTGTATTTGTCATTCATAGCCAATGGTAGTGCCTTACATGGGAAAGTATCAGCCTGCAGATTACATAAAGGGCAGGCTGATGGCTTAGTCGGTGCCCTAGCAAATGTGGCGCACACTGTCACATTGCAGACAGTCCCAGAGAGCTTTCTCCCCTCATGGCTGAAAACTGGCCATGAACTACTGACTTCATATGACAATGACCTATTAGATCATCTAATTATTTTTTCCAGGTCAAGACAAGTTCATCCATGCTGTATTTCTCTGTACCCTGTCTAGCTCAAGTGCTTTCATCAAAAAGCTTTGCATTCCTCTCCACTGGGAGTTGAGCCCAACAACCTTGCGTGACAGGGGACCTACACATCACACCGCTAATGAAGCGATTGACTTTAAAAGAGCTTTGATGCAGAGTCAACAAGGCGTTTGGCATGGTGTGCTCCCAGATGCCAATGTGATAAGAGCATTGTGTATTTGGATACAAGTAAACGAATATGTTCCAGTTTTGCAACCTTACAAAAGGAAAAAAAAGAAAGGAAGAAAGAAAAAGAGGCTGAAACCCCCAAGCAGAGCTGGGCCGAAAAAATACAGCCTGCTCCTCTTACATTTTGATTTTCCTAATTAGCTTTAAGTTACACGATTTGTGTTGAAACAAAGATGAGGGATAACATAGATGACCAGGTATTTTATGATGGGAGGTGCAAATAAAACTCCTGATGAACAGAGGCAACATCAAAGCGCATTGTTCCTGCTCAGTCCTGTTCTCTATGCCACAAAGTGGCTGTGTAAAAATACATTTTACATCACTAAAGGGAATAAAATTTATAATTATGTTGCAGGGGGTGCCTATAACAAGGCTGGAATGCTTATAGTAGAGAAGAAGGTTTGTGGCCATTCCCTGAAAACAGGGTGGTGGTACTGCTTTAGCTAAAGCAGCGGTATCCAGTGGACATAACGGTTAATGAACAGAGATTTTAAAAGAATACTCATGATGAAACTGCCCAAATTCTCTCTAACAAATAACCAAATATATCACATCAAAATGATGCATAAAGACTGTAATATGTCAAGCTACCATCAGCTTGTCAAGTATTTCAACTAGGTGCTTAGTCAAAGTACTTTGTCAAGACACTTCAACTTCATGCCTGCTGCATTGATACACTTCTACCCAGCTGGAATGGGAAAATCCGGACCTCAGATGCCCCTGAGAATTTCCGTTGTGTTCACTGGTAAAATGAAAGTAAGGGTAATACCTCATCCAATCTCTTTAATAAGGACTACTCATTTTAGGGCACTGGATCCAGAGCTACAATAATATTTGCATATCTAATTCTCAGGCATCCAGTTCTTATGGATAGGTAGGTCTTCCAGGTACAAGGCCAAAATTTTCACTTTGAGAGAAAGGCACAGAGCACCAAAGAGATCTCGGAGGGTTTTCACATGCTTTGTTGTTGCCCAGTTTCATAGCCAGCTTATATTTTCTGTATTTTTGCATCCATGATTATCTCTCATCTGATACTGAAATTGTAAACTCTCTGCTCCATCCTTTTATAAGGCACCTAGAACAACAGGGCCCTACTGTCTGACAGAAATTGTCAGTGCTACTCCCATACGAGTCATAAATTATAACAACTATGAATACAACTGTAATTTTGTGTACAAGCGTGCCTGGAGGAGCCATTCAAGTGACTCTCAAGGCAGTCATCAAGGGATTTGCTTTTCCATTGCCTTCAGACATTTGTCCCTGAGCATCAAGAGGCTATTGTCATTGTGAAGCTTTACCAGACCCAGACAATAGCATTTTTCATCGTTTGGATGGCAATGAAAGACTCAAGACAATGTAAAATGTAAAAAAAACCTTCGCTGTGGAATGGTCTGCAATCCTTGAGAAGGCATCAACTAGTATGAAGGGAGACTATTTCACTTGAAGAAAATAAAACAGGAGAAGAAACTTTTCCAAAAATTGGTCTGAACTGAATTGGTCTTGCTGACAGCTGTTGACTTATTTTTAAGAGTTTGGTTTTCTTTTTGAGAGAGTAACTCTTCCTCTCATCTTCTGAACTGGGGCTTGTTTCCAGAAATGAGATCTACTCACACTACTCTTAGCTCGAGGCTGTTCGATACTATCATTAGCAGCTGAGTGAGAGAAGGCAGGTTTAAATGTGTACTACAGACATATTGTCCTTATTTTTCTAACAAAGGGTAGCAGAACAATGTGATGTGTTCACAGAGAATAGATGTCACCCTCAGTACCCATACCCACAGAATGCTAAGGTGCTTGTCCCTCAGATCACTGATAGGATCTGCTGGGGGTTCAGTCTGTGGCAATGGAGATCCTTCCCACACTTTAAAGATTTCCTATCCTGAATCTGGAAGTGTATGCCAAAATGTCTGAGAAGCTCATATTGTATTTTGGGATGCAGGCATTTGCATTACGATGCACATGTATCCACTTGTCAGAACAGAGCTACGTGGGTTTAAGTGTACATGTGTTTTTTGCTTTACCTCAAAAGCAGTTGAGGCAGGAACATCAGGTCCTGAAACTTTTTGGCCTGGAAAGAAAGAGGTTAGTGTTCCAGCTGGAAATGTGGCTGAATGGACTCTGAATTTCATCCAAAGCCATTGGACTGCTTCCTGGCAGTGGAAAGGAACTGAGAATCTGGAAAAGACCTGTCTGTGCACATGAACATAATCTAAGCAGCAACTAGAAAAAAAATCCCTATCATCATAACAGTGACTACCCTCAAGTCCTACTTCGAGGAGCCATTCTTTGTGTGGGTTAGAGGTCAGGAGCAGCTGTAACGTTTATCATCCTATCACCCTCAACTCTCCTCTTCTTTTTCTTTCCTGGTACAGATGTTGGTGTTAGTGGTGAAAGTGCAAGCAAGAAGAATGCAGCTCATATAACAGCACGACTTTCATTGTTGACACCACCTGAGCCTTGGCACCTTTTGGTGACTCAAACACCAGCCAAGGAAAAAGCCAAAGAGGGCGAAACTGTGATCTTAAATTGCCACTTCAACAATCCACGACATCCCTCCCTGACTGGCCCGATGGTGAAGTGGTACAAAGAAGATGAAAAGGGGCGGATGGACCTGCTAGAAAACAATGTGACCGTCTTGCCAAATAACTCCAGGATTTTCATGGGCGGAGACTTGTCCCAAGGAGATGCCTCCCTAGTGATCCTCAATGTGACAATTAGTGACCATGGTATTTATTTCTGTGAGGTTACACTTCTGGATGGAAAGGTGGTGACTGGAGATGGCACAAAGCTCAGAATCAGGAGGGCTCTTGGTAATATTTGATGTTACCTACTTCTTTTCTCCCTCTTTCTCTTCCAAATCTGGAATGCATGCTTGCAGAAAGAAGGAATTTGGACTGTTGGGCCTCTAGCAGTTGGGACCTAGTGTCATGGAATGCAATTGCTCTTTAGCATTTCTCATTACTTTTGTTAGGCCAGCTAATTTTGATTGGCTTGCCTCTATACACAATCACACAGGTATTATGATAAGGAGGGACATGTGCAATCAAAAGAAGAAGAAAGGATTTTATCACTAAGATCAAAGTCAGTGCCAAGAATGAAACAGTCAGATGAGTTCTTTTGTACTCACAGCTCTGTTTGGTAGCACCTCCATGAGTAACAGGTGTCAAGATACCATCTCAGGCAACAGCTCCCAACTCCTTTTTTTTTTTTTGGACATTATTTCTCTCCATCCCACTAACTTGCACATTCATTCCTTGGCTCTGGATGACATAATCCCACAATAAACATGAGGACCACATGATATCATTTCTGCTTAAGTTCATGCACATTAAAATCAAAGTATCATTAAAAGTGTCATGTTATGTTCTCTTAGCCTCACAAATAGTCACTAGACATATTAAGTCAGGAGATAACCTGCTTTGCTTTTATCAGCTGGAAATGTCAAAGCAGCTTTCCTTTTTATGTAGGCTAAACATATTCCAGTCCCAACAAATCAACACATCAGAAGGCTTATTATCTTATTATCTAATTAACAAAAAATAGCACTTTCTGTGTCAACAGCAAATTATGCAAGTGCCATTTCACCCTTGTTCATTACCAAAGCTTCTGGCTCACCAAGATACATTCACTAAGCCTTTGCCCTTTTGAGCCTGGGTTCTTCCATTACTACTTTTTATAAAACTAGTCAGTTTAAACCGTAGCACTAACAGGGCAAGAAACCCATGTCCCTCTACAAGGGCTTGGTCATGTGTCTAATGAGGTTTCCCGTCAGCTTGATCACACGGTCTCAGTAGCACAGGTTACTCTTCGAGTACCTGCACCCTGGACAGTGTAATTACCTCACTGTGTTCCTGAGAAGGTGAATTCTATCATTTCTGCACCATGCCTGAGTTAAGGGGACAAGAGAATATGGGAAATACAATTCATAAAGAAATGTTACATGCCACAAATCCAGACTGTCCAAAAACATACCTAAAATTAAAAAGATGAAGTAGCCAACTCGATTAACTTGTTCGTTACAGGAAGCAAATAACAAATATTTTAAAGTAAGGCAAGTAATAGTTCTATGGCACCTTCACTGCTCTCACTTTACTGATGAAACAAGCAGCTCCACAAAGGGTTTTAAGCTTCAGGACACCTTCTTGTATGCAGGACAAGGGAGCAGGTGTTTTGTTGGATGTCCATCCATTCAGCTAGGTAGCTGCTCCTGTGAATGGGTGGCCCAATGCTTGGAAATCTGTGTGTGAATATGGTAGCAAAACCATCCCAATTTTCTAGTGAAGCTTAAATATAACCTCATAGATATACGTAGTGAGTTCCTGATCATACTGTAATTGTAGACAAAACTGTAAGACTTTTAATAGTTCTTTTATTACCTTTCTTGGGTCCATCACATGGCAAAACAACTACCATGAGCATAAGGCCATCACTTAAAATCTTATCGCATCAGTTGTGTGCCATTACCCAGCCAATCTCCCTCTTTCTAGAGATATTCCTCTCTTCATTCCCTTCTCCTCCAGGCTTATTTGGTATAGAAGAATCCATTGGAACGATCATTGGGGTCGTGGCGGCTGGTATCGGAGGCATAGTGGTTCTGATCATTGTTTTAACCCCGCAGCTGAGGAGGTGCGTCCTCTGCATGAGACAAGGCTCTCGCCAAGGTAAGGAACACAAACTAAACCCAGGAATACCTTGCTGGGAAGGTGAACCCAATTGACTATTTCCAAAAGTACTTTTTAAAAAAAAAATTAAGGAGGAATTAGCCATTGACTTACCCCAGGTCAGACACAGGATCTGGTTCAGCAAATGAACAGTGTGGATGAAACTCTATAACAGAGCTGGCTCTTTATTCCATTTCTTTTTCAAATACATCTTTGTTTATGTTGGGTAGAGCTTCATGCATAGGCCTAATGAGTTACCTATAAACAAAACAATAGCATCTTACTTAATTGCCACTTCCAACGAGTAATTTTCAATGAGATTCTTCTTCTTTTAACAAACTCCTGGGTCTCCTTTGGTTCTTTTAGGTTTATGCTGAAGGATGGTTCTTCCTCCCACCAACTCGATACTTACATCTGTATTCTTGTAATGCTTGTGTATAGAAAGCCTCAGATAGCCTATGTGTATGTGTGAGCTGTGGTTTGTAAAGCCCACTAATAGCCTTTATTAGATCAGCTGATCAGACATTTTCGTCAGATATGAACCAAGGAAATGACCTGAGAAGAGGCTGATGTACACAAAAGCTCACCTTTTTCTTCCAGCTCTGTCGGTTGATGTAATCAGAGTAGACTGACACCGAAGGCTGGATTTTGATACAAGTTTAGTTCCGATTTTGTGCAAACCAAGATGTGATCTGCGTTTCAGAACGAGCTCAGATGACATTTTGCTTTCAGTGGGGAGCCCTGTGATTTGCACCTCTTCTCAGGGCACTCCAAAATCTTGCTTGGCTTGCTGAAAAAATTTCGCTCCCTGAAAGGATGAAGAGCTGCTCTTGTCATTCACTGGAGCGCTGCCGCCACCTGATGGCCAGCGTGGCGGGGACAGGGACAGGGACACGGCCAGGAGCTCTGCCTCCCTTATCGGGGAGGGCATTCCAGCCCTTGCCGAGAAGAGCACCGGCACCCCTAGGCTGATGCTGCCCACGCAGCGTCATCTCTTTGCGATTTCTCCGAATGAACAGAGTTCACAACTTCTTTATTTGCCAGCAAGTCTCGGAAGAGTTATTGTCTTGTATTAACTCTGTATTGCTCACTCCTTCTCTCTCCTTTCCCTGTTGCTGAGCATAGCTTGAGGTCCAGCATTGCAGGAGTCACTTGAAGATGCAAAGCCTATAGGTGGAACAACTTCTGATGCCCTGTAAACCAAAAATGGAGCTCTAGATGGAATAAAAGCCTTCGTCTCGGTACATACTGTCTGGCATTTTTTTTTTCGTTAGTCTCTTTCATTTTTCTGCAGCTTTTCCAGCCACAGTGGCATATTTAGCATCCTCCTGCAGCAAGAAGCAAAGCAGCCTTTTGTGAAGAAATTTGTAGTATCACCTGCCAAACCCCCACTTAGTTTGGCCACACATCTCTGGCTCTCTGATGAGGTACCTTGGGTCTTTCCCTGTTGTTACTTCTTATTTGAAAGGTGATCCTCAAAGTTTGTCAGCTGTGCTTCAGAAGAAAAGGAGCCTGACCTACCCAGCTCCCCAGCTGCTGACATCTACCGGAGGAAATAAATACGTTGTTTCTGGGGATGCTCCTGTCTGTCTGCACCTCTGGGTATGGAGGCTCTTGTCCTGTTGGCTTTCTCCAGTCTATGGGCTTGTAACCAAGAGGCAAAGGTGGCCCACTTGAATGTAGCCACACCTGGCTGAAAGAGTGGGATTCTGTTGTACTCTTGCCAGAAGGAAACGTAAGTATCTAATACCCTTCAAAAAACAAAACAAAACAACAACAACAAAAAAACAACAAAAAAAACACCCCAAAACCAACCAAACAAGCAAACAAAAAAAGGAGTAAAGACCTGCTTCACGACATGATTAATGTTCTCCATAGCCTCCATTTGCCAACGTGACAATAATTGGTTCCCAGGTGGTCAGTGGCCAGGGGATATGCCAATACAGGAGAGCACCCCCTCTATGTCTATGGGGGGAAGCATACCAGCTCTGAAGCGTGTGTAGCAGGCAAGGAGTATGTTCTTTTTCTAAGTATGGGTGTGCCTACTAGTAAGTGGAAGTCAGAAACCCTTGCAACAGCAAGAGCCTGGTGTACCTGCATACCTTTGAACACACCTCAGAAGTGTCCCCAGTGCTGTGAGGCACAAACATGAGGGATAGGACAGCTGGCTGTATAAACTAAGAAACATACGCACAACCTCCACAAGAAGGGATGAAAGCCTGTCCTGGGCCCAACTCTATTTTTCTGGGCCTGCAGGAGGAGAGGGGACATGAAAGAGGAAGGATACCTCCTTATTCCTTATTTGTGCTTAGAGGAGTTCTGCTTCCTACCACAAAGAAAAGCAAAGTGGGTCACTTTACTTTCAGACTGGCACACCTTCTGTCTTCAAAGGCCAGTGTATCTTTTCATACACAGATAGAATTTATTACTTTTTTTTACAAGCCAGTCCAGCAGAAGGCTCTACATATTTTCCAGATCATGTGCCAGTGTGTGGGAGCAGAAGTTCAGGCAATGTGAAAGGACAAAAAAGCCATTTGGTGACGGGTAACATTCCCACTGCACTGCAGACCAAACCTTCTGTTTCTGCAAAGGCCGCGAGCAGAGCAGGATCTTATCCTTACTTCACCATGTATGTTACCCTGTCTCTCCTCTCCATAAACCTGGACCTGATAGAAATTATCTCACGACATTGTTAGCTCTGGTAAACGAGGTACAATTTTATTCCAGCACCTTCAGATTCAGAGGGTTAGAAGAAAGGTCCTAAAAAAGACTATTCTGGCCCCCCATAACTGAAATGGCAGGTGGGATGAGTCTGTCCACATAAAAAGTCTGGCCAGAGCATGAGGTGTGGGTTGTACGGGGATGCTCCCCAACACTTGGCTGCTTCTTGGTCACACAGGCACACCATTTTTTCACATCGGTCTGTAAGGTTATCTGCAAAACAAAATGTGAGCGGACGATGAGAGCTTCTGTATTGGTCAAAGGCAAGGAACAGTTCTAGAGGGAACAATTCCCTAACAAAGCAATTCTTAGGGAACAGAGGCTGTGGGAGAAGGAAGAGAGAACCACCAACGTGTCATGTTTGTGTGTGGATCTGACCCTCATCTATCTTGTCTCTGTCAACAAGACTGATCTGTGACCAGGAGCATCAAAAAGTAGCAGCTAAATGTAAATTGGCAGTGCTTGTAAACATCTGCCCAGAGCGGAGTGCTCCTCGTGTCTAGGGCTGTGTGAACAATGGGGCTTGAAGATAAAACAGAAAATTATTTTAGTTTAGTTCAAGCCAAAAATACTCCATTTTCCCTCAGTCATTCCACTTCCCTTTTAACTCCTCTCTCTGCACATCAGACCAATTTCAAAAGAAAAAAATGCTACTTTGAAAGGAAGAATCTCCTGGAGGGACATTCGGAAACCTGAGGACAACAGAAGCACTCACCAGGCATCCTTCTCTTGTACTCCGTGAGTTTCTTTTACATCTCTCTGATCATGGCAGAGGAGCCAAGGAACTCTGCAGCAGGGTCAGGTACCTGATTTTTATGAGCCAGCAGCTAACGAAGCTAATCAAAATCATACTTATGGAACTATTTATAATGCAATTACATGACTACGTGACTAGGTAACGACCATAAGGAACATCAAAGCACCTAGCTCAGGTGGCTACAGTGCAACTGACAGATTTGGGGTTAATGAACCCCATCCCACCTACAGGTGGCTTAAATCCAGCCGTTGGACTAATACTATTTCAAAGCACAGTGCCTTGTTTATTTGAGGCTGCTACTATAGATTATCTAATATCCACCAAACCCCACACTAAGCAAAGTTTAAAGCGTGACTTCATGCCAGTGCACATGGGCTTTGCTCCAATAGCAACTGCAAAGGGTACAGGAATCTTTCCAGATTTCACTGGACTTTGTTGGATTAACCCTGTATCTGATAAATAAGAAGAGTTAAAGAGAGCTTAAGAATTTCTTAAGCTTTTTTGAAGAGAATTACATGTTTACTGGTAAAAAGTGTTTCCAGGGGCTCACCGATGAGGACTCGGCAATAAATCAATTCTTTTCTTCACTACCAGTCCTCCTTGAGTTCTTCCTATGCCGTGCCCAACGACTGTCAATCTAATATGAGTACAAGAGTCTGGCTTGGCAGTCATTTCTATCAGGGTAGAATGATTTTTTTGGCCAGTCCCCACAAGTTACAGCCTTTTCTATATTCCAGATACTTGTTGAATGGAATTTGCCTACACATTATGGAATATCTGGACTGAAGAATATGATTTTGTCATATTTTTTCATTCCACAAACAAAACTGCCTAATGGTAGCAAAAAGAGAAGAAGTCTCAGATAATATGAGGTTTTTATTTAATTTACCTGAAAATACCTGTCTTTATGATACAGTGACAGGCAATAGGCATTTATTTCCTCTTGCATAGAAAGGAGACAGTGCAAGCAGTTCTGCTCCTAATGTTTCTGGACATCATGACCCTAGGCCCACAAGCATACCTGGAAATTTCATCCTTCATCCCAATTATCTGAATGGGATTAGACATTAGACATTTACACCTCAGTAAAACCCACTGTGCTGTAGCATGGGGTAGGAAATTTGACTTCAGAACACATATCCACATATTCCCCCCATGGGCGATATCAGGGGAAGCGAAGCCTGCTGAGAGCTTGTGGAGAACAGTTGATGGATGCTTCTAAGGCCTTGCCTGGACATCAGTTAAGGAAACAATGGCTTTTGTTTAACTACTGCTCGTTGGCCAGGTTGGAGCAACTGCAGCCCAGTGCACTCTTATGGGACTTACATTGCACGTGTCTCAGATTTGATGATATGTCTCACATCTGAAACTAGAATTGTTCCTTCACAGCAAAAAGAAACAGGATTTATGTTTTTTTTTCGTATAAAAATAGCTAGCAGAAAATATCAGTCAGCTATGGAAATACGGGTAAGAGAAAGGGAAAGCATTTACACATTAAAGAATAACATTTCTTAGCCAGCACTTTGTATTTAATAGATTGTCTTGGCTCTTGGAAAAGACCAACTGCAGATGTGCTTTGCCCCATCCCATACTTGCTGGCAAATTTTCTGCTGCTGGAGAGGCTGAGGATTGAACCAGTAGAATATGGTCTTCTGATGTGATAGAAATAACCTTTAAATGTTCAAGGAAGTAATGTTGGTGGTATGGGGACAAGTTTTATTCTCACATACTTCTTTTCAAACTTTCAAAGTGTTCTACAATGGATTTTACCATCAGGGACTTTCTGGAGACTTAGAAATAGAAGTGACAAATTCTAAGACTCAAGTCATCTGGTGTATGTCAAAACAAAGTGGTGTGAGCCACTGATGGGTTGTGACTGTGCAATTCAAGATCTTCTTGACTGGGTACCAGCTGTAGAGCTGAGCACAGTCTACACTCGCTGTATGCCTGCAGCACTTGAGAGCATTCGACTCTACAAGTTTCAAAATCCCCACTGGATGTCTCGGGCTTTAGGTTGGAGTCTCACAAGAGGCAAAGATGCAGGCTGGCACCCTATTTAACCTCTCTGACGTGTAATAGCATGGCTCTTCTCTAGCAGTACATAAGGGTAAGTAAAACAATGGGCAGTCCCACTAGAGCGATGGCCAAAACTGCCACAGAAGACTGGCCTTGCAGCAGTGGTCACAGGCAGATGATAGCACAGCTTTGGGAAGTCATCGGTAAGGAGCAGGTGTGCTTACTGTGGGTGGACAGATTGCTTCTGGAAAGGCATCTGCGCCCTTGCTAAACTGAGGTGGTTTGTGGACTCCATGAGCCCCACTTCCACTCTTTAGCCTGGGGAGGATTTAAGTTACTTGGGATGGGTGGTTCTGGGTCTCCAGCCTTCCTCCCTATTCTAGCTGGGGACTCTTGGCAAGACTAGAGATCCAGGCAAGGGATGGGGAGAGAGCTCAGAGAAGAACAGATGTTGCCCAAAGTGGCTTTAAAACCATCTCAGCATACACAGATCCACCTCTGAGGCCCACAAAGCTCTTAGGTCAGCCTATGTGCCTGCAAAGGAGGGAGCAAAATGAACCCAATGTGAGCGGGCATTTTCTTACCGCACCGCACGGTGTTCTGCTCACACGCCCACTGGTACCGCTGTGTCTTGGGGCTGCAGCCTTCCTTCTCTGCCTTGTCATAGCAGCAGTCGTGCCTGTGGCAGCACCTGGGAGAGAATAAAAGGTAGAGTTTGAGCATCCTTCTGCTTTCTGCGTGTTTTGTTCAGGGGTGTTTGCACGTTCTCCAGGGGTGCTGCACTCACACATGGCTTACAACAGCGCTGTTTATCCCAGCCTGTCAGTAAATCATCTGTTGATGAACCAAGTGTCCTGGCATCTCCGTGGAAGTTCAAATGGCTCAGGAGCTCATTAATGCCATATTTTCTCCCACGACCACTGTGCTTCTTCCTCAGAGCTTTTTCCCTCAGAAAGGCAGGTGTGGCCATTACATTTCTTACTGAAAGGGAGAGGAGGCATTCTTTTGAGGTGCATGATCATGGCTCACCACCTTAGTCTTAGATCCATCCCAGAGTTTGGAGTCAGGGTGGTTTTTGCCTTCCTCAGCATCACCAAGCAGCTCCATCTCTTCAATTCACCTAGACCTGCCATGTGCTCTTTGGCTCATCCAGTTTCTGAGAATTGGCTACAAACTCATCAGCCTCAGCAGTGAGATTCAGGTCAGCAAACTTCAGATCCCTAAATATAATCATCTCCATTTAAGGCTTTGATCTATACTGCCTTTATGCATGTCTGTGACACAGTTGATATTACCATGCTGCAAAGATCTAACATATATGAAAAGCGTTGCATTTAAAAGTGAATTGCTTTACATTGACCATAGAGGCAGCTGAGGCTGACTAGCTCAGCTGCTAACTGTCCTACAGACAAGTCAATGAGATCATTCCCACTATTAGTTACTTCAGAAATTTTAGAAAACTTGACCCCATTTGAATTTTACTGTGGTGGTTTAGTGGCTCAAAATACAGTAAGAAAAGATTCAGCACTCAGAGAGGTTCTCTGCCAGATAACGAAGATCATTTAAGCGAGGATGCAAGGTCAGAGGCTGAAGTCAGAGAGGAGTGAGCTCCTGCATTTCCAGCAGCTGTCTCTGCAAGATCACTGGTACTTTACAGAGAAACTGTTCTACTGACTGGGAAGCATCGAGGCAGGTTGATCTTAAGGGTAAATGAAGAGCAGACATTTTTAGAGAAGAGTCCTGGATGTGAATATCTTCATGACATAGATGATCTGTCCAAAAGGGAGCATGTCTGTGTCAGCTGTCCAAACCTAGCTGAAGATCTTGATCGCTATCTTCAAAATGTGAGGCCAATGTACCTGTAAAGCCAATAAAAGCTTGCAACATGCCCTGGGATCCCACCATTATATCTCTTTGGAAATAAAAGTGGAAGAGCCCCTGCAAGAAGGATAAAGGTCCCTTGTGCAGGAAATGGGACTTCTCTAGAGACCCATTGGGAGCTGCCGGTACCTTACCCAAGAGCTCAGAAACACCACAAACTTAATCATCCTCCGCTGCAGCAGGATTTTGCCCTTTCAGAAATTAGTTTACAGATACAAAGGCTAGCGGGCTGTATGAAGTGATAAAACTCAGGAAAAAAAGAACAAGTTTTTGAAGTGCAAAGATCCACCACTGATACAAATTCTAATAAAATGACTGGAACTAGATCAGGTGAATCATGCAAAAAAGACAACAGAATCAGACTGGTCAGATCAAATTCAGCCTGTAACCTCTGCAATTACGCACAGGCTGAATTTAATCCAGTGTACCTTACCTACTGACTGAGTTACTGATTTAGTAGTTGAAGTAGCAATTTCATACCAGAGATGAGTCTGCAAACCCTGTGTGATGATTATGACCAGAATACCCATGGCGTTGGAAACCTAGAAATGTAAGTAAGTCAGCAGTAGCAGACTAGTATCTCTCATCTCACCCCTGGGCTTGACCTGAAGAGGTTGGTAGTGAAAGGCCAGAAGAGAGAAGAATTCACAGCCTTGTGGAAAGTGTGAACATCTCAGCTTTCTCCATTGTATGAGTCCCTATGCAATGTGCCATATGATATGATTGGGATGGACTATGTTGCTCAGCTACAACCAGGGCATGTGTCACCTGGAGGAGCCTGGCTAACATACCTGAAGCTGGAGCACAGCCTCATCCATCTTCAAGGAGATAGATGGCAGAGCAGGCCCATCATGGGTGTCTCCTCTGTGCGACACAGAGCACAAGAGGCCACAGTGGAGAGCCAGGAATCAGGCTGAGCTGAGGTGCAGTGCCAGCTGTGTAGAGTTTGTGAGGTGCATCAGTAGTCAAATGAGTAAAGTTGGTGTCAGTGATGGACAACTGTTGGGAGGAGGAACAACACAAAGATAGATGGACAAAAAGAGGAGTTGGAACCCTGTGGGCCAAGGCAAAGAAGTTGCTCTTCATGGAGAGCCAGAGGGAATGAACAGAAAAAGGGGAAGGAGAAAAGTGAGCAAAGGTCTTGGAGGGGGCAAAAGATGGTCTGAGAAGCAGTCAAGGACAAGCACTAGAGAGGTGTGCTAGCTAGTTGTGAGAACTTGCTGCTCCTCAGCTGGCTTGGCGAAACCAGGGGCATTGTATAAATTCTGCTTCCCCTTACACTGTCTCCTTCCAATGATACCCATAAGTGCAAAGAGGTGACACGTAGCTTGCACCAATACAATGCAAGAAGATTTTGGCTCATATTTTACAAACATCTCTTTCAGATGCGCTGAAAGAACTGTCAGGAAGTGAAGACTGAGGAAACCTATCATTGTCCTTTGTCACCTTCAGATGGTCCCCTCCCATCTGAAAATGCCCTTTCCTGCAGCTGGGTCAAAGCATGGCGTTAAGCTTTTAATAGCCTGCTACGGCTCGGTTAGACCAAGGCAAACAGAGTCAGCCAACGCCATGGCAGAGCACCGGTCAACAGGTATGGAAAACAAATACAAATGTGTCATCTAGTTAGTCACCAACCTATTCATCAAGTCTGAGCTGTGAGACAACCCTAATGGTTACAGACAGCTCTGGCTGGGCCACAGGGATCAGCTGGCCAGACCCCTGCCGTTGAGCAAATGTCATTAAGGTAAGAATTTGTCACATTGTGTTTGTCACATTAACAGCACAGCCACCACCCTGTGTCCTTTTGTTTTGATTTAACTCAGCAAGTGAGGGGAAATCTTACTCTTTCCTATGAGTTTGCCAAGACTTAGATGAGCCACATATGACACCCTGCCTTTTGTGGCATTTGGTGTTTTCAGGGAGATGCTGGGCACCTTCAGGTCCTGCTTTACAAAATGGGTTCTGCAGCAATCCAGGGGAACAGAAAAGGGAAGGAGAAACAAATCTATTGACTTTATGTGGAAGAGAAACCATTATGTCTTGAAGTGATGGGCCTGTGAGAGTGGAACAAAACAGAAAAGGTAATTACTGACAACACCACATGGCTCTTCTCTAGCAGTACATAAAAATAAGCTTACAAAAGAATTATCCACTCAATAGCTTTTTTTTTTTTTCCTAAAGGGTAGATGCTTAGAAGCACTCTAGCCCTGTCTAGAAAAATTGACTGAATTACTCACAAGGAAATTACTCCTTTTGCAAGGGTCTCAGTAACAAACCTAAAAGTGTCAAAGGAGTGAGTAATTTCAAATGGTGTTTGTCACTCAAGGCCAGCAGTTTTGCCACTCTGCTTCTTTCTTTTTTAGAATGGCCAAAAAGGAAAATAATGTGGTCACTTTGACATGCATGGAGTACTCAACCACGATTTTTGCAGTAGTTCTCAGTAACAGACATCAGAGGATTCCTCTAGCAAATATAAACCAGAAAATTTTAGGGCTAAATCTAGTGGGGCATTGCTGATTCTTCATAGCTAAGAATGAACTAAAAACTTTTTTTCTTTTTTCCCGGCCAAGCATTGCAGCTAAGGAATAATAATGAATACGCTTAACAGACCAAGCCTCATTTTTACAAACCATCTGGTATTTTGAAGCACTTCCAGTTACAGAGTTTCATTTTTCTGTCATCAGATCCCATGGAAATCAAATGGCAGCAGAAACATCAGCTCATGAACTTGCGGCCATATATTTACTCTCTCTGCCTGTCTTTCAAGAGTTCTGACTACTCACATCTCCCAGAGTTGCCTAAATTTGGGGGTGGGGATGGGACACACACACAACACTCGACCTCTATGGGAAACAACAGCTTTTAGGTAACTCTGCTCAGCCCTGCAGTAAAAGAAGGACACCAGACTAGTGAAGTCATGTTTTACTTTAAAGGCCTGACTATGAGAGTTGGTAAAGGGCTAACAAAAATATTTTTATTATTTTTAATGTTTCTATCATCTACAGAGACTGCTGTGATAAGCAGGTCAATTTATACTGAAATTTTAAAAAATCTCTACACCTGAAAGCTATGACATTTTGTAGGCAGTTACTTATTATTTGTAAGCCTGGTATTGACAGATTTGTCGATGAAATGTTTCATAGATACAAAACCAGGGATGTGAAGAGAGGACTTTGGGGGTGAAACTGCATTAATGATGACACCTCCACTAGTTTTAAGGCTCACCTGCTCTTCTATGCTCATGAGGAGCTGGCCTTTAACCTTGGTATTCTTTCTTCCTTTTTTACCTTTGTCCTCCCAATTCAGCAAGAGTTGGTTTTCTAGCAATATGAAATCTCTCCCAACAGCTGGGTATTCTGGAAAGCTTGGTTTCCTTCCCAGTGAGCTACAGACTGCCTTCACTCCTGCTAAAAGTAGAGCTTGCTCATCGGTCACACCTGGCCTGTTAACTGTAGGTAAACAGATAGGCTTGTCTGCTTTGTCTTTGAGGTTTCAAATCAGGCAAGATGGCAAATAATGGGCTCAGAGAACACAAGAGTCCACCATGCTCAAGATTTGTAAGTCTACTAATCACAAAGTACAAGAAAGAAATCTTTGATTACAACATTGCCTAGACTTGTTGCTTTTAGCCTTGGGAATAACAAACACAACATCTTCCCCACTAACAAAGAAGAGGGGAAATAACATCATGCTCTCCCCCATTGCTGCTCTTCCTTGGTTCAGCGTGAACCAAGACGCAATGGAAGCAACAGGTTTGATTGCTCCTTGCAATGATCTGCGTTTCTCCCATACGATAAACAGTGATATTCCCATCTTTGCCATTGTCAGGACCTGGGTGAAATAACCTTCCAAATAGCTTGATCACTTCTTTTTTTTTTTTTTTTTTTTTCAGGCAGAGTTTCCTCTCTATGAGTAAACATGCAGCTATTTCAGGAAATCATATCCTGGTTTCTCCTTTGTCCTCCACCCCACATAGTTCAAGGTCCCAAGAGCTTTGGTCTCATTCCTAAGGTGGCTAAATCCTCATTCAACCTGCAAGTGATACACAGGTCCTCACTCGCAATTCCCTGGTGCTGTTTGTATATATTAAGTTCTCCCTCCACAAGGCAGAAACGATTCTATGGAGACACAGTACAACAAAAAGGGAAGAGTGGGGAAATCTGCACTGCTTAGGGACACATAATTGAGGTTCTTCTTACCAGTCTGTTTTATCTTTTGGCCAACCATGTCCTCCCAGTCCACAGTAGCATCCGTAGCCAATATATGCCAAGGGAGACCGCCCTGTGCCACACGATATCGCTCCTGCCAATTCGATGATTCCTCGGGTGTGCAGTGAATGGGATTTTCCGAGACCATCTTTCCAAGCTGCAAAGACAGGACATGGCTACATACAAGGATTAAATGCTCCTAACACTGATTTCCTTAAAGTAGGAATTTTTTTGATTTTGACTGGTTAGTTGGGTACAGCCTTGACAATTTAATTAGCCATGACATTCAGCCTGCAAAGAGGACTCTTCAGGGGGCTTACCTGAATGCTGGAATAACCAGGAGAGGGATGCAGAAATACCCAAGCAGGCTATTTCTGCAGAAGTAGCTCAATTCAAGCAAGACTTCCTAGTTCTGGTGCGCTAGTGGGTGATCACAGCTATATGGCACCTGAGAGTAGTGTGTTGGGTTTTGCACATCACAGAGTCTGAGCTGTACAGCTGTGCAGGGCCTGTGCCAGCACCATGCAGAGTCAGCTGGGTTTCACTGCAACCCAGAACTCCCAAACTTGGGAAAGGTTACTAGCTGTACTGTGGTCCCAAGTGGGACATGAAGCAGAAGAGGACAAGCACACAATCAGACCTAACCTGGGCTCTATGGAAAAAACCCATGAGGTTTCTGTGTTGTCCAAGATGTCTTATATTATCCAAGTTTCCTCTACTATTCAGGATATTTTAACTCATTCTCCAGATGGCAAAAAGTTAACTACTATTAATTTGTGTAGAGGGATAGCTACAAGTCCCTGCGCCTGCAAGGTATACTTTGTTCAAGGACAGAGTGCCTGCATTAGCCAAGATATATCTATATTGGCTTTGTTTTGAGCAGTTGGAAGTGCTGGCAACACTTACATCTGCTTCTGTTATTATGTTCCTTTTAAGTCAGGTTGGCTGCATTAATTTAAGAAAAAAACAAGGATCTCTGTGTCAGCTGAAGCGTGAGGATGGCTACCCAAACCGGTTTGGGGTTTTTTGAGTTACAAGTCTTTCAAACAGTGTTGTGATTTCACATGTTAATTTGCAAGCTTTTTAGAAACCACAGACTTTACCTTGCAGTAACTGCTACCGAAACCAGGAGTACCCTGCCCCTAATACTCAAACCACCGTGATACTCAGCTGCAAACGTTGAGGCTTATCACATTAACAACTATGACAGATCAGAATATTTCTTGCCTGGGTTTACTGTGAAGGATCAAGTGCACTTTGCACTGCTCTATCATACATGACAAAGTTACTCACCAGTAGCACTGAATCCCTCAGGATTGCCTAACGCATACGCTCATCCCACCCATGCACAGCCACTCCAAAAAGAAAAATCTGTAAAAATGGGGGGACTTTGCTGCACGTTTGTATGGAGGAGAAGGTGACACATGGGAGCTGGGAACCTGCCACCAAAGTTGCTTTCCCCCTGCCCCTGGCTATTAAAGCATGCCTGACCTTTTCAAAGTCCTGTGCAAACACGGACTAATTAATCCCCTAAACCATCCGAGGACTCAATACTATTATTAAAACAGTTGCTTTCCTTTTAAAACCTAGCCTCTAATCCCCATGCTTGGGCCTCTCTCTGCATCTCCTGGGCTGGCTCGCCCCCCTAGCCTGATCCAAATCCCAGCAAGGACAAGGAGGGTCTTTTGCCATGAAGGACAGGGCAGGGCTTTGCTCCCTCTCTGCAGCCCGAGGCCCAAGCAGGAACAAGCACTACCCTCCACAATTTTTGCCCCAGTGATCGACACCTTGGGCTGCCCCGGTGCAGGGTTTGGCACAGCCTCCTTATGCTTCTTGGGGCATTCCTCAGGGATTAAATGCACATTCCTGAAAAAGTAACCACACTGCTCACCTAAACACTACTTCAGTGTTCAGGTTTCATCCTAAACACACATTATATGGGAGTTATTCAAAACTAAAGAGATGACCTATTTCCCTTGTCTAAACAGGGGGGCTCTGGAGTTAGAAGGGAGCTCAGCTCTCAGGCACCCCAGGGGAAATCATAAGCAGTGAGCTGCTCTGGATTTGGGGTTAAAAAACGTGCTTTTTCAACCTGTTGCAGTTTGCAGACCCTGAAAACGTTCCAATGGGGACAAAAAATTCTTTGTAGGCATTTCAGCCTCCTAATGAGCAGTTTGCATTTTTTCAATCTGTCTTTTGCTGACCTCTTTAGCCAGGACTGCTGGACTTGGTCTGTTGGCCGCTGGCTGAAAACAGCCAAGGCTAGTGTAAGGTAAGTGCACCTCACCCAGAAGAAGAAAGGCCATTCTTCTTTTGAGGATATCTCTGAGGATCAAGGAACTGTAATTATAGTGCAGAGCTGCTGGTGAAAGTGGAGAGAGAAAGTCCCCGAGGGAACTGAGTCCAAAAGATTCAATTAGTGTGCTTTAGGGCTGCGTGCTCTGCAAGAGCTTGAAATAACGCGGGCATCCAGGCAGTTTCTGATGTTTCTGTTTTGTTCTTTGAGAGCTGACTGGATTTTGAGCCAGTGGTGGGTTGCTGCAGCTGAGAGGTCAGCCCCAGCAAGTACGTTTCAATATTGAGGTGCCCGGCTAATAACTCGACCAAGAAAGGAAATTGTTTTTTCTATGCTGGGCAGCCAAGCCAACACATCTGGGAAAGCCTTGAAAAAGCCTGAGTCTCCACAGCAGCCTGCATTTAGCCACATCTCTCGTTAGGAGCACGTCCAACCATTAGTTATACTCCTAACGGGGTACATTACCAGAGAACATACCTGTAGGGAGGTGAGAGAAGATGGATTTGACAAGTTACACTTTCTGTTTCCTGCTTAAACAAGCAGCTTTTGCTGTAGATAAAGGCAAGGTTTGGGGTGTTATTTTAAAACCGTGTAAAAGAGTACTGCAGGTATAAATCTGCCAGTTTAGTGTCATGTTGCCTCTCTGTGGAGGGGCTTTATGTTAGCAGATGTTTATGGCTTAACAGGCTTTAAAAAAATATTTTAAATTCAGATGAATCGAAAACTGCTTACTCCGTGGTCACTGTTACAAAAGAGGGTATTTCTATGAAGAAACACAGAGGACAACAACTTTATAGCAGAAAACTATTCAAATAAAAAAAAAAAAAAAAAGACCCATGTTTATACAGCCCCAGCTCCGTAAACCGCCAGGGCAGCGAAGCGGCCAGGCAGCTCACTTACACAGCCCCTCGCTAGAAAATTGAAGAGTCGAGCAAGCGCTTTTTTCCCTCACTTGGCCAAAACGCACCGAGGTACCTGCCGTGAGGCAGGCAAAGCTGGCAGGGGGAGAGGCTGTCCCAGGATGGGGGGAGGCATGGCAGGGCAAGACGAACCGAGGGATGGTACTCACCTGCTTGAAGCAGCACCAGCATCAGCATCAAGCGGGAGCCCATGGGCAGATCGCTCCCGCGCTCCTGTACGCCGGGGTTCAGTCGAAGGGACAGCTGGTAGCACCTCTCCACACTGCCAAGAGAGCCCAGGTGTGGGTGTGCTTAACGATCTTCCCGGGCCGCTGCTCCAGGGTTTATATAGACATGGCTCTGCGCCCGTCCAAAGTGAAACACCCTCTTCTGCGATGTCCTCGAGCCCCAGCCCGGGTCCGGTCCGTCCCTGCAGCAGGCTACTGACTGTGTGGGGAGATGGCGAGGGCTGGCTCTGTTTGCTTAGCATCGCCTTTAGGAGGGAGGGGCTGCTGGAAGGGCATTAGGCTGGCGGTCCCTGGGACAGCCAGAGACACCCAGGCACTAAGCTGGGCTCCTTCTTTAAGCTGTTTGCTTACAGACCCTGGTTAACCTCTGAGTAGTGCGGAAAAGGGAAGCCTGCAACCGGGCTTTCTGTGGCTTGGGCTTGCTGCTGTGGTGTCCCCCTGGCAAGGATTTTCTCTTTTTATAGGTCAGTCTTTTCAGGGTAATTTATTTTTTTCTCTAAATTATTTTATTTTAAGACTGATTATTTTTCAGTTTAAAAAAGAAGAGACAAAACTATAAAAATCCAACAGAAAGAATACTGTTAGGTGCAAGTATCTAATTATAAACTGACCAACATAGCTAATTCTGTGATGCTGCTGAGGGAAAAATACCCTCTCAGCCTGTTGCTGCACCTGACCGAGACCAATTGATTTCTTAAGACTCATCTGTATGTGGGTCCTAGCTGTGGCAACAGACCAGTGGCTGGGGACAGTCTCCAAGGGCCAGCCGTGCCCTGGTCACACCAGGCAGCCTGATTGGCAAGGTGCCCTCTCCATCGCACAGCCTCCACTTGTGTGGGGCAGCAGGCAACGTGAGCAGGAGGGATGGCCACAGTTGTTTTGTCTTTGGGGTTGAAACAGCTTCACCCAGCCCTCCAGAGCTTTAAAACTCCTGCCTTGCTCAGTACAGCAGCCATCCGCCTTGGTGAGGTCTCAGCATCTTCCCCTTCCCTGGTGTTGGTATGATGAGCAGGGCTACTCTTCTGGGAGAGGGAGAGGAGGGGAAGAAGGCTGCTTGCCTCTTCCCTGCACAGCCCAGGACTATCTCAGCAGCATCCCTTGCCTGAGTTCCCCACAGTAAAGCCGTGCCTCCCTTCTTAATAGCGTGGTTTTAAATATTTGCTTGCTAAATATTGGTACTCGAATCAAAGGTCAGCAGCAAGTCATTTACAGCACTGCCTTCTGCTGAGACCAGCCCTGCTGAAGTAGCTGGCACTCTTTATCAAGCAAGTTTTCCAAATAAAGTGTATATATCAGGTGCCTTTGATGTAGGATGAACAAGACGGCAGAGATGGGTACATCTCATGGCAATTGTGAGCCCGAAATTCCCTGCTCGCCATTGCCCCTGTGATGGGCTGGCAGCAGGGGAAGGAGGAGGGCAAGATGAGAACTCTGCTCACCCAGCTGCTCTGTGCCCCAGATCCTCTGTGACATCAGAGGGGCCCTGGAGGAGCTGCGCAGCTTACACTTCCTCCCTTGGAAACTCCCTTCAGTAATTATATATTTACTCAAGTAATAATGCTAAATTCTGTGTATGTGAGCGGTTGCTGGCTAATATTTAACCTAAGAATATAAGTTTGCAGAAGGAAGATGCTGGAGGGCAGGTGTGCTGTATTTGAGGGCTCTGCAGATGCAGGCCCTCAAAATAGGAAGTGCAAAGACAGCAGGTTTTGAAGCACCACGTGGGGCCTGGCTGAGCAAGACACCCTGTCAGAGCAAGCTCCATCCCTGACAGGTACCTGGTGGGGTCCATTTTTAAGTCAGGAGCAAGTGGGAGTTATGAGGAACCTCTGCAGACGCTTTCCAGAATTGCTAGAGTTCCCAAGCCCAGAGAAGTGCCTTTGAGTGCCCAGAGTGTCTATTACTTGGATTTATCAGAGTTGTTTGGGTTTGAAAACCTACATTTAATCTGGTTCTTTCAAAGCCTCTCTGATTACAAACCTGATCAAAAAAGATATTATAAATTTTCAGACCACAGTTTAATTCCATTTTTTCCCTTTCACACGGCTCCCTGTCCCCCAGATAATAGATGAGGTTTCTGGCCCTAGTTCAGCAAAAAATACAAAATAAAGAAACACAGGCTCCTTTGATAGCCAAATGTATCTGCAATGTTGGAAGAAGACTTCTGCAGGGTATTAGGGAGGGATGCCCAACTTCAGCCTTAAAATGGAAAGCAGAATTAATGTAATGGTTTCACACTGCTGACTGGTCAAGTCTGTTATTTATCTGTGCAATTACCGATTCCAGTTGCCTAAGTTAATTAGCATATTTATTTAATAGTATTAAGTGCTAATCATGGTCTTACTATGTCATGGCAAGTGCACTGGGATCATGAAGGCATTTTTATTTACTGTTCAGGGAAACAAAGTAAATTCCCTGATCTCACTCCTTGACCTGTATTTTGCACGTTACCTTCTTGAGCTCCGCTTCTCACTAGTAGCAAGAGGCAGCACACAAGGATGTTGGATGTCCTCTCAGCAAACTTAGCTCTACAGACTACTAGCTCTCCAAAACTGCAAAAGGAATTAAACTCACTTTGAGCTTCAGGTCACTTGCACGGGGTAATCAAGCCATATTGTTGGAGGTCTGTTTCTTCAGATGAACCAGGTCTGTTGCCAACAGGGTTTCCTAGGTTTGCAACATCAAAACAGCTGGCCCTCAGGGATGATACTGCCTCATGCTCTTGGGCTTCTTCTTACTGCAATATACTATTAGGGAAAAATCTTCAGCTGAAGGGGAGAAGAATTTACATGATCTACACAGATTTAACATTGTTTACTCAGTAAGGTTCAAGAATTCAGATGTTGTTATAGAAGCTGGACTGTCCTTCATCCTGTAGAGGCTGTCCTTCCTCAAATGAAATGCCCAGCCCGCTCTGTGGATATCACCACCAACTACAAGAGGTCTCTGATCAGTACTGGTAGATTCAATGACGCATTTGCTGCCCAGGCCAAGAGCTTTTCCCACAAAGGGCAGAGGAAGCTTTCCTGAAATCCTATGAGCATTAGAGGTGCCCTAAAGGAAGAATCCAAGACTGGTTTATAGGAAGATGACTAAAGAGACTCACGGATACACAATGACAGTTTCGATAGTGGGCGTTATAAGAGAAAATCAGTTCTAAAGGGAAACAAATTCCATATTACCTGTTCAGAGGAAAAAAAATAAACATATCTAAGACCTCCACATGATTTGTGGTGACATAACCAGTTACATAAGCAACAGAGTTAATATAACAACATATTATGTAAATAGTCTTACATAATATCATCTTTCATGGAAGGTCTATCTGTGCTTTAGTGATAATACAGCCTAGTCAAACTTTGATGAGGAAAGATAATATTATTATTATTATTTTCATTTTATAACTTGGCCCCAAAAGAAAAAGGTTTTTTTTAAGTGACTCCTGGTTTGAGGGTGTCCAGTATGTATCTCCTTGAGCTTCACTGCTGCTGTGCCCTGGGTCTTACCTTGATGATTCCATTTCTGAATGGTCACTGTGGGGGACCTACTTTTCAGAAGTCATTTTTACATGAAATGTGCCCCTTTTGCACACTTGTTTGAACTCCTTCCATGAAGGGGTGGACCTCATGGTCTGCATCTATAATGCTGCTGGAAGGCAGGCAGGCAGAGCTGGCAATTGTCCTCTGCTTGGGATAAAGGAAATGATGGACAGTTGAAGAAGGAGAGTGAGATGCCAGGGGAACAATAGCTTCTTCCCTATTAGCATTGCTGGTTGTGGGGCAAATACATTGTGAGCTACATGCTAGGGAATAGCTACACCATTTCAGCAAACTCCTTTCCCCTCTCACGGCTGCCTACAACCCTCATGAGGACCTGTTACCCTTCAAGCTCTATTCATAACACACGAACCCCAGAGCTGCATCCCTTAACATATCCCCTGCACAAGGCAGGAAAGGAGAGGGGACACAATCTGTGGAAGGGAGATGGGGTGCAGGTGCCCCCTTGTTGTCACCCTGCTCTCTCATTAAGTTGTGAAGGAGTGCAGTCATAGGTACAAACCAGGGAGAGGAGCATCTCCTTTAGCCACGCTGAACACTGCTTGTGGTAATGCAAAGTATGGGTGAAAACAGGCATATGTTATCAGCTGAGCACCCTTAGATGGTTGGGTTTTGTTTTAGAGCCCTGGTGACACTTCCCACTTAAAAGAGATGATATATTACCAGAATTGAAGTACACCTAAAATGAGAACAGGCTGAATAAAACTTCTTTAAATACTAACACCACCTCAGGCTGCTTACTTCATGAGATCCACCAAGAGGCTGGGCTGCTTCATGCCATAGGAGGCCCAGGGAAAATACACGAACACACAGAGATGAACATACGCTGACAAGTTCCTGACGTGCCTCCGAGTTCCCCGAAAAGAAATGGCTAACACGAATGTCTGTGTCCATTTAACAGGAACTTCTGCCAGAGACAAAGCTGGAAAAGGCATGATACCAGTTCATACCAAGGCTGCTACGATTCACAATACTCATCCAGACTGTGAACCCCATTAAGATACTTGTTCTGATGTGTCACTGTTTTGAAGACTGTTGTTTAAATTCACAGGCAGTCCCCAACAGAGTAAAATTTGTATTTTTTGTTTTCTGGTTATAAAGACATTGTAAACTGAGGCACTTTCATAGCTGCTCCTAGGAGACAGAGGAAGGGATGGCCTGGGTGAGGAAGGTGTAGTACAGATCAGGAACACATAAAATTCCTATTCCACCTTTGCAAGTACATTTCAACCCTGACAACTCTAGACCACCATCTGTCAGTATATTCCAGTGCTGTCTATCTATGTAGTCTGCTGTGCACTGAGCCATCTCCTCCAAATGCTGTCTTTAGCTTTTCATTTCCTCATTGTGCAGGCTTCACTTTCCTTTTTTTCAGTTGCTAAAAGTTTTCCTCCTTCTACCATCTCACACCTCTCTCCTTCCACCTTGTGTCCCAACCTATCCCTCTCACCTACAACATCATAAATATCTTGAAGCCTCACGCACCAACAGAGACAGAAAGGTGCTTTTTTATTTAAGGCCTCCATTGGTAAAAGCAGTCAGTCCTGTCTAGATCATGGAGCACTTGGGAGCTCAGAATTTCCCACGTTGAAGAGGGCAGGCAATTAGAGACTTCCTGAAGGAAAGCGGGTATGTGTTACACTACCTCCACTCCGTTACGCAGATTGCTTTTATTAGCACACAGCCAGTCTACAGACTGGGTGTCTTTTGTGTTTGACATAAAGAGAGATACAACAATGGGCTACATTTTAGGTGGTGTTTCAACTCCTACAAGAGATACAAAATCAAGCTAGGATGATTCACAATCTGCTTTCCTGTAGCCCTTTTATAGGCTTAAGGTTACTGCTGTGGAGGGGCACCGGAGAACAAGGGTTTAGCTGCTCTCTTCTTGACATCAACCAGTGCTGCATATGGCAAGTTTTTAAGTGTCCCTGGAATCCCTTTGCTGTTTGCCAGACCAGGGTTTTGCTAACCCACACAGAGACATACAATAAAGCTTACACTGATTGAAGGACCCTATTGGGAAAATTTCCTTTACTATTTCCCCAATCACAATCTGAATTATCAAGCCCAAATTTAAATATTTTAACTTACACCCTTAATATCTTTCCACAGGTCCTTCAAAATATCCTGCTTTCTATACATGTATACCACTCCCTGTGCCAACGCTCCTATTTGCCACTGTTGCCTTGTTTTTGTTTCATGACTCATCACCTCTTCACTGCTGTGGAAATTGTTGTCTTCTGAGTTTTATACTTCATATATTAAAAGGTTTGGGAAAAAAAGGAAGAAACATCAGGGCAGTGAAAAGAGCTCCACCTTTCTGGAGGAAGAGAGGAGATTGCTTCGCAGTTTGTTCTGGAAGGAAAAGAATACTCTGAGCTGGTCATTGTAGTCACCTAGTTGGTTTGTTTCTTTCCTGTCTGACCAGCCCCCAGCTGAGGTCATGCTGCCAGTCTTACATCTCATCTTTGGGCTTCGTGCTTGTAGTGGGTACATTACCCCCTTGGTGGTCCTTTTCTCCCTTTCATGACAAAGATTTGTCAGATCAAAGCCTGCACCTTTGCACCTGAGGACAGGTTAAGTGAGGGCTGGATGCTGTGTGCTCTGAATGCTGAATAGCTTAGTGCCTCAAGCGACCAACAGCCCCCAAGCCACAGCAAGGAACTGCCAATGCGGGGAGCTCCCAGTCCCATAGACATCTCCTCAATGCCAGGCAAAGCTGTCTCTTTTACGTTGAGCAAATAATCCTGATGAGGCATTTTGATTATGATTCCATATAGTCTTTTGCTTACAAGTACAGGAAAATTTCAGCCTTTACCTGGCTCTCTTGCTTGTTTCTCATACCAGTCCTAGTACTTACATTAAGCTTAAGACTGCACTGAAGGACATAGATAGCCTAATTATAAGTGTTAATTTATCATTAGAATGTTGTTGGTTGTGACGTGGTGGAATGAGATAGCAGGCTGTGCCTGCTGAAATGCCGTATCGCTTCATGGATGCCAGTCACCACTTAGGAGTTCAGGAGTTCACCCAGTTCCCAGCACACCAAGAAACCGCCTACACCAACAAAGCTTATATAGTTAGCAGGGAAAAGATCTGCAGTGATAAAGGAGTGGGTACAATCATGTAATGAGTGTTTGATCTTCTAGGCTGGGCAGCAAAAAGTAGATCAACTCTGTACAGTCCTGGTTAAAATGGCTACATTCAACCTCAGTGCATTTTCCCACAGTTAAGCCACTCATCCTTCCCACTTTGGTCCACTGTACATTTGGAAGTTGAGTATTTTCATCGGCTCTTTTTGCATCTCGTCCCTGTGCATATACCCCACTGGACATCAAGTCCTCAATTTCTGTCACAGATTCTCACAGTAAGCAGCATCTGCTTCTGCCTAAAGACATTCTTCTTGTTCCGAAGTTGGAATCAGCTCCTGAATTCTCCAACATGATTTATTGAAGGTTTCAGTATCATCCTAAGCAATGCTATATTGGACACTCAATCTATAGTGGTATTTTGGGACACATGAGAAGATGAGGCTTCTTTTTTTTCCTCCAGTCACAAGAACAAGTGTGAACATCCGTAAAGCTCATGCCACTTCTTTGCCTACTCACAGTTTCTTCCTGCCTTCTGCCTGGAAATTAGCTCACAGGTGGCTCAACTGAGATTTACTCCTACTTCTATTGGACTGAGGACATACAGTTGTTTGGTTCTCAGATTCTCCTGTTGGGCAGGCAGCATATTACAATATGACAAGAGCTACAGATGTGTGGGGAGTTTGTGATTACTTTCCCGAACTCCTGTCATAGACCCTGGTGATAAGCAGGTCTGCTATGTATGATGTGGCATTAATTCCTCAAACATTTTAGTTTTTCTTTTTTTTTCAGTCTCACTTCATACCAAACATCTGTGTCTTTCTTTAATTCAAACAGTTGTCCTCACAGTTATACAAACTTTCCTGGTGGATGACATTTTAATATAACAGCTACTGTGCTGTGAGAGTTCATATATTCCATAAATCAGGTCCCCAGGGGAATTATCAACCCCTCTGTCCTGTTACTAGTGCTCTTAATATGGTAAGGGAGCATGTGGCACCAACTTGGAAGAAGATCATGGCTTTTCCCAAAATCAGATTATTTTGTTGTTGTTGTTGTTGCATGCATCCAACAGTCAGCTCTCCAGGGTGCTTTGTTGAAATTGTTTGGGCCTAGGAAAACATCCATCTCGGCCGAGTTTTCTGGGACTATCAGAGATGGTTACCTGGCTTGATGTAGTTCATGACAAAGATTCTGCCCATTGGCTTAATTTCTTCCATTATTTCAGATATACAAATTACTGGGGTTTTTTTCTTCAGTAAGTATTCTGTAAAGCTCTACTGGACTGAGTGACACAAGCAGTCTTGGAGTAACTCAAGCAGAGTATATAATGTGTCCTTTTTTCCCAAAACATTACTACTTTTTTTTTTTTTTTTAGTTTTACTACAGAAAAGCCAAAAATCACATGCATGCTCTTCCAGTAGCACTTGTTTTGTTTGTAGGTCTACTGAGGCATCATTTGTTACTTGTTTAGTAAGTTTAACCGTAAATAAATACGTCCATCAATCAAAACATATTTCTCAGTAATCCCTGTATTTCCTGATACTTTAACCTTTATGCTTTTTCTTGGTATTGCAGTTCGGCTTCTCCTGGCGGAGTGATAGTTAGGCCACTGTCTAGTTCAAATTTGGCTTGGCAAGTTTGTTATCCTCTCTTGCACAGCGCTGAGCACGTCCTGACACATTCAACCACTGCCAAATTGCATGTTTGGTGCTTTGTTTGCTGTTTGTACAGGGAGCATTTTTCCTGAGACTACTACTGAATTAATTTGTGCTTATCTGCACTATATTAATGCCAGATATGACCACAATCTTGTTTGAGTCACTGCTTACTTCCTTTTAAACAAATGTTTTCCTTTAATTTTCTTCTCTGCATACCTTTTCTGGCTAGAATTACTGTATTTGGCTAGTAAAGGAACATTTTTGAACTTGCATTTCCCACTACCTACATGTAGGATTGGGGACAGAGGGTGTCAAGCCCGAGTTTTTGCCCATAGCTGTAGTTCTGTACCTGCGCATTTATTTTTCCTTGTATATTCAGAGGTCCCTTGTGCTCTATCTGCTCAAGTACTTCAGCACTATCATGAAGAGCTTTAACCAGAAGCCCGATACCAACAGGCTAATGGCATGGTGCCTTGTGAAAAAAAAAAAGGTAAGGATTCGAAATGCCCAACTGGCTGACACTCTCCCTTCACAAGTATTTTTATAAGTCTTCACAGAATAAAGCCTCAGACAAGGTAAATTTGTCAACCTCCATGCACTACGACAATCTACAAAGCAACATAATCCTAGAGATTAGATGTGTTGGTGCAGTGATCTCTGGGGAGCCATTTCTCTTACACAGAATTATGTACTGAGGTATTATTTGCCACAAAACAAAACTCAAAACAAAACAAACCCCGTAACTTGAAAACCACAACGTGGTTTCAAAACAAATCTCCCATAGCATTAACTCTAGGTGAGAAACAAAGCCCTGAAGTTTCTCCTTAGTTTTATGTCAGACCTGGGGCAAGATTTTGAAACAAAACTAACATCTAACAGTAATCTTAACTTTTAATTTGAAGTCCTTAAATGTGCCATCTGGTCACACCAGAATTGAATTCATAGCATTTCCTTGTAACTTTTGAATACCAGAGCTATTTTATTAGCTTCATACATCCACAGAGCACACGGAGTGCCCACCAGTGTAGTAGACACTCTCTTCAAATTTGATTATTTCTAGTTTGACCTGGCTATTCTCTCTCTGGGCTTAACTGCTCATGATTTTAACATTCTCTTCTTGTTTGCTAAATTCTGTCACTATGAGATTTGTGCAGCATTCAATAACATGAGCTGGAAAGTGTTCAAAGAACTCATCTGAGAGAAGCCAGTCGTAGGTTAGAAAGAATCTTACTTAAAAAGTAAGATGACACAGAGAAAACGGGGAGCTCAAAAGCGAAGGACCCCTGGTAAGATGCAATCTATTGCACATCGGGCAGAATCCATTGTTAGATGCAAAACAGTATGATGCAAAACAAATATTTCCTATTTGAAAAATAATTAATTCTTTGAAATTAGTAACAAGGAAGAAGTCTTGCTTAACTAACCTCGTTTTCAGAGGCAAATTTCAAAGAAGTTTTTGGGGAACTAGCTCAGGAGTATTTCTGTGTGAACAAGACCAAGAAGACTACTATCTCAAAACAGACATTAATTTATCACTAATACGAAGCTGTCATCTTTCCCACAAGGCCAGAAGGATTATCAGTTTTATTATTTGCAGTTCAGACTTATTTTCCAGACCTTGCTTCTGTTACGTTGTCACGTCTAATTTCTGATGCTTCACTTTGATCACTTTTATTTCAGCCTGACTCAATACAACAAACATCAAAAAGAAGTCTCACTGCATATCAAACATCTGCCCTTATTCTCCTATTTATGACAGATTTTTAATGTCGCTCCATTTGAAATAATTCATCAATGTCTGAAAGACAGCAACTCTGGGCTACAAATAATACAGATTTTTCTGTAATTTTTTTTCTGCCCAGTAGCTTAATTCTCCCCTACTACAAACTAAGCTGGTTACCTCTTGTACTATCACCAGTGGATGTGAAGAACTGCTCGCCATTGTCTGTATCAATTCCTCATGTAAGAAACATGACTCGCCCCACTCAAAGACTCCTTCCTTCTACACAATGGCTCCACTGCTTCCCATCTTGCAGGTTACGGTTTCTAAACATCACTCCTCTCAGGATACCCCAACGACCTACAGCTTCAACACACAACATCAGCTAAGGCTGAACATGGCCAAGCGAAGAAGTATTTCCTGGACCTTTTATGCATAGCCCAAGTTAGATCCCAGAATAGGAAACTTATAAAACCCATTACCTTTATCTGAAATCCACTTCCCCGACTCTTTATTATTGGTGACTTTCTTTGTCCCATTTATTTGCAACTGCTTCAAATAAACCTCAGGATTTTCCCTTGTGTTGGGGAGCTTTAAATCAGTGACTTTCAGTGAGAGGACAAAGATGACTCCCGTAACTTCTAGAAACTCTAGCAGTTTATCTAAAAATTACCTGCAATAAAGGAAAAATCTGAGCTGAATATATGATACAACCTCTAAAAAATGGGGAAAAAAAAATCCCCACGAACCGCCTTTACCTATAGAGCAGAATGTTTGTACTGTGCATGATGGCACCACAGGGGTTTTCTTTACTGCTCCACCAGCTGATCTCTGTTTCTTTGACTGCTTGTTGAACACGAACAATGCCCGAACATCAAGAAGCTATCAGCTCCCTACTGGCATCTCCTGGGGTGAAGATGACCCAGGGTAGAGAGTGTAACAGAAGCAGACAGCTGGCAGGAACGAGAACTCTTTCAGCTCCGACTACACTATATAAATCTTTTATCGCAAATTAAGGTCTTATTTCTCATTCTGAAAACACTGGATGTAGAGAATTTAAACCATAAGCTGAGCACCTGGCAGAGCAGAGCCAACAGCATTCAGTGCCAATGCTTTAAAGGCATTCACGGCCATAGCTGCATGCCCTAACAAATATTCCTCTGCCTAGAACTTCCAATTAGCCGGCTTTAGGCTTCCAGATGCACCCAGCTGGGTGTGTAACAGGGATGTGGACAGACTTAAGGTCCTTTGAGTATGGCCCACTGTGCCTCCAAAGTGAGTAGCTAGTTTATTTTTTGTTGTAAAAGAGACTATGGAAGAGAGAGAAAAGAGAGGGGCGTATCAGTGCAGGAGCTGGGAGAAGGAAGCGAGAAGACAGAAGGGGACTAACAAGACTATCACCTGGATGATGACACTCCTGTCAGCTCATAAAGGTGGCTGGAGGTAAAACACACCTCTCTTCCGGAACAGGTTTGACTTCCTCTCCCCATAACACTACATACTTTCTTGTGCTCCCCACAGAGGACAACCTTAGCTGCTACAGCCTCCTCTTCAACCTAGGCTCGCAGTGGAAATCAGAGTACTGGGCAAGCTGTCCCTCACATGGTTGATACAGTCACCCGAGTGCTGTTCCTGGGCAGGTCTGCAATGGCTCAAGAATGATGAAGCTGCTCCAGAACCTGCAACTCACTGCTTATTTCTTACTGCAGCCCATGTCCCACTCACCAGCTCCTCCTGCCTCACATCCCAGAGAGGGAGAGAGGGGCGACTCCATCAGCAGCATCCCACTGCTGGCACCATTTGTGATGTTCTTATTTTTAAATAGCACTCAAAGACCTTTCGCAAACCCAAGGAGTTCAAGCACTGGCCAAACGCTGAGGTTTTATACCACTGCTGCTGTTGCTCTTTGTGGAAGTAAATATCAAAATGCAAATCAAAACTAGTTAAATGGTCACTTGAGTGCAAGACAAAAGCAATCTGTTTGCAAAAGGACCTACCAAAACAGCCTCAGAAAGCTCTGAGGAAACAAAACTCATTTCTAGCGAAGACAAACCCCACCCCTTTCTTAAGCAAAGCAGTTTAATGAGGGTTGGAGAAATGACTTAAGTCAGTGAGATCACAAGATCACCCACACAGTAGTTCGTTTGAATACGAGAAATCAGTTGTAAGGAAGCACGGTCCAGCACAAGTCTGAGACCCAGGAAGGATTATTCGGAGAGGCTGTGGAACCAGTTCTCCAGCGTCTGCTATCAGTCTCACCCGGTGGCAGAAAGGCTCTGGCAGAGCTGAGGCATTACAGAAAATCAGCACCCGCTCTGCACTGCCCCTCCAGCACACTCGTGGTCTCACCCAGCCAACGCTCCAAAACACACATCAGCCCAGTGATTAACTGGCAGAGTCAATCGACAATTAAACCAACATCAGTGTAAATATATCGGATGGTCAACTTTGACACTCTTTACATGTGTCAGTCAGAGGCAAGTCCTCTGATAATAAGAGAGGTTTCTTGGTGAATTTACGTAGAAATCATTTAACATAAAAAGGTATTACCATGGTCACTTGGCCAACGGCATCAGCAGAGGAATCTCCCAAAGAATCAAATTAGCTAAAGGTACAAGCCATACTTGTCCTCAGAGGAAGGAAAAAAATTACATCATTCAGTGTAGTACTGATGAGGTAGCTTAGCCCACGAGTATACTCACAGCACATCATGGCTGGACGCCGCTGGGTGAGGCTCTAATCACACTCACGTGCCAGGGACTCCTGATACTAACACTTACAGGTAACGCAAGTCTCCACCGCTGAGCTTATGGGTATGGAAATACCATGGGGCACCGGCAAGAGCACTGCACTCCCTCCACCTGCAGACAGCTAGCAGAGGATGGTTCTTCCACAAAGAGACCACGTGCTCCTTCTTCACAGGGCTTTTCCATCTTTCTAACAACAGGGGTATTGTAGTGTAACCCTTTTATAATGAGAATGATAAAAGGTGAAGTTACAACAGGGAATGGTCCTCAGCCACGGCTCAATTAAGCTAATGTGTGGCAAAATATATTCACATGCATTCAGCTGTGGAAGCTGAACAGAAAAAGGACCGATTGTAAAAGTCCAGACACATGGTAGGTCATAACATGGGACAAAAGGAGTCCTTGCTAACAAAGTGCTCTGGAAACACTTCCTCATTAATTTTTTTTTTTAAAGCTAATAAAGATGTTTGGATCAACCTTATTTTTAATAATTTTTTTAAGAAATATGCATGTCTGATATTAAGAACTAGTCCAAATTACAATTGTGATGGGTATGTCCATTAAAAAGTTAGGTATGTAAGGGTTTCCTCTTCTGAGACAGTGATACAAAATACAATAGTAGATTATCTTCTTTGCAAACATCAGTCTAAAAAAAGATAACATTCTAAAACCATTTAATGTAAAAGGCACTTTTAAAAAGGCAGATAAAGGACTAGAGAAAGCTGAAAAAAGAAACAAAGCTGTTGAAAAAAAATCACTAATTTTTTTTTTTAGGAGAGTTCTGATCAAGTAATCAATTTGCATTAAACAAAATTTTCTGGTTTTCTTGATAATTTCCAATTTTCACCTCAGAAAATCCAAGGTTAGAGAGATCTTAGAATCACAAAATGGCTTGGGTTGGAAGGGAGCTTTTTAAAGGTCATCTGGTCCAAGCGCCCTGCAGTGAGCAGGGACATCTTTAACTAGATCAGGTTGACTCAGAGCCCCATCCAACCTGACCTGAAATGTCTCCAGGGAGGGGGCCTCCACCACCTCCCTGGGCAACCTGTTCATGTTCCGCCACCATCACAGTTAAGAGCTTCTTCCTAATGTCCAATGTAGACCTACCCTGCTCTAGTTTAAAAGCATTGCCTCTTGTCCCATTGCTACATGCCCTTGCAAACAGTCCCTCCCCAGCTCTCCTGTAGGCCCCCTTCAAGTACCGGCAGGCTGCTATAAAGTCTCCCTGAAGCCTTCTCCTTTCCAGGCCGAATAACCTCAATTCTCTCAGCCTGTCTTCATAGGGAGGTGCTCCAGCCCTCTGATGATTTTTGTCGCCCTCCTCTGGACCCACTCCATCAGGTCCATGTCCTTCCTGTGTTTAGGGCTCCAGAGCTGGACATAACACTCTATGTGAGGTCTCACCAGAGCAGAGTAGAGTGTCAGAATCACCTCTCTCGATGTGCTGGCCGCCCTTCTTTCGATGCAGCCCAGGATGCAATCGGCCTTTTGGGCTGCAAGTGTGCACTGTTGGCTCATGTCCAGCTTTTCGTCCATCAGATGCTTGGATCCTCTGCAAAAATCAGTTATCATCTTCACCCTTATCTGTACACAGAAAGCATGGAGCACAGGGACATGACACTCGTTGCTCTAACCTGATCAATAAAGAAAACACTGTTCCTACGGTTATTTTCAAAAGTGGTAATTTTAGACGGGAGGAGAACATAGAGGAGTAGAATACATTATTGCTGTCATATTTTTTCCAGCGGTCATCAGTTTCTCTAAAGGTTTGGCACCTAGCAGTGGGCAGACAGGTGCTTGCTAAGTGTAATTTGCATATGGCTGCTACTGCCATATCCAAATACCTACACACTCTTCCAGTTACAGAATATCTGTTCTTCTGCTGTCACATATCTGAATCAAAACTTGAACAAAGGCTTCACTTTGCAGTTTTGAAAGTTGTCATTTAAAAATACAGGGCAAGAATAATATTCTACAGCAACAGAAGTATTAGCAGTACACACGTAAACTTTTGATCCTTTCTCATTAGAAACCAGGTTACGAAGAAGCTCTATAGAACAAAAGTCTAGCTCTTTCTGAGGAAATGAAAAAAAACAAACCAAAAAAGCAGCTTCAAGATGTTATCCTTGCTCTGCTGAGATACACAATCTACTCAAGCAGGAAACACACAGAGATAGAGGTAGACGATCAGCCCGAGATGTAACAGTGACAAGCAGATGACATTTCAGAATTTCTCTTTGAATTGCAGGTGCTGTCTGAGCACACGCAACGCTAGTGAGCAGGAAACAGCTTTTCAGAAGTCACTGCCTTGAGTCACAGACCTATGACAGCACTGCAAGAGAGCGACTGCGAGCTGGTACATGGTGCCAACAGTAAATGACAAAGAAAAAAAAGCCAAACCAAAAACCCAAGCACCTCTCTCAAAACACACTTCAGAGCATTTTAGGTGAGGTGAGAGGAAACATTCAGTATCATCATAACAAGAAGACTGCAACAGACCTTCCGTGAGGAAAGGACCACCCAGCCAGCACATGATCCAGAAGGAAAACTAGACCACCACACATAGTTTCTGACACAACAGATTTAGAAGGGCCAACACCTTATTCCTTTTGTAAGTGGCTAACTGTCCCTTTTACCCAACAAAGCAATTTTTTTTGTCTGCTCTTTGCTGCTTTTTTATTGAAGCAAGGAAATGGGATTAACAATTCTCCAGTTTTCTCACAGTGTCTATCTCCCTCATCCTTATCTCCAAGACTGAACCAGTATCAGTAAAAAACTCCCACGGTCAAAATACCGAGGAACACAAATCAGCCTTTAATCTCACTTATTGCTTCAATGCTGGAGCACCCTTCAATTTCTGGAGCAAGGGTGTCTGCTTTTGCATATGCATGATGACAAATAACACGTACAGGCCTCAGGCTTCTCCTGAATGACGCCAACCTCTGAATGTGGCGCAAGGAAGTGCTGGTGTGAAGGGCCTGTACCACACGCTCTGCATCAGGATCTGTCCCATCATCTGGTGGTGCACTTAATCATCTCTTTTACAGAATGACACCATCCTCACTATCTACTCTGCTTTTCTGCCCTCCAATGACAATTAGCGGACCCAAGCCACCAGCAGTCCAAGAATTTTTCTTGCTCCTTTACACCTTGAGCAAAGCAGACAGTTACAAAACAAAGTAGCTACACACAGATGCAGCACCCCAGACAACGGAGAAGGTGATGTCTCTCACTGAAATCCATTCTGATGAAGAAATCTTTACACAACAGTAAAGGGAAGAAAAAAAAACAACAGAACAAAAAAACCTGAAAGATAACCCTCATTTTAGTTAAATGGTCCAAATCAAGACTGTTTTCTTCATTTCAGCACAGAGGAAAACAGAAGAATTTATCTGAGACACAGACAAAGGCACGCAACCTTGGTTTTGCTGATACTTAAAAAGATCAAGAAAGGATTGACAGCACCTCTTGCATTCCCTTTTCCTCTCCATAACAATCCTTATTTTGGAAGCAGGAATGTTAGCATTTGAAAATTGAGATTTAAACCTCAGAAAAATAGGTGCTTGATACAAGAGAAGAGAGCACATACAGAGGATTCCTACTGCTCAGATTAAAATCAAACAATATGATTATTCTGTCAGCTCCTGATAAAAGAAAAACAACCAATGTTAGATAAAATAACCAGCAGAGTTTCCTCACAAAGCAGCAACTTCCACCAGTCCTTTTGACCCACGCTGAGGTTTCCATGCCCTAATATTTCTCACAAATGAGGCACAGGACAAGCTGAGCAGTTAGGCCTTACCAACCTAAGCCAGAGATAATTAACGACTCTGAAAAAGCGCCGTATCAGTATATATCAGCAGCATGGGATTTCATTTACTCCCACATACTGCACAAAAGTACCACATCCCCTCTCATGGGATTAGAATTGGCCTAGACATTGTAGAGAGGGAAAGGAAATGCTGTAGGAGGAAAGGTGAAAAATTACTCAACAGCAAGAGAAAGGGGATGATCTTGAACGGCCCGCTGCTGCTTTTTCAGTGATCCTGGTTTTTATCAACATCCTTGTGCCATTTTGTAAAGACTCCAATGACAAAAATAAAAGAAGTAGGTTGATCCCTATCATTCACACACAAAAAAATAAAGAAACAGTACTTGTAGATATCCCTAATCATCAGGCAACTGGTGACTAGAGCTGTTTGCACCAACTGAAAAAAACCAAGCCCCACAACATAAAACAGATAAAACCCACGGCCATGAGATAAAAAAAAAGCCTATTTCTGTGTCATTCTCATCAACAGTATCTTGCAGAATCCTTGCCATCACAGACTTATTTTGTCAGGATTTATTTCTTCTAAGATATAATTCTTCTACTAAGAATGGAGTAAGGAAGTAATGGGAGTTAAGGCTTCAGAATTCAATAATTTAGTCTTAGAACACTATTTTCTAGATAAGACATGCTATCCAGTCTGGCTAGAATTACAGTGATTTATAAGAAAAATGTGCAGAAGCTGTGAACTAATTAGAAATTACAGGGTGTTACGCCCCCCAATGATGAACAGGAGAAAACTTAAAAGTTGTCAGGAGCCCAAGAATTTAATTAAAAAAACCAACATCTAACCAAACATCTTTGTTTCTGGTGACATTTCCCTGAAAACAAGAGAGCAATCTAGACATTGGCTTTTCTTCCCCATGTAAAATTCACTTCAATCCATTCCTTCACCCTCCCATCAGATTCATGCAATGTTGAAAATTTCTGAGGTGGTTGTTTTTTTTTTTTATTATTTCATTTAAACAATCGATTTGGGGCAAGACGGGAAAAGAGCAGCACCTTTTAAAAAAACCCTGTTGTGTGCTATATAGGATAAATAGGTGAGCTTTAAAAAAAGTTAAGTTTATATATGTACATATACACACATACACTAAACTAAATTAAACCCAAAAAACTTGCGAAGGGTCGTTTTCAACACAAGAGAGAGGAAAGCCTTATTTCACAGCAAGCAAACGCACCACAAGTTAAGATTAGAGTGCACAATCACATGTAGTGCAGATACCAAACTAGCCTGGGTCCTGGAAGCAGTGTAGCTAGAGCAGCACAGAGCTCCACGTGGGCCAGCTTACCCCATTCCTCAGCAAAGGAGAGCGCAGAGCCTGCGTCCAGAACGGTGTGCTGTGCAGGCACTCCCGCCGCCGGCTGCTCTGCCTGCAGTTTTGGCAGAAGTCACAAGAAGTGGCAAACAGTGAGAATAAGAGACCTGAAGCAAAGCTACAGGATAGCTTTAGCTACAGTGCTTCCAAAACAAGAGATTTCTGAAGTCCCTCATGTCTCTTGGGTGCTCTCCATAGCTACTGCCTGCTTGGGTCACACAGCAGACAGCTCCTGATCATTTATTTGCACCCTGCGGTTCCCGCTCTTGCCTACCTGCATCTTTTATTTTCCTATCTCTCTTTCAACCTACAACACTACTCCTATTTCCTCCAGGCTGAAAGGGTAATAAAATCCGGAAAGGGCATGTACACCTAACCAAGGGAGTAGTCAACAACCAAATGAAGCTTAAAAAAACCCAAAAATAATTCTTAAAAAAATCCCAACGATTTAAAAACTTGTTCAAGTTCTGCAGACTTCTGGCAGAGTTTGGTCATTTAGCCCAGAGGTCTTTGTCTTCAGGGCCTGCGGGCTAAATTGTCTCAACTGGCAAGAAGCACGCAGGTAAATTCCTAACTAAAAGAAAAACGTAGTAAAGGTTAGGGGGAGGAGAGGCTGTAACACGGAAACCCAACGCTTCGGTAGCAGCACTTATGCTACACGGTACGCTTTTAAGAGCGTGAATTCCTTTCTGTTGGTGCGAGCCGCCCATATGAAAAGAGCAGCTGCCATGAACTGCAGAGGCGCCGAGACACATGCCAGGCAGAAGGACCAGCCGAATTCACCCCTCACATCGTCAGGCAGGGGCAGCTTCTTGTGGAGCAGCTCAATCCCAGCTACGTAGCAGCCGACCAGGCCCAGCGTACAAAGCCCTGGGAAAAGAAGCGACAAAGCTCAATGAGGTCGCTGCTGAAGCGCTCTGGCTGTCACTGTGAGCTCCTGGAGGAGGGAGGGTAAGTAGTGGATGGCAGCACACCTACCTGCTAGGAAATGGAGGACTCCGGTGGCAATGGCAGGGTAAAGGCTGCGACAGGCACAAGCACAGAGCCCGATCAGAGCACCAAAGCACATGAGTCCAAGGCTGACAAAAGGCAGGAGAAACTGCAATCGCCAGAGATCTGCGTGTGAAAGAAACACACAAGTTAAGTTTGTGGAAGGTGTGCTAGAAAAGTACCTTCTCCCACCATCCTATATTCCCCTCTACCCATGCTGCTTCTGCTTCATCAGATACTTTACGTTCACTGCTAACAAGGATGAAAGGCTCCAACGAAATAGGAAGAACTTCATTTGTTAACTCCCAGGTTCCGGTACTGCATTCACAGGCAAAACATTTGCTAACACATCTAAGTTTTATTTTTAAACTCTGACCTGCCTGTGCTACTGTAAAAAACCCACAACAATAAATGCAGAGCAAGATACAGATGCTTTCCTCACTAGTGACTGTATTGGAGCAACATCTTTTTTTCACTCTACTTGTTTACCTGCCAGAAGTGAAAGACACTTACAAGTTCGATTCAAATCTGTGCCGCTATTGTGATTCCCAGGCTCTATGTACTTTTCCATAAACTGATCAGAGAGGGAGAAACTGATGCAATTTGTAGTCATATCGGTTTCTAAGAGAAAAAAAGTTTAAAAAAATATACAATTAGGTGTTTCTCTCCCATCCCTCCCCTTCAAGTCCTCCTTTGCCAACCATTTAAGCCGGGAAATGCCTCAGAGAAAAAAAAAAAAAGAGAAAAAAACATTTTAGAGATAAAAAATTACCTCTTCAAACAGATCTGTAGGATGCCTTATCATAATGTAGTTAGCATAATGCACTTACTACAGTGAGGGACAGCATTCACACTGCAGAATCTTCAAGCTTACCTGGGTTATTCACAGAGAACTGGACCAGGCTTGACAGACTGGGAAAGAAGCGTAGTATACGATGCTCAACTATGTTGTTACATGTTCTTGTACGCAGAGTCCCTAAACTAAGCTGTGTATATCTCCATGTGCAGAATGTAGTATCGTACTAAACACTCCATTCAAAAATGGCATAGAAAGAACTATTTAAAGAACAGAAAATATTTGCTTCTTTGCACTAAACTTCTCCCCTTTTGTGCCTCAATTAGATTTTTCCTTTGAGAATACTATTGAGCAGACACCATTTAAGTGTCTTCCAAAATAAGCGTTTTCATTAGAGTAAAAGGAAAGGATTTCATGTAATGGTTTTTCTCCAGAAAAAGTGTTTGAAAGTACATTTTTTTTTAAGAGGGCTCAAACTGAAAGGCTTCACATACAGTATATAAAATCTACTCTGATGCAATTAAAATAATTGTTCACCACAGTTTTTTAGCCCCCAGTCATTGTGAAAAAGACAACAAATATTTCATTCTACATCCAGCACTACGCTATAAGGAGTCCAAAATGTGCTGGTGCAACAGTGTGACATGTGTGGCATGCAAGCAAAATGAATGACAGGCTAAAAGGACTGAGTGCCCCCTTCATAAAGTAGCATCTTTATTCCACTGCTGGATCCCAGGACCTCTCCTAAACAGAGTGACTGGCAGAGCAACTGTAACTGCATCCCCAGCTGGACAGCAGATGCAAAAGAAAAGTCAAGTTATACCAAACTAAATTTAGACTAAGTATTATGTGTCAAATCCGGAGTCTGTTGCACTGACAGCCACAGACCATTTTGCCTTCCGCTTCTATAAAAACTCAGACCGTCTTTATTAAAAAAAATAAAATAAATAAAAAAAAATCAACCACATAAACTAGAAGTAAACTTTCTAGGGGAACAAAGTGGCATGAGTACGTTTCGAGGAAGTCAGCACATATGACCCCAGGCAAGCTAGGGGAAGAGTTATTGCTCCAGAGATACCTGGTGGACTGTACCAGTGAGAGTTTTTGGGTACAGTGATACACCTCCGCCACAATCCAACCGTGCCGTTGCACCGGAAGAGCGCATCTGTGTAGGTCTTCTCATCTGCCTCTTCGCTGACAAACTCCTCCCAGATGCTCCTACCAGCTTCACTAACATTCTCAGCTGGGGACAGGGTGTGGTATTCGTACCAAAAGTCGGTGCCAATGGAAGCTGCCATATAGATGGTGGAGATGAGGCTGAGAACACAAGCAATTACTAGCGCTGTAGCAAAACGGTTATCCATCATTGTGCCCTTGCTGCTGTAAGGAAAGAGAGGGCCAAGTGAGTAACTCCTCTGACAGCAAACGCAAAGTTATCCTAGCACTGTCAAACTTGTGATATCATTCCTCTTGTGCAATGTCCCCTCAGGGATGTGCACTTCTTCCATTTCCAACTTGCTGGAACAAAAAGAAACACTGAGCAAGTACATAGTACAGGTTGGCATCCACCGGGCCTGCGAGTTCAAGGCACGGATATCACCCTTCTCCCAAGTCACACTGCACTAGCTGCTCTCTGACAGCAACTCTGTCCCCAAAGCAGATGGCACAGCTCACTGCCATTTGTATTCCTGGTTGTAGGGAACCACAGAGAATCCATCCACAGCACCAGGCAGAAGACTTATCTTTCCTTAAGAGATTACCAAGAGTAGAAGTTATTTTTAGCCTGCCATCCCATACGGCTTTCACAGCTTGTGTTTACAGCAAAGATAAGAACCGAAAGCATGACAAAACACCTCTTCCAGACGTTCACAAAAGGCAGCCACACCAAAGTGCCGGAATGCCTTTGGGGAAGCAGAGAAACGTATCTAGGCACCAGAGTCAGAACACGAAGGAAGCACCGAAAGACAAATTTGAAAATGATGATAAACGCTGTAAGAATGCCCCAATCCATACAGTGGTATTTCTAAAGGACTAAAACAATACAAGGGAGCTGCTCTATTCCATGGGAAGAAGATGACAAGAGCTTCCAAAACAGAAAGGCCTTCAGGCGCTGGCATGAGGATTTTGCTCTGGCTCCCTGTGTATAAGGGGTCATTTATGCCCTCCTTTGCAGGGCCGTGCTCACAAATAAAGTAAATTCAGGGTCAAAGGAGGCACAGGAAAATAAAGATACCGCACATGCTCATGCTTATGCCAATACTGTGACTTTAATGAGTAATTGATTGCTAATACATGGAATGTTTTGTGGATAGTGCAGTATGTCAGGGGACTCTCAAATGCCTGTTGTTCTCGGGGGGGTTCTGTGCTTGATTAAATTTATGGATTATGATGAATCAGGCTTGATGCACTTGCCAAAAAAAAAAAAAAAACAGAAAAAAAAATTCAATTGGAGTTCACTCAGCAGCTTGAGCTAGTCTGGTGACACCAACTACTATCTAATCAGCTCTTGTCTATTGCTTGTTCTACCTCCCTTCTCCCACATACTCTGATCAAAATATTTTGGTTTAGTTTCTTTGCAACCGAATGAACCGCAAGTGGAAACAGCAAATGCCTTAAAACACAACATTCACAAGATAAAACATGAGTGCTCGAGTCAGACCTGAGAGTAAGAAATTCTGAACTATGAAACAAGGTGCAAATTAAAGCAGAGAGTTTCAAAGGCACCAATATTTGTCACTAAGCTAACAATGCCATTCTTATTTCTTTTCCCTCCCATCTGCTCCTCTATTTGGCTGAAACCGGCTAGTACAGTCGGGGAGGAGAAATTACATGTTCCTTATGCTTAATTCCATATTAAACAAGGCACATTCTAATATTCATCCTTCAACTGCATCCTTAGCAATGAGCAAGAACAGAACTGATTTTCGGTGAACTGACAAGCAGCACCCACTTAAAATACTGCAACGTTTGCATACCACAACTATACTTACATAACGATCCACAAGCTGCGAACTTTTATAAGCTAGGACGAATATTGAGAGGGAGAGAACGTTGTATCTGGGCTTATTTATCTAGAAGATGTAGAACCAAGTCCAGACACGAGAGGGTATTCTCCAGGCAGTGTTTAATTCTAGGTTACATACCTCCTCCAATACCCTAGCACCTAGCTCAAGGTATACAGGACAGTGGATGAGCAGAGTAGAGAGAGCTCAAGTTGCTGTACAGATCGGACCTCACTAGTCATGCCCACTGAGTTCTCTGAGGGATCCTCTCCCCTTCACAAACTTGTTACAAAGCAAACAGGGCAAGTGGTATCTCCAGGGCCAAAGCTGTGCTGCTCGGCTCCGGTCCAGCTCTGCTCAGAGCTGAGCAAATTATCTGGGAGCTCGCTCTCCGGGCAAGCAGCAGAACAGGCTGGTGAGCAGGCTGGTCTGGATTTTCCACTGTACTGCACTCATATTCACTGCAAGAGGAGCCCGCTGCAACAGGCTCCTCTCTTTAAAAAGGGCTTTCTCTGGAAAGAGGAATCACAAGAATCTACAAGCTCCATCCTCAGAGTAGTGTCTGGCAAAAAAAGAACGTAAGCAGGACATCACTGGGCCACTGGTTTGCTGCCATTACCTTTTAATATAAATGCTTACAAAGACCTAGCAACTCTGTACCTAACACACAGAAAAGAACTGGCTCCAAAATCCTTACTTTCAGATACAACATCCCTGCTGCCAGATGCAGAACACCGGCATTGGAAATACCCCTATCAGAGCATTAAAATGCAACCACAAATTTCTAGCCAGCCTTCTGCGCATTGGCGTACAGTGGACTTGGCAGAGTTGATGTCAGCTGGCAAATGAGAGCAGTTCACAAGCAAAATGAAGGGTTACATTCAAACAGTAACTAAAAGCACTGTTCACTTGGTAAAAGGGACATGGCCATCTATCTACTGATGTTAAGTTCTTGCACTGCACAGCTCTAGGGGCAGGTAAAAAGTAGATGAGGTGGCTACAGTTCCCAAAACCTAGCCGGTGGCTTCGTGAGGCATTTGTCCCAGAAAGAACACATGTGGATTTTCAGTATGGACAAAACTGTGCCAGGACAAGAGCATACTCCCCATTTCTTATAATAAAGGTCCCTTCAATGCTCCTCCCTAACACTTCAACTAGTTACAAAAGAGATGAGAACTCTGCAACACTTTAGGCAAATTCTGAACTAGAAGTTCATCCTACCACACTGTAGTAGACTTGACTACCCTGCCCATTCACTGTGTATATCCAGCGCATCTTCATTTACAGTAGACATACTCCCACCTAAACGAGGTGTCCTTTGCTCTGTTAAAGAGAGCGCCAGCCATCCAGCCCCAGGCAAAGCTCAGTGGGAGCAGTAAGCATAGTCAGTAAGAAATAGTTACCAGAGAAGACCATGAAGAATGTTTATGAGATTATGCCACACTTTGCAAAAGGTTCTGTGCGTAACAATAAATAGAAGGGGCCTTAGAATCAGCTTACTTATAAAAAATAAAATAACATTACTACTACCGAAGATGGCATTGAATATAAAGACAAAGATCGATATTAAACAGAAATACTTTGCCTTTATAGGCTGTCAGCAAGATTCTTCATTGTTTTCACAAAAGGTTTGTTCATATGACACTGTCAGCATATTTTACTCTAACAGTAGATGCTATTTCAAACAAGTTATGGCTGCAACTAAGCTATGCAATGACTTTAAGACAAGGCAGCAATAAACAGGCATACAAGCAGAAATGCTTCACAGGATATTATACTTAAATATGTAATACTACATATTTTGGAAAGAAGTGAGACGTAAAAATTTCAAAGCACTAGCTCATAAAAGAGAAGGCAAAGGCCAAACTAGCAGCAACATTCAAAGGAATGACTAGATACACATACTTCACAGAAGCTGGCAAAAACCACAAGGAAAGTCAGTAGAGCTGAAAAAGCAAGTACTCTGGCAAAGCCAAACCAATATAAGACTGAAGAATGGATAAACATTTTTAAAAATTATTCTACCATGACAGACAGGAATACAAAAAAGTGCATATTTTTATTTTGTTAAAGTGATCATTCCCTTCAGCAAACAGCAGGCCACCACATTTAAGAAACTCCTTTTCCTTGACATCACAAAAAAAGAAAGCAACATTTGCTGGCATTTTCTCAGAAAACATGCTTGAAATCTGACTGCTCTTAGAGAAAGCAGAATGGGCAGGCGGCCTTAAAGAAGGTGTAGCTGCACAGAGAGGGCTGGCAACACTACCGAATACTATCTTCCATAGGAAAGAATGCTACCAACACTTTGTTTTTACCTTCAGAGGTCCTCAAGAGTCCCTCAGGACACACAGCTTCAATGATTCCAGGTCACTTCAGAGACACAATGTTGTCTGTGTTTTGTGGCAAGCAGAGAGCATGAAATGCAAACTTCCTATCCGCCCTAACTGTTCCATCCGTTCATTTTCTTCAACACCACCAGCTCATAAAAAGTGATCTAGAAGTAGAAAGCAAACTAAATAGCGTGAGATTGTAATTTCACTTTGAAATTATTTCACAGGAATCTCCGGTGTTATTCATTAAGAAAAAAAACCACAACATATTATAGAGGGGGAAGAAAAAAAAAATAATTCAGAAGTCCTCAGGCCAACAGNCGCCGCTTCCGCCCCGTTGTGCCCAGCGCCAGAGGAGCGGCGCAACCCGCCCCTCTCTGCCGAGCGGGGCGCCATGGGGGATGTAGTTTTCCCGCCTTCTTCCCGAGCGCCGCCGGTGCAGGGGCACCACGGGAGTTGTAGTTCTCCCCCTGCCCATGCCGGCTGCGAGCCGCAGCCTCCGACCAACTCTCACCTTTCGACGCCCACGGGCTTCTCCAGCGCCCAGCACCTCACAGCCCGCCTTGCCTCCTTTTCCTCAGCCACCCGTGTTCCCGCTGGGGACCCCGAAGTAGGGCTCTGCCACTGACACAGGCCCAGCTCAGCTCAAACCACCGCGGCCCATCCCCACACTGCACCTCGCACGGGCGCTTGGGATGGATCTGAAATCATGGTCCAAATGTATTATATGTGCTATAACAGCCATGAGGTTTTTTTCACAGGAACACAAAAACCAGCTTTGTAAGCTCTATGTTCTGCAGCTTCAATTATTTGGTCTCCCCCGGCAGCCCTAAGGCTCATACTTCTTTCCTTTTTGCTTGATGGCTTGTTAAAATAGTGACATGATATCCTGGCTGAATGACTAGGGAAAATACCAAGTAAGGAAACAAAGATTTAGTAAATACCACACAAATAGGCAACACAGGCTCCACACCCCAAACCGGACATTTTTCTCCATCCCCGGTACACACACGCACACAAATTACAAAAGGACTCTTAAAAGTGGCTAACAACTCCCTGGGCTGAGAGATACCACACCCAGTTTTGATTTTACCAACCTCCATATCAGTAAACAAATCCTCAGAAAAAAAACAGAATCACATCCGAGGTTTTCACTTCTCTGAGGACTTCTGGGGAACGATCTCAACCAACTCCAGAGCAAACAGGAAGCATTTTTTCAGTGAGCCAAGATGCTAGGATGGCAAAGGTGAAAGCAGTGATATAAGAAACTTCATTTTGGTGCAACAAAATCTGTATTTTTTTAATTAAAAAAATAATTAGAAATTATATTTCATTAAGAAACCTCTGCCTATACGCCCCACCCTCCCAGATCACGGGACCGTTTCACAAGCACCTCATAATGTAACTGTCTTGCAAGGTCATATGTTGGAGTCTGACTGGGATTTATGCTAGACTCTAAAATATTTAACATCTTTATCGATGGCCTGGAAGAAAGCAGAGTATTGCTGATAAACTTCAGATGACACGAGGCCTGAGGGAAAGGTAAATAATGACATGGCGAAGGCACTGGTACAGGGTGACCCGATCATCTGGCAGCTGGGGGCAAGCAAACACGCATTTCAATAAGGTCATCGATGAACTCGTTCATTTAAGAGCAAAGAGCGGAAGCTATACTTACCTGACATGAAACTTTATCCTGGGAAACCCAAAATGAAAAGAACAAACAAAACCTCAAGTTTCCTGCAACCTCGGCTGTATAAGCAGAGCAATCACAAGGAGGAAAGAAGCTGTATCACATCTAGAGTTGCTGCTGGTTGCTGAAAGAGTGTGTCTCATTTTGACATGTTGGTGAAGTAGAGAGAAACCTGGAAAAGGACAGAAAAATTACTAAGCAATTGGAAAAACTCTCTCACTGAAATGTACCACAGAAGGTCAGTCGATGCAATTTACTGAAGTGAAAGCTAAGGAGCTGCCAGACTGTAAAATACCCGTAATGGCAATAGGGAGCAAAAACCCCAATAATAATCTTTTCAGTATATCTAGCAAAACTATGAGAAGTTGAAGCTAGAAAACGTTAAAAGACAAAAAAAAAAAACCACAACCAAAACCAACAAAACCAAATCTCTGTATTCTAAGCCATGGGATAAGCAGAATTGGAACCATTTACTGAAAATCGTAGTGAATTATCTAACGCTGGTAAGCCTACAGGTTTTTCTCCTAAAAGTTCTAATCTCATAAAAATGAGAATCAATTCTGCAAAATTTTGCAGCCATTGCTACTTCTATTACTGAATCAGACTACAGTGGCCCCTTCTTCTTCATAATCTGTCCTGATCAATATGACGTGTGCAGCTGCTCAAAAGCAGCCAAAGGGAAGACATGTTTAAATTTTATTTATTTATTTCAAATATTCTACAGATTTCACTTGGAGATTTATTTTCTGGAATAATACTGCTCTGTATAATAAAACTAACCTAATAAAAACATTACAAACAAACACAGAGTCATTCATTGCCAACACCGATCCTTTTTCATTTTCTCTGCTTTTCACACCTCCCCAGTGTGCCTCTGCAGAACCACTGGATCATTTGGGAAGGTTCTCAAAGTAAAAGTTTGCTTAAGTGCGCAGAAACTGTGGCCGTTTGCACATGAAAGCACGAAGGGAATAACACTGGTGGCTATAGCTTAAATGCTCTTCCTGCTTTCAGCAAAACTGAAACTTCTTCGATAGTAGACCTAGATCCTGTACAGTAGTTAGTACCTCTACCAGAAATTCTCGGGCGCTGACACAGAGTTTAACATTAGAGTGCTACAAACCAACCAACCAACCAAAACCCTAGCTATGTTGCCAAAAATGTGCAAGGTACAAAACTGGGGTCATTTTAGCTCTCTCAGTCTAAGGAAATCAGACATTTGCAGGAGGCGGCACCATCTGTATTAAATGAAGTTGATACAGGAAATGAGAAATGGAAAAGCCTTCTTCATGTATCATGTTCACTTCAGAAGTTATTGATTCAGACCTGAGAAAGCTGTTCAAACATCTGTACATTTCTTCTAATGCTACTAGTTACTTTACAAATATTTTCTTTGTAATAATAAAAAGAGCAGTTTTAAGTTTTCCTTATTTTAGGCACCATCTATGACCATTTCACATTGCCAGAATAAGGAGAAAATCTCATGGATTGCCCTCAGACCTCTTTATAGTGTCTCTTTGGTTTTATTTTTGTCTTCTGTATTTTACTACCTGTGGCTGAGAGAAACCTACACTAATTACGATTTTCAGAGAGAGCAGACCCTCTATAGATGTGCTTCTTCCAAATATGATGATTAGCACCAGTTTGCTTTAATGATACTCACTTATCGTCCAAGTCAGTGGTCTCCAAACCTTTTTATCATGCACCCCATCCGTAAAAATTTTTTGAGCACACACTCTTATTATATATATATTTTTAATCATTATTTACATGTACCACTATACTAACATTATGCACATTATAAAACACACTCAAAATATAAATTAAAAAAGGATGAGATAAAGAGGAAATAAACACTATTATTAAAATACTGATTTTATTAAGTGTACAAAAAATATTTTCTTCCTGCACCGCACTTTGTAGACCACTGCTCTCGGTATGAATCTCAACCCATCTCGATGCATTGTCTCAGTGCCCACAATTTTACCTGAATCAGTTCTACCCTCTTCTCTTTGTTCAGGGGTGAAACTTCTGTTGGTTAGCATTCATCTGGTTACCTCTGAGCTTGCCCTACTATACTAGGGCAGTTTCAGCCCATTTGTTGGGGTTTTTTTGATTGTTTTTCTTAATCAGGTCTGCAAATCTCTATTCCTTACAGGTTTGTTATCACAATCATTCAGAAACTACTGCACTTTCTTTTACAGCCAAACGAATCTCTGTTCCTTCATCATCATTAACAATTTACAGATATGTAACTTATTTGATCTATATGCCTGTGCTTATATAAAAGCACATGTACAAGCTGGAATAAAACTACATTTAAATGATCTGTAAAATAACGTAAAAAAAAAAATTAAAAAAACACAAACCCTCACCTTGCCGCCAGAAATGCTTCAAATGCAGAAATTTTTAAGGGTGGGTGCATGTAACAAACTAAATCAACAACCCTACATACTTCCTGTGCAGATAGTTCTGCTGTGCATCTCTCTTACTGATTTTGCCACAGAATTAGCAGGCTACCAAAACACAGATATCACAAGCATCACAGAATTGTGAACAAAGACATGAAATCTTTTCCCTTGGCTACTGTTAGAAACACCTCAGCATTTCCTACGAGGAAGGTTTAAGGAATGGTACAAACATTGACACAACAAACTTCTCAAGTTTTGAGAAAGGCAGGGCCATCAGAGAAATGTATGCTCTGAAGCAGAACTGGCCAAACACGTGGCCTTGATCACAGCATCTGCCCTGAGCGCGCGGCTACAAAAGCCTCAGGTTTACTCTCAGAGTCAAAGCTACTCAGCACCCAGTGGTGGCATTTTTTCAGAGCTGTGTCAAGGGCTGGACAAGATGGGTATCCCAAACAGATGAACATACACACCCAGGAGCTGTTGCTTCAGAAGAAAATTTTGTTCAGCAAAAAAGGCTGGAGAGGTCTGGAAGGAGGAAAGTGCTGTGGAAATCTAGGAAAGGGATGAGGAGAGGGTGGAGGCTGTCCTCCTGGTGGTAAAGTATCTCACAGCTCTTGGATCTCAGCACATCATGAGCGGAGCCTTCTGGAATATCTATGTAGAAGTGTCATGAGGGGAATTTCCATGTGTTGAGTATTTTTGAGAGCTTGGCTTTACCTCACAGAAATGAGCTCTAGGAAGACCCTACACGATGCCTCAAGTGAATCAATACCACACGAAAAACCCACAAGGCTTACAGACTACTGACAAATACGCCCGCTGCTGCTTCACTTGGATAATTACAGATCACTTCATTATTTATGACAATGCTTCATATTATGTTTGCAAATCTTCTGTCCATATAAGTAAGTGTCACATCTGTACTATGCTAATACACAGCAATGCCCACTGGGCTATTTAAAGTATTCAGAAACACAGAGCAAATTCAAGAGAACAGAGTTGATCCGTGTGGGGAAAGGTTTACCAGCAAAGTTATTCTTTTTTTTTTTTTTGTCTGCTCCGGGATGGGGAGAGGGAGAGAATGAATTTCAAGAAAGAGTATGCAATAGTGTGAGATGGAGGCAGGGAAGTTTGTGCTTGATTTCTAAAGCTTGCAACTGGGTGTAAGCTGTTAAGATCTAAGTGCACAGTAAAATAATAATATGTAGGTCCATCTTTGCAAGAGAGGCAGAACTATTACACCACAGACTGTCTACCAGGTACCTGGCACTCAGGAGCACAGAACCTGAGCACTGGCAGAATGAATCTGAATGCATCCAGAGTACACTGGAGGGACTAATTTGCTGCCCATGCAATTTGGAATTGCTCTTTGCCTGTGGAATACTACATAGATGTCATCTACCAGCCTGGGGCTTGAACATGCCCCAGTAAGCAATTTGCTCAAAGCTTTAAGAATCCTGAAGATGAGCCTGGTCTGTGAACAGGTAGGTGGGAGGGAAGGGAAAGAGAAAATGAATTTATCTGCAGAAGAGAGGAAGGATGATGAAGATCTGTAGTAGAAGTTTCAAATTAGTATGTACTGACAAAGCTGTAATGAATTCAGTAGTATAAGAAATGAGAATTTTTCATTCTATTTATGAAACGCTGAAAGGGTGTTCACTGATACTGTGAATGAAAGATGAAGGAAATCAGAGCTTTTTAAGAGAAGCGAGCCCTACGGCTCAAGAGCCAGGCAGGCTGTGCAGTCAGAAGGCGAAGGAGCAAACCACTGCTCCGGAGACCAGGACTGTGGCCGATAAAGAAGCCTGAGTGGGGATGGGAACATCAAGTTGAGTTTCAAATTGCAGAAGAATCTATGATGCACTGGAAAAATGTCCTTTAAGTTTCTAATACACTCATAAAGCTGGGCTCTGGGGTGCCCAAGACTAGGGGGACTGGAGGGGCTGCAGGGCAGGAGGGTGGCACTGGCACAGCAGTGGAGAGCCTGGGACTGATACAGAATAACTAACTACAGGGCAGAATGGACACAGTAGTTTTAAATGTTTTCCCCTCAATATATTCATATGAGGGAATTACACTCAACAGAAACTAACAATCATAAAAAAAAAATAAAATTAAAAATCTCCAAGCCTCAGAAAAGTCAAACTTGACCTGAAAAGCAATTTATACAAAATGTTTTGAGTAAAGACAAGGAACGTGGCACCTAAATTCACTATTCTCTGACTTCTGAGCCAGTACCACCTTGATCCTCTGCAAACTAAAAATATCCTGCCCTAAAAAGGTTCAGAATCTTGAAAACCATCTTCCTTCCTCCCAAAATAAAAGCAAAATCCAAATATGGTTTGTTTAGACAGGCAAATGCAAAATGAAGATAAAAATCACTAAAAATAAACCCAATTCAAAAAAAACACAACCCAGCACGTATTATTCTGAAGACAGGGTTTTAACTAATCAAAGACTGGTCGCTTGTCTGTTGCCTATGTGATTGGCTAAAAGTATATAGATTACCCCCTCAAAACCACTTTTCTCCTCCCCTCTCTCTCCACTCCTCCCCCCTCACTTGCTAACATGTTTTTAAAGAAGACCTTGAGGGGAAGGATAGGGGGAGTTCAGAGCTTTCCTCAGAGCGGGGATGAGACCAGCTCAGCCAGGAATGGAACTCACCCAGCCTTCACCCGTGACTACCGTCACTTTCAACTATGACTACTACTACGATGACAACTGCCAGTATGAGCATCTGCAACATATGTCTACTTTCCTCCCTATCCTGTACACTGCTGTGTTTCTGGTGGGCATTGTTGGCAACTCCATCCTGATAGCTGCCTTGGTCTTCAAGCGGCGGATCCAGAGGCTGATCGACGTCTTTATCGTTAACCTCGCTGCATCTGACTTCATCTTCCTCATCACGCTGCCGTTCTGGGTAGACAAGGAAGTGTCGGACGGGAGCTGGAGGGTAGGATCTTTCCTCTGTAAAGCTAGTTCCTATGTCATCTCAGTCAACATGTACTGCAGCATCCTCCTCCTCACCTGTATGAGTGCTGACCGGTACCTTGCTATCATGCATCCCTCTACTGCTAGACGGGTCAGAACAAGATCCTATTCCAGTGGACTCTGCATCTGTGTCTGGTTATTATCCTGCTGCTTAGGGATGCCAACCCTTTTGTCCAGAGAACTCAAGCAGCAATATGGAAAGACATACTGCACAGACAAAGCTGTGACAGAGGCCAAACAGATTGCATCACTGATGCTTTTAACTCTGGCCTTCTTCTTCCCCCTGTTGAGTATCTTAACCTTTTACTGCTCCATCACCAGGAGACTCTGTGCACATTATCAGAAATCTGGGAAACATGACAAGAAACTGAGAAAATCTATTAAGATCGTCTTCATTGTAGTGGTGGCTTTTGTTATCTCCTGGGTTCCCTTCAACCTTTTCAAGCTTATGGCTATCCTCTTGGGACTCCTGGAGCAGCCTGACTGTTTCCCCAACACAGTTGCCCAGCTGGGCATGAAGGTGAGCGGCCCTTTTGCTTTTGCCAATAGCTGTGCCAACCCTTTCATTTACTATTGCTTTGACAACTACATCCGCAGAGCCATGCTCCAGTGCCTGTGCCCACGGGTGAAAATCAGTAGCAGCAGCAACAACTCCAGTACTCTAGACACTCGCCTGAGCCACTCCTTATCCAATTTTGCTGCGGGGGAGTATGCCGCTAGGAAGAGGAAACGCTCTGTGTCCCTCTGACTGGGAGCTGGGACTGCAGAGGAAGGAACTTCTCTCTCCACAGAGGACAGGAAAATAATAAAGCAAGAGAAGCTGGGGGAAAAAAAAAAAAAAAGAAAGGAGAGACAGAGGCAGAGGTCCACATGTAATGCAGCCAGCACTTCAGGTGGGAATAATGCTGCTTCCCTTTAAATGCAAATAAATGGAGCAGAAATCCTTAACCACAGAATTATGGTTCACAATGATTGCTGCATCGCTGCATGGTATAAATATGAAACCGTCATACCAAGAAATACCCACAAACGCTTAACACTGGAACCCCAGTACAAGTGCTACAAACTATAGAAAAAAAATCATGGGATCCAGTCAAAGCTGCTCCAAGGCAAGCTTCAAACTTAGATGCATCAAGGTTTTTATCACATGCAAAACAAGAAAAATAACACAACAGAAGCATTTATTTTCGTTGGTTCCTAGCTTACTCACAAACATGTCGCAATGTCCGCAAACCAACCTGATCAATTCTGGCTTTTTTACACGTGTTCTGAATTTAGAAATCCAATATTTTAATGGATTTGTATGTTATTAGTTCTCATAACTTGAGTCTTGTGCATTTTTCATGGAGTTTCAGCTTCTTGTTTATAGCATTAAATCTTAATCAGAACAATTAAAGTAAGTGTCTAGCTTTTGTGATTTCAGAAGAAAGACAACTTGAAGGCAGAGAAACCCGAAGACAAAAGAAATCTTGCATTTAACCTTTTTCCTAAAGGAAAATAAAAACACACCCACAAAATCTACTTACGCTTTTTAAGACTTTTGGGGAGATCTGACATAATTTCTGACTGCTTCAGTTGTTGTATAACGGTATGACATTGTGTGCTATTCGAATCCAGGTCTACTTTCTTTAGCTGCCACCAGTTTATGTAAAGACATGTGCAGTAGGGCTGTTTTCTCCCACTGTAGTCACAGTCAAATGCAAATGTGCCCGAAAAGCAAAGTTAGCCAGAGTTTCACAAACATCTGTGAGAGTCTCCATGCTGCTGCTTCTGAGAAACCCTGTGATGCTCACAGAAAAGGAATTCAAAAGGACCAATGGTTTAGTTCATTTATAGAGTTGAACTCTGTAAATAAAACAGCCCTATCAAGTTGATTCATTCCTATCCAGCAATCTTTGGCAAATACAAAGGTCTTGCATTTACCGCGCTGTGGGGAAGCTATCACTTGCCCATCTGATGTCAAGTCTGACAGCAAATGTGGTGGGGAAGCAGAAAGAGCTCTGTATTTTTAACAGCTGTAGTACCTCCTACATTTACAAGGTGAACAAATGTGGAGCAATGAGTTAAGCAGCTTATCAGAAAACTGGTACTGGACTTTAACAAAGCCGACTACATCTATTTCATTAAATCTTTCATATCCTTCTAAATGCCAATGACTGGTAGAAATGTTTGCTTAAAACAACGAAACCAGGGTACGACGTTTCAGCTAAAGTAAGAATCACACTTTCAACAGCGCTATGATACCTTGGCTATGTTGTAGTATCTCATATTCTGTTGTCTCTCTTGTTAAATGTTTAGCTTAATATAATACTGCTTCTCACAAATATAATAAATCAGTATCATAACGCATCCAGGATGTATAATGTGACTAAGTCAAAGGACTGTTAGAAACTTTCATTTTATATTTCCTTACTTTTAAAGATTTTTATCTTTCCCTTTTGCGCTTAGCCTTTAAAGCTTTTGAACTAGCTTTCATGAAACCCACAAGGGTGTTGACTAGAGGCAGAAGTTATCACCAAGCTATAAAACAAAATACATGGAAACAAAGCTTGAATTGCAGTAAGAGAAAAAATTTTAAGGGTAGTTACAGCCCTGTAAGATAAAGTAAATGCAGCTCTGCCAAAAAAAAAGGAGTCAGCAAATATGTATTTTTGCACCTACTTTTTAAGAAGTAAAATAAGCCAGTAACGATTTGCATGCAATTTGCTATATACAGCAAACCCTGCAAGATTTTACTGGGCAGCAGTATTTCAAGTTAAGTTTTGAGAGTTTTGTTCTGTGTTCCCTTCTCCCAACTTTGTCAGGGAAGGAATAAGCTGGCACACAAATCCATACTGTAATTGACCACAGGGACTCAGATACAAGTCTCTCAAACAAAAAGATTTGCAGCAATAGTCCCTGGATCACTGTGATCTCCAGAAAAGAGAGATTTTTACATTTCATGGAAGCTAAGAATTGTTTTCTAGGCAATGAGATGCAGGACATTACTCACAACAAGGCATTTTACAAATCTATGGAAAGTTACTTTTATTCTAATTAGGGAGTGATCTAGCTAAAAAGTCACTGTCTCCTACTTAAAGACATAGTGAGCGTTACGGTGAATGATTATAACCACGCAGACCTGCTAAAACACTTCAAGTGGAAGACAGCTGTACCAGCTAACATAATTCATGAGAAATTGAAACAAATGGGCAAAGCCTGAAGACCTGACTACTGTCTGTAGAGCAGGGGGAAAAAAAAAAAATTAGTAAACTGAACAAGAGAGGTATGCCTTTGATGTAATGCGGTGCAAGTGCATTCGCTATAGCTTTTCTTTTCACGACTCTGTGTTTTCTAAATATCTGTAAATGAAGATGACTATTTTGAGCGTTAAAAATAAACCTTGGTATTTGCATTTTTTATTGAGCCTTGCGGTCAAGCCGTTTTATGTAGGCAGAGAAACAAAAACACCCCTCACCCAAGGGCAGTGCAAAGCTAGAAACCAAGGTTATGGACACCTTGCCCAACTCCCCAGCCAGTTCCCTACTGTACCCACAGGCTAACAGAGCCAGTCCTCACTGGAGCCAGCGAGGAGCTGGCGCTGCAGGGTCAGCGGAGGCAAAAGTGTCTTTCAGCAATTGCTGGTGACGCTCTGTGCTGTCTGGCACACAGCAAGGCATTGGATATGTGCCTGGGCTACAAGGGGGTGCATCACAGAGACACACACTAGCTTTTTGCTCTCCCATCCACTGCATGGATTTTTTTCTTCCTCACTACTTCTTCTAAAAGCTTTTGTTTTCCTTCCTCCACATGACAGCTTTTCTCCCCACACCCAATGGCCAAACTCCTTTTTCAGGCTTACAAATGCATCCAGAGCACCAACCGTGCTTTCAGATCTTCCAGTGTTTGAAAATCAGAACAGTGTCAGTTCAAATTTTAATATTAATTGCACTGACCCTCAAAAACTACTATCTCAATAGTCTCTCCTCAGTCTCTTACCCTCCCTCTACCTTTACTAACACATAACAGGAAACTTATTTTTTTAATTACAAAAAAAAAAAAAAAGCCTAAGACTTTATTTCAAATAACTGATGAGTTTTATTACAGAACAAACAAACAAACAAAAAAAATCACATCTTGTTTTACAGAATGTTTTCTTACTAAATCAGACTCATTTGTTATTTCCTCAATCTCCACCCAAAGCAGAACAGGATTTTTGGAATATAATCAATGTACAAGACTAAACAATTTGAAGTTAGGATGTCACTTTTTTTTTCTTGTAAATACTTCAAAATACCATATCAAATTAGAGCAATGACCAAGAAAATCTACCATGACTGTTACATGTTAATAGTCTTTATTTGTTTTCTAGTACTAATTACTCTTAAGATGATACCAAAATTATTTTATTTAACCTGGTAGCCTTGAGTAATGTAACAGGATGCAAATTTTCTCCCTGTTAAAAGAACTTAATGGCTGTAAAGTGGTTTCCTATGTGAAATGAAAATGGCGCAATTCTGGTACGGTACCTGTCAAAATAATCTTAGTAAGCAATTTGGATGGAGGTTTTTTCCCCTAGTTTTATTATTTTGCAGTAAATCTGGTATGTTGTCCGCTATGAAATAGGGTTTGGTTTTTTGTAATCTAACTTCTTTCATTGTCATGAAAAGGTAGAAAAGCATCACTAGAAAACGTTAGCATATCCAGATGGCAACATTCATCTGCCCATCCCACAAACCTTTTCATGATATCAGAGATGCTTTGGTACTGTGGTTTTGCACAAAAACAACTACACCACCAGCACCACCCCCAACAATCTAGAGGTTAGCGCACTTTCGTGAGATGTGCTCAATCAAAGCTTAAGTGCTTCTACTTCTTGATATAAATCAGGACCTGGTTAGATGCATCTCTTGGTCTCCATTTTGGCTTCAATGAATCAGCACATTTTTAGAAATACAGTAATTTCAATACAAGAAAAAGTTGCACCCAGACCTGATACTTCAATAGGCAGAGAATTTTTGCCGTGTTCATTTCAGTGCCAGATGGGCTAACACTGACAACAGCACTGCTGCTGCAGAGGAGTGAGGAGAAAGTCGCACAGGGAATAGCTTCAGATCCAAAATGAGCAAGGCCCAACTTACTGCTCTCAAACAAGTCAAGCGATGTAGTGACTGCACTGGACAGACCCTCCATGAGTACTGCAGTACAGGCTGGATCTTGGAAATTAAGAGGTATACTTCCACTGACTAAGGTGCATCAAGATTTCATTTGCAGCGTCTTGTCCGGGGTCTGTCAGACTGGTGGGATGAAAATCCCCTCACAGCATCTCTGTGCCTCAGGTTTGAAATAGGCTGAATCAGAATAAGAACTTTTCTTGACTTTGCAAGATATTCCAACTATGTATTTGCTGACTGCTGGACAGCAACAGTAAGGCTGTTGACAAAAGCTGGTTTTTTTCAGGTTTTTTTCATACAGTACAAAGAGATGTCAGCTTATGGGTGGGGACACTTACATGCACTTTTAGTAGTTACACACTACTAGAATACTAGTTTGGTATGACTGTACTATCGCTTACATTCGTGAGGTCACCAGGGACCTGTGAGTCCCTGCAAGAGATGTGCAAGCTGTGAGCACAAGTCATTACAAGTGTCAAAATTTCTAACTGGAAAACAGTGCTTAAAAGGCTTCACCCTGTTAAGGAGCACATTTTATGGCAAGTGAAGACCAGGAAGCAGTGACCAAAAATGGCCTAAAACCGATCCTGCAACGGGAAATCCATCCACCCAGGCTATTTATGAAATATGTCAACATTCTGCGTGTCGGCAAAGAAAAGGAAGACCAGTTCCATGAACAAGAACAAAGAGCGAGCTACCTAAATTCAAAACCGATGGAAACATGTACTGGCAACGCATTAAGCGGGGGTAAACCCTAGAAAACCAGAAAAAGCCCTTATTATCTCATATAACATTTCAATATTATATCACAAAGCCTGCAATTGGTGCACTCTACGTTTCAGCAACAACTTTGGAAATAGAGGCCACGTGTTATGGTTTGAGAGCTCACACCACTATCAGCATCAATTATCTAAATAATGCATTGTGACAACAATACATATTTTCAAACTTCAAAACAGTTTCCTTCTTAGTAAGAGAGCATATTCTTAGTCAGAAGCTCCCCCTAAGTCTAGTTAGTGAACGTACTTCCTCTACTGTTTACTTTTCACATTTTTCTAGAGCACACGGGATTTTTACAAGAGGTATCTCAACAACAGATCTCAGAAGAGACCAATGTTTTTCTTGAAATTTGGACTGCATGGTGCTGTTTTGGGGACTAGAGTAAGCCTAAGAGGAGGTAAGGTAATAATCCGTGGTCAAAGAAAATGCTTCCTACAAAGTGATTACTAAGTTCGGAGCCTTTTAGTTGTAAGTGCCTAGCTTTCAGATGACTGATTTCCAGAAAGGGCTGTGTACTCACTTTCTAAACAGCAGGTCATCTATATATAAATTAATTAGATAGTATCAGGAAATAGTGGGATGCATCCAAAAGTCACTAGTCAATTCTGGAAAAAAAACACCTCTGTCTCTTACTGTGCAAAGGAGAATACAGAATCCGATGCCCCCTTTCTTTCTAAACTGAATAAAACTAGTTAATATGAATATAAAAGAACAGCTGTTCCCCAAAGGATGCCCGTTTTTTTTTTTTCCTCCCCCCTCAATTTGAGGTAAAGAAAACCAGACTGTGAAACTGTGTGGCACTCTGCTCAGTTAGAGAATGAAACTTGGTCAGTGGTTTTTAAATCAATCCAGATTTTCAGTCTAGCTTTAAAACTGGTACGCAAACCAACCAGATAGTCAAGACTTAAAATGCAAGGAGCACTTTTGCCACTAGAGGAACACCAGATATAAATAAATACACGGCAAATATTCGCCCTATATAGTACCACTCACCTGACTTGACCACTCACTTGACCTCCCTCTATGTACTGCCTAAACACCTGCATGACCACACCACCCATTTCCCATGTCATTCACTCCTCACCCTCCCTCCTCTGGGAACCACAGAAACATCTACCCTCACCTCACAGAAAAACATTCAAACCATTACAAAAAGATTTTACAAATGAGAGAGATGTGCATATTGAGTTTTGTATAGCTTTGAACTTGTGGGAGTTACCCACCACAGCTACAATCACACCACTTAAGGAAATGTTGCAGGTAACAGTAGAAACTTGATAATTTTCAAGAAGTATAAATATTTATATAAACTTCTGCTCTCCTCATAACCAACCAAGATATTATGGATGGAGGGGTGCTAAGAAGCAAAGAGAGGGCAGATAAATGCACTAAGAAGTGCAATGGCATGCCCAAGATCTCACAGAAGCTCAGCTGTAGGAAAGATGCCAGACATTCTGATTTCTAGTCAATGAACATGGTACTTCAGACCACTTAGGAACACTCAAGCAGCTAAAGAACCCTTGTAGGTGTCCCACCAGGAGAGAGAAAAAGGCTCAGGGAAAAACTGAGAGACAAAGGCATGGAGAGACCTGGAGAGCACCTGAGGCTTTTTATTTGTTTTTCTTTTTCTCTTTTTTTTTTTTTTTAAGGAAGACTAGAACAAAGAAACAAAGAGCATATGGCAGAGATGAAATGTACTAAAACAAGGTAACTATGAAAAAAAACTAAGCAAGCATTTTAGAAGAGAGCAGAGCTGCTACACTGAAGAAGGACTAGCTCTATCTAGAGAAAGGGAGAGAATAAACCTTGAACATCCTTTATAAACCAACAGCTTCTAGGGCTAACATTTTTGCAGCAGGAATTGCTAGTGCTGTGGCATGCTCACATTTGCATAGCCACTTTAGAGGCTGCTACCACCCCGAGGCTATTAAAAATGCCTGAAATCCCTGCTGATTCATGAAAGAAGAGGTAACCCTCCCACTATTCTAATTTTTAAGAACTTGTGCAACTAGACTAAAGAAGTTTCTAGGTCCTTACTTCCGCTGTCAGCTACATAAATACCAATTAAAGTCAGTGGGGAAGCAGCTGTTTTCGTTGACATCAACTGGAGTTTTATACGATTAACTTAAAGAGAGTTGAGGTTTGGCTCAAGGAGAAGACCGAAAGCCTAACCCACAAACTACCTACCCAGCAGTGAACCCAGCTGGATGAGTGTGCCCTCTTTCAGAGTTCACGCTAATGATTCACCTCCAAAACATCTGAAGACCCATGAAACTCCTATAACTATATGGCCTCACTTATCCGTATTGAGAGGAGCCATCTGAACAGATGCTCCCAGTTGTGTTGCTGGACTAGGTTTCTTGATACTTTGAGCCGCACCTTCCTTAAATTACCTTTAAGCAATGTGGATAAAGTGGAGGGCTAGATCATGCCACTTGAGGCATCTGAGCTCTGTGCTAAGGCACACGTGCTCTTCTCTTGTGGTTTTAAGAAGGTGAGCCAGCACTGTCAGGGAGCAATGCCAGCCACAGGGATCTCCCTCAGGCAAGCACCATAGGTCCTTCTGTAGTTGATGTCTGGCTTAGATTTCAGTGGCACCACAGCTTGAACTGGTAACTGTCAGCACTGGAAGCTGTGAACCTGCTCAGCCAAACGCAGCAATCTCAGACACGGGCAGCAAAGATGCAGCGATGAGACCGTCAGTTGAGGATGAAAAAGCTTCAGGGGATGGGGTCTATATGTTTGGGTTGAAAGCTGACACTGAAATGGATGCTGGCATTTTTTTCATCTATACCAGACCTGTGAACTAGTCCAACAAAAGTAGCTCAGGTATCCTAACCCAACTGGCTACCATAGCTCTGGCTGCACTGTAGGCCAGTGCATTACGCAGTAAAACACAAGTGCTTCATGGGTTTAAAGGCTGAGGCCCTTCTCTGCTCTGCCACGGGCAAAGCCAGCGCCTTCCTGCAGCGCTGGACACAAAGCATCATTGGGGAATGTCCCCTAAAGATCGGGCAAAAATAAACCTGCCACCCTCAAGTGTGGGGTTTAGGATGAGTCAAGGTTTCTGCCATGCAAAGGGACCCAGTTGGGGGGGGGTGTGCTGGAGGGAGGGAGCCCCAGGAAGGCAAGCCTCCCTCTCCGCTTGGGCCATCCTTCCCCAGCAGCATCTCCATCCCTGCACACGCAGTCCTCCCACAGCTGTCAGCCACTAGCCTGGCTCTCCAGACCTCTGGCACAGGCAAAACAGGCAGGAGGGCTACAGCTAATTGTGCTGCTCTACCTCCCTAGGCCACGTGCCCAGACAATCCCCATTTCAGCCACACTTGAAAGTCAGAGATGGAGAGTAAGGCTAAGTGGCTCAAAAAAATAAAATTTAAAGAAAAAAATTATCTATATTTGCCTTAAGACCTGATAGGGAAGCATGTGCCCTAAATCAAGTCTTGTGAAAAGGTCCAGAGGAAGTGAAAAGGGAAGATTACACTAAAAACAGGATTTCCAAAAGACTGCACATAGTGAACAAGGACCAAAGTGTGCCTTTTTAGTCTTAAAATTAAACTAAAACAGCCACAAAAAACAATTGTCAGCTCATCTTATGCTGAATTCAGCCTTTGCATGGAAGTATCCCTATTTTCATCAGGCAGAAAACCAAACCAACAGCTCCTGCCACACAATGGGCATGACTCAATTAGTGTGACACAGTAGAACAAAGGCGATAAAGTGTAGCGTAAAAACACAAATGTTGAAGTGTCTACTAACAGCTGTGGGATGCTACTGGGTTTTGACAGAGTGTCTCATGTTCACAGAAAGGACAAAATAGTGACATGAAACCTTCTTCCCTTTTATATTTAAAAAAGCAAACTTTTAAAAAATAAACACTTGTGCTTTAACACAAGCGGCATTACCAGTGCAGCACAGCTAGAAGAGACCTCAGGCTATCATCTAGTTCACTAAGTGCAAATACAGAGATTATCCTTGACACCTACCTGTCAAAAACCATAATGCTAGCCCATCCTTTATCCTCAGAATTCACAAAATTAACTGAAAACAGTGAGGTAGTGAGGTAGTGAGGTACCACACAAATATATTCAGAGGATCCTTTTAATCACTTCTGAGCTCCTAGGTTTACCCTTTAACCACATGCTTTGTAAACAGGAGAGTAGACAAGCCTTCATTTAAAAAGAAAGCTGATGGGCTTTTAGGATCTAACCAGAGAGCATCACCAAACTGTCAGTTCACTCAGGGAACAGATACGCTCCCATGTACCACTTTAGACGCTTCAAAACCAGGTTTTTGATCTACTCAGTTATTTAAGTGAGGTCTGTGATTTACTCAGTCAAGGGAGGCAATCATAAACTCTGGTATTCTGTGGGAGCAAGTGCTTGTGGGGTACTGAAGAACTCTCTGCAATCATGCTCTGTATTTTGATGTGATGGCGTTAACACAAGTTAGCAAAGTCTGCATTACCTGCTAGCCCTCCGTGGTGGCTAGCTTCCAAGTAGTTGCCCCAAAGACTTGTAACAGTGTCTGGTAATCTTGGATTTTGTCTTTTGCCAGAAGTATTTTTCTCCAGGTTGACAGATGACAATCGCCTGCAGTGTATTTCTAACACAGCACATGAGCTGGCAAAAATTACTGATCTACATCGAGTCAATTTAATACAGAAATAGTTCTTTTCCTTCCTCATTCAGCCACCCAGTACACCCTCCACAATAGTAGATGATGGAGCAAAAAGTGCTTATGATTGAAAGGAAAATTTTTAAACCTAGCCACTAATAAGAAGTCCTCAGAAGGACCGAGTTTATATAGACAAAGGATGCTTTTACAAATACAGAAGTTAATCAGATGAAAGACTATTTTAGATGAAGCATTGCTTCTCTATAAATACTAGAGTATTACATGTCACGTATGCGTGTATTGATTTAACACAGCAAATCTTTATTTTTCTGAGCTATCAGAGTACTATTTGGGAAAATGGGTAACTCCAAATAAAATTAGCATTCTCTCCCTCCAGCAATATCTACCAGCGTTATTTTCACAAAATACGACTTCAATTGAGTTATCCTTATTATTAGAATACTAAAAGCTCCTTTAAAATCAAAAATCACTGCAAGCTTTTACCTAGCAAAAAAAGACTTGATGAGTTACACTGCTAAAATAACTGCATAAGAAAGTAACTCCCAACAAGTTTTTGACACCCAAAAAGAGAGAAATGCAAGACTTCCCACTTTCATGCCAAGCATAGCATCTCAGAAGCATGGGAAACCTAAAATGCTGCATCAGCTGGCAGCTACAGTGGCAGTTTAACTGACAAAAGACAGCACTAAACTAAGGATACAGCAGCCTGTAACTATTAAGAAGGTTTGACTGGTGTGGGTTTTCTTTTTTAAAAAAAAAACCACTGCATTTTACTGACCGCAACTGAGAACAGGTTTGTCCTGCAGATCACACAGCCACTCCAGCTGTTTTACAGTTCTGCACCCTACAAGCAGCAAAGCCAACCTGAGCACACCATTTTGAAGACATCTCTGTGGGGTAGGTTACCTGGGAGGGTCCATACTCCACTCCACTCCCAAAAGAATGATCCGCCACTGGCAAGACTTTTAACATCATCGCCCCAGAGAAAGGAAAGAAACAAAAGAGCCTTTGGAGAGAAGAGAAAAATACGACAATTAGGAAAAAAGTAATCACCTTGAAGTGGTTGTTCTAAGCAGTGAACTTAATCCATTTGTTTTCAAGCACCAAGTTACACATTTTCTCTTGCACCTGCAGCTTTTACCTGTTAAGTGGACTCTATGAAAAAAGCAGCCTCGACTCCAATATCTGAAGCTGTTTATTAAGGATGCTACCGTAAATCTGGAGATAGGATGCTGTGAAAATAAACGAGCTGCGCTCTTCACTGACATATACTGCAGCTGTACTTGTAAATATTTATTCTGCTTAGTATCTCCAGTAATCAGTGCAAATTGGGGTTGATAGCAACTTCTCTTAAAAACTATTTCCAGATACACTTTCAGCACTGCAGCGAGCAAGTTAGTGCATCTTCCACGAGTCTGGGACGGTACCCGATGTTATGGCGCACATTTGAACACCGCCACATTTATGGAACCAGGACTTTCGTAGAGCAATTCTATCACAGCTCCTCTCAAGACAGCTTGCACTTGTGCTGCAATTTTCTAGGTTTTTTAACAGCAAATCCAGAAATATTTCTTAAAGCATTTTTCTAAGAAGTGACCTAGTCCTACATCACCCCCAAATCTAAGCCTAAAGAGGAAATCTGTAACAGGAGAATCATTCGGTTTGGCACAACCTCATTCTCCTCAAAAAAAAAGTGAGGATCTGCAGAGTGTAGTCACTGTACACCCTGGTGACAGGAACTCCCACCTCACTGGTAAGCATGCAGGTAAGCGGGCAAACGTTTGCAAAAAACAGTCTTTCTACATACTGCGGAAACAACAACCTTCCCCACCCAACACTGTCCCAGCTGCAGCCTCTCAACCCCAACTCGGGCCATGCCAAAACACCCTTCCGCAGGCTTCGTGGCCCAACTCTCGCTGGTCAGAAGGAGCGATTTACCCTTTCCACACGCATCAAAAAATGCATTTATTGCTCTAAAACTGCTCCTCTTCTTCCTCCAGACTCCTCTGCCCCTCTTCCACCTCTCCGAGCAGCCCCTGGTGGGGGCTAAAGACTCCTCTGGCCTCCGCAGGCAGGGCGCCCGGCTGGCGGGAGACTCCCCGGCACACCTGCCCGAGTTCCCCCGGTGCGGGCCTGTTGGGGGGCGCTTGGGGTACCGCAGCTTCCAGAAGACTTACCAACCCTCCCCAACCCCAAATAGTGTAGTACTAGGTGTGTGTATCTGCGCGGAAGNCCGCCTGGCACGCAAGGCTCTCCGTCTCCCGCCCGCGCCGCCGTACGGCCGTTCCCTCCGGACGACCCGTTTAGTCCCTTCAACCGCCGCCGGGCACGCCGGTAGCCGCGCCGCTGGAGCCGGCCGCGGTAGATTACCGCCCTCAGCCTCCGCGGGGCCTCACTTAAAGCCTCACTTAGAGCCACCTGCTTTTTCTGGGTGCCATTTTTCGCTATTGACATCACGTGCGCAACTCCGCATACACGCCGTTTGTGGTTTTGGTGTTTAATTTTAAAATTTGAAAAAGCTGCGTTGCCAAAAGTCGGTGGAATGCGCAGGATCAGCTGAAAGAAGGCTGTGTCCACTCTGCGCCTCGCCAGGCGTCCGCCATCTTTGTGGCTCCCTCATGGCAGCGACTGCACCTCTGTCCCTGAGGCACAGCTATGGGCTGCCATCATCAGAGGGGAAAAAATGCAATACCTTTAGATGGAAATCAGGGTTTGTGCAGGGGAAATCACTACATGGCTGACTGCCAGCCATAAATTTAAAGTATTTTATATGACAACTTCCAGTCCTCGTCATCTCTCTTTAGTAGGAGAAAGCACCTTGTGTTGAGGTTTCCGCTACTGAAGGACTTAGGCTGTTTGTCAACACAAGCAGCCACCCCTGCTGACAGCGGTGCAAGAGCCCGAGGTGTGAATTTGTTAGCATTAATTTGTGTTTTTTTTTCTGAGTGTTGAAGTAAGAGGTGACCAGAACTAGGGAAGTATGAAAGCTGAACTGTTCTGTGCCATCAACAATATAAAGTATTCACCATAATAAATACTTTTTGAGAAAGGGTGTTTTTGCAGAAATCAGGAACACATGAGGTGTTATTCATCCATCTCAGAGACAACAGAAAATGAACATTTCTTAAAATTGCATTTCAGTGGACTCAGTTGAACCAGTTACACCACAAGCTTTCCCAAAGCTGTGAAGTGAATGATGATTACTCACAAAGAAAGTTTCTATGACATGCATCTTGCTGAAATGAATGCGTCATTTACAAAGCCTCTCCAAGAATCTTGAAGCACTTGGTGAACTTTCATGTCACCTGGTAAGTGATTTCCATCCCTATTTTACCAAGCAATTACCGATTAATCTGTTTATTTCTACTGGAAAGTGGGACTAGCCATGAAATATTTTAACTCTGAGAATAAAACACATGGCCCCGTCATCATCTGTCCCATGAATTTGTCCCAGGATCCCTTTTGGGATAAAATGCCTTTTTTTTTCCCCCTACCTGATCCCAATCAGTTTCTGCCCTTAAGGAACTCACCAGTTGTTGATGCCAGTAACCTAGGGTCAGAAGTGGCTGTGGGAGATTGTCTTACCTGTTTTGCTTTTCATAGGTTGCCCTATATTTTAGATTGTACACCAGATTAACCACCTGGAAGGTTTTCCGTTTACTCCTTTTAAAGTGTAAAAATGCATAGATAACTACATGATCAGGAGATTCAGTATAAACAAATACAAAGATCTGTGGGCTGATTAAGTTTTGCTCGTACACTAAATATCAGTCACGTATCAAACAGCTAATCAGCATGTGGCTGGCTTGGATTTTCTGGAGGTCACATTGCAGAAGAACAAAAGGGCTATCATTAAATGCGTTTAACAAAATAGCAAAACTTTCTTAGGCTTTAGCATGGAATTCATACCTGGTACTGCCCTGCTCCAGCTGTGCAGCGATGTGATACAGAAATGCCGCTGGGTTGCATTGATGAAGTCACATGACAAGCTGGAAACACAGCATAAGCCTGCTATACTTTACTAACTTTTTCCTACTCTTTCTGACAGTGCATGCGAATAGATTGAAAAGGCTGAAATAATGATTTGTAGGACACAAAACTCTTAAGGTCATATTTGGGCTCTTTCATACGACTCATGACTTTCACTCTGAGAAAGAAATACCTTTGAAGTGCCCAAAGAACCAGGTCTATCCTGAGAAAACTCAGAATGCTGAATTCTTCCTTGAGGTAAGAGGGGATTTAAGCTGAAGGGCTTCTCCTACAAGGGTTGTATTTGGGAAAAAAAAGAGAGAAAGACTGAGCAGACACGTGCAAAACAAGCAGGTAGGAAATCATCTCTATAGCAGAAAGAGCGTGACCAAGCAAGTTCAGACACTCTAAGCAAAACAGGCAGCAATAAAGAAATCTGCAAAAGAGCTCTGCAGAAGTGGTGCAGCAACTGGAGATGGAACTTGCTGCTCTGCATAGGGACACTGATTTCTTTCTGGTTGCACGTGGTACCAAGTGGCTGCTGAGACATAGAAAATGCAAAATGAGATGTTTTTATTCCAGATAGTGATCCGACTGATAATTACAAAACCAATCCAAACCAACAAAGTAACTACCCTCAAAACATGGGGAACTAATGTATTATCGACAGCCTACCAAATTGCTTCAAGAGGACAACAGCTACACGCTCAGCTTTGTGCTGAAGCAAACTCTTCCCGGTAGCAAAGATCTTGGGAGAGAAAATTCAAACTGAGGCAATAGGAAGCTTTGGAGAATCAAGTGCTGCTGGCAGTAAGTCTTTCTGATCATTGAGAAAAAAAGTGGACACACACATTTTCAGTAACCAGCACTTCAGGCTGGAGAAAGAGCCTTACTGTTAGCTTAGGGCGTTCTTTCCTCATCCTCAACGCTGCGGGAGCAATAGGAGCGTTGAAGCTGAACATGGCAAAGCCTGCTCTCCTGATGGTCAAACACTGTTGTAAAATGCGGAGAACAGCTTAAAACTGTCAGGGCAGTTCTGCCACCAGTGCTAGTGGAGGCTGGCACAGGGATACCAGATGAAATATAGCTGTTAATTAGCCATTTGTCAGCTAAATAGCTGGCAAATTAGTTAATTTCCATAGTCAAACCCAGCAGGAGGGAAGAGATAGCCTTGGGCAGATACATTCAAGTTTTAGAGCAATTGCTGCTGATTCTTCCTTCATTCTCTATTGCTTCCTCTTTCTCCCTGTCACTCTCCATCTCTCCCTTTGCTCTCTTGCACACTTCCTTGAGAAGAGCCAAACACTGACGTCTCCCAGTTCCTCCCTGGGCTTCTCTGCTTCTCCTGCTTTCCCTACTCAATTGTTAATTACCTTATAATCTCAAAATAGGGTCAGGGAACTGCAAAAGCTGGGATGTTCCAAAAAGGAGGACAAGCCAGGAGCCAGCAGAGACCACAGCACAGGTAGTGATGCCCTCAGCCAGGGCACAGTCCCACTGCACCCAAGCAGACTCGAGGTAATAACTATAAAGGTGTCCTTTAACTGTGAAGGTGTCCTTCAGCTGTTTCAGGGAGCCCACTCAGGACAGCAGGAGGCAGAGATGGAGGCAAGGCTACAGCTTAGGTACAAGGTCCATCCAGGTAGCACAACGATGGATAGAGTGAGGCTATCTACAATGTAGGTCCAGCATTCACGCAAGAAAGCCCACCAGTAAGCCAAGACAGCAAGAAGACACAGGTCTGGGTGCCCAGAACCTGAGCTTAGATATGGCTCCTAGGTCCATAGGCAGGTTGTGTAGATGAGGGTCCCAGGTAAGGGCCATTACTGGTGCTCTGAAGCCCTGACAGATAGGTAAGGGTAATGCTGAAGCAGAATCAATTTTTAGGTTTAAGACCCCAGTGAGGGGAAAGTAAATGGAGATGCAATTTGAAAGACTGTAGCATGACTTTGTAGTTATTGGGCAAATCTCCTCTTTCCAGTTGTAGCGCTGCTCTTCCTCCTGAGCTGTAGCTCTGCCATGTGCATGTGACTTCTAGATCTCAGGCTAGCAGGGTTTTGTTTTAGCCTCTGCCGCAGTCTCCTGTTGCGATTTCAGACAAATTGCCTGCTTTTTTTCTGTTTGCTTGATGATAAAGTAGATGGATTTCTTTACCCAATGTGGGCATCTGAGATGTGCCAGTTACACAAGACTGACAGGGACCAGCCAGGTCTTCACAGACAGTCCTAGGCATAGGGGTCCCTCTCATAAACTGCTCACCCTCCATCTTGAAGACAGTGAGAAATTTTCCCCTTGTTTCTCCTCTGGAAAGGCTGTTCAGTAGCCTCCCTGATTGACTGATGAAACATACTTTCAAAGTCTTGCTCGGATTGAGGGTCAGTTCAGTTTACTGCCACTTGTTTTCCCAAATGATCTGAAATCTTCAGACACCTGATAAAGGTACACCTACTTACTTCTTACCTAACCAAGGAGCACAATCAGTAGGACTTAAATTTTAAGGTCTTTCCTGATATGAGGTTATGGTTGCTGTGCTGTGGCTGACCTGAAAGACGCTCAGGTAGTGCCCCCTCCACCCACGAAAAACCTGAGCTTAGTTAAAATTTCCTAAACGGTCAAGGTTGGTAAACATGGCCTGCAACCACTTCTTGTGAATCACAGCTACATTCTCTGTAGAATGGGGTGCCAAGGTGGATGTGATTTTGTAACAATACAAACAGGAAACTTAAGGAAGTGTAACAACCAACATTTCTTTTTATTAGAGGGGCAATGGCCAAGCCATTCAGGAGGAATTAATTTTTAGGATTTGGCTACAGAAGAGATCTCCAATCTCATTGCCTTCCCCATGCCCAGCCATGTCTTTTTTTTTCAGCGGAGACTTCAGCAAATGCCTTCCATCCGTTGGTCTTTGAAGCTGGGTTCCCTCTAGTGGCATTAAGAGGAGCATCGATTCTGTCTTATTGACTGATCTTGGTCCGTAGTAGGGGCAGGAAGAAAGAGGACACTGCAGGGTGTTACCAACTCACTTCAGGAAACATTGACTTGTCTTCATCTGGCTAGTAGCCTAGGACTTTTGTGTACCACAGGTTCTGTAATTTTGCAGTCAGCTCTTCAGCCAGTGTACTGAGTTGAGCTGTTTCTCTGATGAGGAAGTTCCTGCAGGAGATGACATTGTATGTGGTAAGATACACAAATATATGAGGGTAATGTTCATCTGCTGTAGTTATCATGCTGCCTGTCACTGAGAGTGCAAAGCTCCTCAGCAGTCCTAGAGGGGCTTTCCTCAGAAGACAGGAGTAAGCAGTATGTGCTTGCCATAAGCAACATGAATCTGTATCTCTAGGGTCATCATGTTTTACCTTTTCAGAGGAAACTCATTCTGCTTCTTTGGTGGATACGTATTCATAGCTGGAGCCAATTCTATGGTTGTGTTGAGAGCAGTGTTTCCTGGCACCTCCGGTATTCAGCCTCCACAGACAGCACTGCAGCACCCTTCCAGAGGGGCTGATGCCCCAATAACCAGTGGTCCCCCTCCTCACTACCCGTGTATAAAGAGCAGTACTTGCTATCCCTACGAGCTTTGTTGTGTTCAATGTGCACCCCTGCAATGTGAAACCATATCGTCCCACCTCACCTTCCAGCACCCCTCTCCTGTGGTAGTCACATCAGGCTTTGCTGATTCATCTCCCATTGGGTCTCCCCATATAGATACTTGATTAATTTGTTCTCTCTGCTGCTCCTCCCTCTCCCTTTTCACCCATGGCTATTGCAGTGTTAGCGCAGAAGGTCTTTTCATACCTGGTCACAACAACTGCTGGAGTCTGGGCAGCATCCGCCAAAAATCGACCGACTTTAGGGGACAGCTTGTTCACAATTCCATAGATGTAAGCTATAATTGCATCGGGGATGACCAGCCAGTCACGACGTTCTCCGTCAAAGATGGACTTTGAGTGCACTTCTGAGAAAGAGGAGGCAAAAACCCATGAGGCTTCTCCAGTGACATGTGTCTCTGATATCTTCCCCCAGACGCAATGGGACGAGACTTAAAATTCTGAGATTCAGACTGCCCCCCCCACCCAGGATTCACTCTAGCAGCATCCAGCAGCATCTCATCACTCTTTTTGGGGCATTTAGGTCATAGGCCTTACACGGCAGAGTATTTGCACCAAGTACAATTTTCACGCCAGGACCCCGTACTGACTTGTTTCACGCTGTCAAGCACTATGTATTCATGGTCTTGAACTGTGTTACTGGGCTTCAGTCCTGCTTTGCAGATGGATTAGACTCCTCTAAGGCAAGTGTAGAGCTAAGCCATGTCTCAGGCAGACAGAAAAGCCTTTCAGACTTACCAGGGAGAGTGGTGCCAAGGAGCAGAATCAGCGCTAACACCAGTGCCCTGGATTGCAGCATGGTTCGCAGTACCTGGTCTGCTCTCTACACCGAGACTCCTGCTGAAATCAGCATAGAGTGTTTTGTTTGTTTTCAGAGAAATAAAACCCTCAGCTAAACACCAGATTTTTGCAACAAACCTAACCAATAAACATAGAAGAGAACAGGAAAGATCACGGTGTATTTCCTCTGAAGACGTGGGGAAACAACAGTATGAAAATGGAATTGTCCTTTTATTTGTATAACCTTAGATATCCACAATGAATGATAGCTTTCAGAGCTCCAAGAAATATGTGACAGTTAAAGCAGCTTCTTTTATACAGAGCTAAGATTTCTTGTTTAAGCACACGAGCAAACCACTAAAACTGGCAGAGGTCAGAATAGGTTTCCTGTGCATATAACGGAAAAGTTTATAATGTGGGGGTTTTTATTGTCTTTTCTGTAAGTTGTTCTAAAGAACATTGTGCTAGTCAGTGCATCACATACAACGGTCATCTTAGTGACTCAAAGATCTGAATATTTTGCTCTAGTTGAGGAAAGACCAACTACCCAACTAGGTTCTCTTGTCTTTTCCACACTGGAATGAATGAAGCAGATAGTAGCCTAGGCAGAACAAGCTCTCAAAAGGGAGTAAGTACAAACTTTAGCTTCATCCAACTTCCTTTATTGTGTTTGTAAAAAAAGTCAGAATTGGAGGAAATCTTGAAAAGTTGGTACTTGCTACATTGAAAAGATGACATTATATCTAACCAAACTTTTCAAACATGCTGCACTTCAAAAGGTGTTTAGAAGTTAAAATTCATTTATGCTCTGAATTAGAGGGCTGCATCACTCAAAGCAACATGCAGAAAACTTCGCAGTGTTAGGAACTGCAATGGCAAAAAAAAGCTGTAAGTCTATTTCATGTGAATGCTTTGCTCAATCATCTACCAGGTAGCTACAAGTCAATGCTCCTTATTCCACGGTAAGGAAATTTTCATCCATTTTTATTTCCTTTAGTGCACAGATTAACTCCAAAAGTTAAGACTCCATTCACCAGACATTTGCTGACCAGCAGCAATTGCTCCATCGCCGCTCTTCCTTCATTTTTAATCCTAGAGATACTTTTTTCTCTGTAGACACCAAGGATATATTTGCTTCCCGAGTGCATAAAGATGTGATCTAACCTGATTTAGAGCCTGTTTTACCTGTGGTGAAGGCAGCTGAGAAGAGGTTATGTATTTTCCAACACTGAAACAGCAATCCCTACCATGGGCCTGACCCTCTATGAGTATCTTATGGAGCATCCATCACTCAGCTCCAGTCTGGGTCACCTCCACATTCCCACCCTCCTCCGTTTCAGCCATATTCCTGGCTATGAAAGGGCCACACTTTGGCTTGCAATGAGAAACGGGGCAAAATAGAAGACCACCTCCACTCACTTCTCTATGACCTAGATACACCAGTCACAAGTCCATACCACTCGGAACATAAAGTTCAGCTCTTACCTGTCCTGCTTTCTCTCTCTTTCTCAGGCAGAAGCTGAGGTAGATGCTCATCTGAGACACCGGCACTGATGCAGACCTAATATAGAGACAGCAAGGGGTCAAAGGTCCTGCTTTGTTCCCCATTTGCTCTTTTGCAAGCACACCCAGCTCAGTGGGACAGGCAAGAAGCTGTGGAGGACTCTGGACCTGTTATTGAGATTTGGTAATGGAGGGTCAGTCTGACCTGAGCCTAAGAGACATGGAAGGGAGCTCCTAGGTCACTGAGTCCCCTACCTTTGCAGGTAACCATGTCATAGAGGCCCCTTTCATAAGCTGACCAAATTCCATATTAACAGTAGCTAGAGCTGGACTGAATTTTGCTCCCACTGCTCCTGTGGGAAGACCTGTGCTGTAACCTCACCGCTCTGACACTTGGAACTTACTTGCAGCTATTACACCCATTAGTATTTTACCCTCCATTTCCTGCCAGTGCGTTAACCATGTGGTGCACAGGGGTAAGTGTGCACCCCTCTCACATTTCTTCTTTCCTCATGGCCAAGTCTTTTTGCACAGACTGACAAGATGGGCATACCTCTGAGCCAGCTGTCAAAACTTACCCAGGGGAAACATTCAGCTCTGGGGACCCCAGTCCAAGAAAGACATGGACCTGTTAGAGTGGGTACAGAGGGCCACAAAAAGTGATCAGAGGGCTGGAGCACCTCTCCTGTGAGGAAAAACTCAGAGAGCAGGGGTTGTCCAGCCTGGGGAGGAGAATCACAGAATAGTAGGGGCTGAAAGGGACCTCTGGAGATCCACGTAGTCTCCAGGGAGACCTTTTGATACTTAAAGGGAGCTTATAAGAAAAACAGAGAATTTTACCCAGGCCTGTATGGACAAGGCAAGGGGAAACGGTTTTAAACTGAAAGAGGGTAGATTTAGATTGTATACAAGGAAAAAGTCTTTATGAGGATGGTGAGACACTGGATCTGGTTGCCCAGAGAAGCTGTGGACACCCTGTCATTGGAAGTGTTCAAAGTCAGGATGGATGGGGCTTTGAGCCATCAGATCTAGTGAAGTATGTTCCTGCTCAAGGCAGGGGCAGGATGGATGAAACGATCCTTAAAGGTCCCTTCCAACCCAAGCCATTCCATGATAACTTCTCCCCAGGCTCCCCGGGAGCCTGGTCCCAGTCAGAAAGTGGCTGCATTGCCACTGTAGGGCATGTTTTCCCATAGCTCAAGTTCCAAGTGCCTGTTGAGTCTTCAGTGAGGCCAACCACCTGTATTTGGACCATGCAACCACTGAGCAGTAGGAGGAAGAGACAGAAAGGCTGCAACCTTGAGCTACAAAGGTCATTAGCGAAGGGGAATGGGGAGGACGTGACACATAAATTAAGCCTATTGTGTGATACCCAACTGACCTCTGTTCTTCTGTCAACCATTTATCTTTTAGGTCACTGTCACATGTGGAAAGTGAGAAAAGCTCAACCAGTATCTTCGTATACCAACCAAACAGCATTTCTAGAACGTTCCTTCTCATGGAGCTCAAAGTACTTTAGAACCACACAGCAAGCGTTCTCATTTTACAGACACGGCAGCCAAGCCAGCAATTGCTACAGTGGATCAAATCATTAAAGAGGGCTGCCAAGGGTTTCCCAGACATCCTTCCACTCTCTTGGTGAGTATTTATTCAAATTACCTTCTTTCTTAGAAAAACAAAGAAAAAAAGTCTCCCAAAATAAGAACAACAAAAAAAATCCCCCATACAAGCAAGCTATTTTGCATTTTTGTCCCCAGAATAACAGAAAATTCTATGCTAACGTATAACAAGGTTAATTCCAGAAGTAAGAACAGGGAATATTTAGTTCCACTTCTGGTGCAAACAATGAAAAGCAATTTCTAGTTTAGGAAGAACACACAAGAGCAACCGGTTGAATGTTCTCTTGTATTTTAATAACACATTTGACAGTCATTGCAGAGAATCTACACATTTACCATCTGCTTTCACAGATGGAATAATATTCAGAAGATCAGCACAAGGCACATTATAGACATTAAACTTATAGAAATAGCAACGAGCAGTCATTACTTGTGGGGTTAAGTTAATATAACCTCAAGTGTCATCTCTCTCCTGTGTCAGGTTGACAAATGGAAAGCTGTAACTGTACTAAGTGGGTGTTTTAAGCTGATGTGCTGCTGGAGGTAGTAACACAGAGGGGATTTAGCTACCCTATGTGTAATATGTACCCCTGAGGAGCTTTGCATTGTGGTTGTTGTCACATGCACAAGGTATCTTCTCCCCCTCCCTGAAGTCAGCCTAACTTTAGCCAGTGCTATCACGAATATAATCCCAGAGATAGCAACTGGGCATTTCAGCACTTTCTACTGCCAAACAGGCACTTGCCAAGACCAGATCAATGATTGCACAAGAAGCAGCCCTTAGCCCATTCCTGGAACGGCATTCCAAAATGGCAGGGCGCTCTGCAAATAAGCAAGAAAGCCAGATATTGCAAGTCCTTTCTTAATCAAAGAAAAATGACATGAGTTTTTTATCTCTCGGACAAATCTCTGCTCTGAGGTGGAAAGCAGCTGACAGGAGCAGCACGGGCACCCTTATCTGCCCCATGTGGCACAGTCACTTACTCATTACATTATTATTTTAAATTGGTAGCTCCAGTGGTTATCAAGGCACTTCATATGAGACAGAAAATTCATTCTTGGGGGTAAGGTATATTGCCTCAACTGCGTGACAGGAAGAACAAAAGTCTAGAATGGCAAGAACTCCCGTACGTGAAACATATTCAACTTTTTTCATCACAAATGGGCTGTCATGAACATCAGCTCTTTGCAATGGCTGAAAAATTAAGCATGAATAAATTGCAAAGCAGAAAGAATGAAGCTAGGCTATTTCCTACTGTTACTTCTTTCAGAGTGCAGTATTTGAGCTGTTCAATTCTCTCTCTTTTAAAAAGTCAAAGACCCTGTAATCTTACTGGAAAAAAGAGTCCAGATAGTATTGTGCAGTGCTGTCACAATGACTTTCAGTTATTTCTATTTTTAATTGGCTATAGGCATTCAAATCAGAGCCTCTTTCCTTCACACTTCTCTGTCTGCTTGCACTTGTAAAGCACACATATATAGATTTCTTTTGTCATTATTTCACAGCTCACTAACTAGTGTTTTATGAAACGCGTTGGACTGTGGACCAGTAAAACTAGTACCATTTCTGCTTCCCCGCTGGATAACCTAATCTACTCCCGTTGCAATTTAAGAAGTTACAGAATTAAGACTGAGATACAATCAGTTTTCCCTGAGGAGTTTTGTTTAATGTTTCTATAAATATGAACAAAATGACTGAAGAGGAGCTCAAGTATGATTAAGATAAAACTCTCCAGATTTCACACGGCACAAATTGTGTTCACACAATCTACAGTTAGTCACACCCTGGCTCAGTTATGGGGACTAGAGGAACAAATAAAGATGCAGGGCTCTTTCATAGGACTTAGGTAAAAAAGCACAACCTCTGGAGTTATCGTGCTCATATTACAGCAGCAAGCTTCACCGGCTGCTACTGTTAACAGAGTCATCTGGGGTTTCTTGCTGTGTGAGGCGGTTCTTGGTCTTGGGAAAATTTACTGGACACATGTTGGCTTATACGCGCTTGAATGTGAAGGAAAGCGAACCCTTTCCCATGCTACCATCTTGGGATCTCACCTGACATCTCAATAGCCTCTAGTGTTGATGGAGAAAGGGGCAGCCCTTCTCTGAAACTTGGATATTTGGGCTGGGTTGTGATGACAGGCAGAAGCCGCCCTGCATGACCTATGGGTCTATTGGAAGCATAAGGAGAGAGTCAAGGGTAGAATCTGCTGGGCCCTGGGTATCTGCTGAAAGTTTAGCATTGCCAGAGGGCAATGCTAAAGTCAAAATTAGATGCTAGTTTTGGAAGAAGGAGCCCTGTATTATTTTCTACATTCACCATAAACTCCTCTTAACTCATAAAAGTACTAGCCTATTGTGAAAATGCGGATCCATAAAATCCTCAGCATGTCATTAAATAATAAAAATGATTCACAGCCAGTGGCTGAGAAATGCATTCAAGAGTGATATAGACATTGCAAGTTCTGCAAACACAATTTCCTATATTTCAGATGTAACTCGTGGGTCAGTTCACGTGCCCAGTTTGGGTCTAATGCAGGCAAGGGCTACACTTCATACAGACTTCCTTTCTTGAATTCAAACTTTGGAGTTAGTCTTTTGGCTCTTTCAGCTCTTTTTTTAAATTTTTGTGCTAGCCATCAACTGCTGACGAACAATCAACTGCTGTGGGTCCTCCTGATTTATCTCCATACGCAGGAATTAGAAATAAGCACCGTCAGCCAAGGAACTGTAGGAAAATGAGCACTCTCTGTAGTAGCCTTTGGTCGACCAGCAACTGTATCGAATATTCAGCTGGGAGCATTTGCTTCAAGTGTGGTTTCCCATCACTGTCCAAAGAAAAAAAAACAACAGGAGGTGGGCAAAGTGAAAGCCTCTCCAAGTCAGTCTTCCAGGGGAAGGCATAAGCACATCAGTAATTAGGACATTAAAGAACAAATCGTAGCAAGTGTCCCATGCGGCACTGGCTTGGAAATAAGCTGAGCAATACAAGCATTGATACTGGCCAGTCTCTAGTGCCTCTGGGCTACAAAACAATTCACAAGATGCTCCAAAAGCTCCTTGCCAACAGTCGAGTCTTTTGAATCCAAGAAGTGCCTTTGGCAAGGCAGTTTCCTGTGGAAGCAGACAGCAGCCACAGAACCTCTCTTTTTCCAACACATTTTAAATGAAAACAGTAGATGAATCACATCAAGAAGTTCTTCTCTTTCGCAGCTGGTCTCAGAGCATAAAGAAATTCTGTGTTCTAATTGCAAGGCAAGAGATGAGGAAGCTCTACAATCTAGCAACAGATCAGATGCACCACATATGCAGAGCTGGTACAAGGGTAAAGATCAAAGACAATAGTAAAAATGGTGACTGTAAGACTTCTTCAGAGCCCTTTATCCCACCCCATGTATATGATACATGGTACAGAGAGCAAAGGGCAAATATAAAATGCATGAAAAAAAGAGTACGCAGCTTCGGAAAGATATATCCACCAAAGCCATGCTTCCTAGCGTTAAAGGAAATTCTGGGCCATGGTGGGAGGGACAGTAGTTGTATCTTGCTCAGTCCTTATAGGGATGGCTAAACCTTGTTAAATTTAGTCCTTTAAGTTTACAAATAGATTCAAGTCTGAGTTAAAGGCTAGAACAATTATCTTTTAAGGCACTATGGTCTAAGTTTCAAGTAGGGCAGGTTGTTTCAGTCAGTATAGGGTGGATAAGCTGGCAATTTGCAGACGTGCTAGGGAGCCCTTATTAAGGCAGTCAAGCAACTCTGCAACACTGTGATCCTCCTGTTTGGGAGAGAGGCTTACGGGAGACCGAGCAACCAAGCAGAAGCTGCAAACATTACATTCTAAAGCACAACAGAGGGCCTTAGAAAGGAGATGCTGTGCCTCCCTATACCAGACTCCCAGGGGACTGGATCAGATGACCTCCAGAGGCCATTTCCAACCTAAATTATTCTACTGTTCTTTGACTTTACAACTCTGTGATCTTTGGAGCCCTTCTCCAGTAACTGGTACGCAAAGGACCAGCATTCTACAGACTAAGCTCCTTGCAGTGCCAGGGCGCCTAACAAGGACAACTTGTATCTCTCTTTAAAGATTGGGAATATACCGTTTACTGAAAAAAATCTGCTGTCTCCAGTAGAATGTTTTCAATGGACTACAGCTCATTGCAAACCTAAGTTTCCGAATCATAGCAAGAATGAAAATGAGCAATGTATTGCTTTCATGGGCACTAGACATAGATTCTCCAGAGCTGTAAGTTTAACGGGAAGCTGCTTCATCTGGTTTTTTTTTTCGGCTGGTTGTCTGTTCAATCAAAAGCAGCCACCCCAACCTACATAGTAGAAAAGCTAAGAGGAGTCCGGTGGGAATCTCAGTTCTTTCAGTACTGGCATTAAATGACTATGCTTCTTCCACTGTGGGAACTTGCTCTGTCCTGCAAGAGAAAATAAAAGATTCAGGAACAAGGAAGGGGGAATGGAAAATGTATGTCTTCCTACCTGCTCTGAGTACCATAACAAAACAATTCATAAATACACACATCCCAGATGGGACTAGAACTGCACTTTCTTCCAAAACTTGGAAGCGGTGATGTGTAAACTGCAGCCCTTTTGGAAGACTCCAACCTGATAAAATTCTATACGTATGTGATAAGCAACATTTAACAATTTTTTACTTTAAAAAAACTTTCATTTTTTAAGGGGGAATACACTGTCTAATTTGGAGAGTAGCAATTAGATATGAAGCTTTTCACACTTAGGTTCCTACCTGAAATCTAGTCCTAGTGTAAACTGACAAGATGAGCTGTGAACAATAGCTGCTCGCTGCCCATGTAATCCATGTTCTGTTCTCAGGAGTATCAACAAGCGAGCTGGTCTGGAGGATCACAAATTTCTCACCACTATAGCAACCTGTGATCTTAAAGCCAATTTCATGTAGTTTTTAGGTATCTTACCTGGATACTTTCCCATATGAACCATCCTAAAAATATCACCAAGATACTATAAAAAATTAGATGTTGGAGATCAAGAATAGGAGAATCAAGAAGAAATCAGAAGTAAACCAATACCAGAGAGGGTTGCAGAGGGATACTCAGTACTGGTGCCTACCCTTGAAGTATTTTCTCTCCAGGCAGTGCCAGGAGAACAGCTGTTCTAACACAAATACATACATAAAGCCCCAATTGCCTGTAGGTGGGGACAGGAGTAAGAGGGTATAACATGTCAACCGCTGGGGGACATGATAGGGAACCTACTTTACTGGACTGCTCACTTTGCCTCTGAACACACTATAGCCATGCACCACAGGTCTGGTGGCAGAGAACTCAGCAGCCTCTTCATAATCAATCTGCACAGGGCATCTCGGGCTCCTTGCCCTCCATTTGAGAGACAACAGGCTGCAGAAAGCAAGAAACATTCACTCTCACTCCCTCAAACCCACCTTTTCCCTTAGATGGGAAAGCAAAAAGGCAGTCGACTCACCGAGCGTGGGCCTGCGCGGCCTTTGTGCTTCTTGTCCTGACCTGGGATGACTTCTAATGAGCGGTAACTGGGGGGTTTATCTTCTGGCCATTCCCGAGACCGGTGCCGCCGCCTGCGGTTTGTTGCTGGGAGACGGACTTGCTCTTCTGAGGAGCTCCACGACCCTCGACGAGAAGGGGGAGAGTAGCTGTGCCGCCGCTGACCTGAGTTATTGCTCCTCCTGGTGTGGTGCTGATACTCTCGTCTGTCTAGGGGCTCCTGTTTCCAGCCACGATGGTGGCTGGAGCGCTCCTTGACCTCCTCCGAATAGAAACTGCAGCTGCTGCTGCTGCTTTTGCCCTTGTCGGCCTGGCGTGGGGGGGATGCCTCCCGTCTGGAGTGCTGGGGCCTGTCATGGTAGCCACCTGTCCTCTGCCTCTGAGGATGTTCCTCTCGCTGTCTGTCCCAGTGTTCCCGACTGTAGCTGGAATGAGAATCCCCGCTGGAGGGCAAGGGCCATCTCCGGTTTTCCCTCCTGTCCTCTGCTGCTGAATCCCAGGGTCTAGGGTTGCGGGCAGCTCTCAGTGGCCGTGAGGAGTTGCTGTTCCCGTGGATGGAGGAGACGTGATCAGTGAGAGGAGGTGGCACAATCTCAGAGCCCAGGGAGGACAGCAAGCTGGGCTGCACAGCCTGATGCTGATGGGAGGGTGGCCGGAGCTGTGACATGTTCATGTTTTGGATTTCAGACTCCAGATAGTCCAAAACATCCTTGTTCGGGGAAAGCTGAGCTTGGGGCTGCACCAGTGGAAGACTGTTCTGCAGAGACACATCTAAGGATAAAAGCACAGGAGAAGTCAAGGGGAAACAATAAAGAGAGGGCCCTTCTGCACTAATGATCCTGCTGAGTCCCCTTTGAGCCTCTCTTCTCATGCTCCTCCTCACTGCAAAAGCTGTACAAGTCTCAAGCACCACAACCGGCACATCCGGACCACACAAGGTAGGGTGCAAAGAGTAGTAACTAGTAAAAAAAAGCTAATTCCAGATGAAAAGCATGTTGTATTTATTTGAGAAGTCATGGTGAATTCCCCTGTTTTCCTTGGGCGCTTAAATAATATTACTGGTAATAAGTTATTTTATTACTTATTTCTCCAGTACTTTGGAGACTCCATCTTCCCTCCTCCATTAAAGTTAAAAATAAATGCCACTAATACAAGCGATTTTGGGACAGAACAACTGGAAAATTCTTCCTGGTTCGTTAAAGAGTCCTTCAGTTTTGCTGCATGCAGGCTAGATCTATTGCACAGAAGGCAGTTTGCCCTTAATCATTTGAAGACTAGACGTTTGATAAGAAGTCAAACAAATTGCACCTCACTTGCCATGTCAATTTTGGCTATAAGGAGTTGACCGTGACCAGCACAGCAGAACAAAGAGACAGTACTCTTCTCTACCGCATGAAGCGAGATAAGCTGGGTATATTTACCCTGCAGTCACTGGGGTGTAGCACAGATATACCTTAGTTAGCATTAAACTGCTTCACCCAGCACGGAGCCCAGTAAGTCACTAAAGATGTCTCGGCTGTATTTAGCCACCCAGGCAAGTCTGTAGTATGCTGCAGTTGTAGCAGAGCTGTCACGCTAGGACATGAAGTCATGCCAGGAACATCTTTCTCTCTTTTGTAGTAGAGAGGCTAAAGCCTCACTGCTGGACCTTCCTGAGAAGTTACCTGTTTCTCATCCTGATTTCCCTCTGAAATAATGCCTGGGGTCTCACCTCGTTGCAGTAGAGGGTTCAGCTGGTAAGAGGAAAGTTGCGAGTTCCTGTCGCTACCTCTGTAGAACATGTTGTGTGACATCCAAGGTGCAAGTGCCTGAGCCTGCTTCATGAACCGATGCCGTTCCAGTACTGTAAAAGAAGAAAGCTCACAACAGCTATCCAGAGAGCTCAGCTTGCAGACCACATACCATTTTGCTTGATAGACTGATATAACAAATTCACAGAATGAAGAGCTCTCTCCACCTTATGACAAAAGTAAAACAGCACAGGAAATCCCAATACCAAGTTGTACAGCTTCAAAAAGATACCTAAAACAGAAGAAAAGGGTTCCTGCCTGACATTCAGGATACAGTTCCAGCAACTGGGAACAAATAGCACTATGATTAAGTACACAGCACATAACCAAATGCAAGTCTTCTACCTGTCCTGTCATTATGACTACAGTTGCAGAAAGGTGAGAAATAACATTTCATATCGCAAGACATATGACACTGTTTTCTCTCTCTTAAACCCCTTTCAGCTCATCATTGGTCCTTTCCCCTTTTGGCTTTGATTTACAGCTAAATAAGACCTTTTTTTTTGCTGCCTTCATGTAGGCTCTGTCCAGATCGTATTTTCCACATCATACTCCAGCATTTCCTCTCTGTTCCACAAACAGGCCATTCAGAGATGCACTGTCCAGCTTCTCCCTTTCTAGTCTTTAAACCACTCTTGTTGTCTCTCTCTGTAATTTACCTCAGCATGATTGCTAAAATTAAATTCCTTAGGACAGTGTGGTCAACCTGGTAAACAAACTAAATTTCCTGTTCTCAACAGCCATGTTCAGTGTGCCAAAAGAACAAACTCAGACATTTCTCTCCCTCATTTTTTTTTCACCACTGCTAATGCCAGACCCCTACTCATGGAATCAAGCTCCAATTCCACCTGACTTTTATCAGCACTTTCATCTCATCTCCTCTACACAGACAACCTCACCATGCCTGTCTTCAAAACCATCGCTCATTGCTGCTTCTTTTTTGGGAATACCTAAAAACGTCTTACAGAATCTTACCCCTCCTACCACAGACAATCAAAACTTAAGTTTAAGACTGAGGAAATTTCGCAAACCCAAGGAAATTCCGCAAGCCCCAGACCTTACAAATTCTGACTCTGCGTGGTTTGTCTGTCAACACTGAGCGAAGCTTTTTTGCGAAGGCCCTGTTGCAAAATTTCTCTTTTATAGCTTCTGTGGAGTTTCAGAAGTGGCGAGCTTTTACTGCAGCCTCTTCTCTGGTCAGGCATGAACAGAAGATTCCTGGCTATACAGTTCAGGAGATAGGTAGGAACATAATTGCCTTTGAGAATTTTACCCCTCTGATAAATATGGCTGAAGTTGGCTGATGAAATTAAAAACTATTGGAGGGAAAGAGATAGACAGACAGGTTGACTGCATAAGCCTTGCTTCTTTAAGAAACCAGGCTACAGCTAAGCTCCAATTAATTCTGTCCCCTGGGCTCATTTGCAGCAGGCAGCATTTAGGTTGCGCGCTCTTTGGGACTGACTGAGCTCTCCATTTCAGGCAGCACTCTAGTTATTAAATATGTCCTCCTTTAGCGGTTTCACTGAATTTATACAGAGCACCACTTGCAGCAAAACAAGGACTGACCATGCCTCTCAACACATCCTTCCCTTTCCCTACAGTTCATGCAGCTCTGCTTCGCTCTCCATCCCAAATTCTCCCTCTTCCCAGCCTGGCTCTAACCTGAGTGAACTACAAAGCTGGAAACATCAAGTTTTTTAATGCTAATACTCTTTTGTACTTTCTTCAAAGCTGTGTGGCCTGATGTAGCAGCTTTCAAGCATTTTATATCAAACTTGCTTTGTTTTTTTTTTTCCCAAAGGATTTTTCTCCAGTTTAGTTTCAAACTTAGAGGAAGAGGAAAATGAAAAAAAGATAAAAAGAAGGAAGAGGCCTTATCTGTTCCTCTCCCATTCCTCCAGTTATCACCTTGACAATGTCCTAGAACCTGCTGTCCCTGGGTTTTGACCACAGTCTTTGTCTGAGGAGTGAAAGGTCCAACAGCTGTGGGCATACCTACTTAGGGTTCCTCTCCTTAGGGTATAGAAGGCAGTCCCTAAGATCAAAGTCATCTTGTCCCTTTAATTCTCTGATCTCTCCCTACAGCTGAACAAATGCAGAAATACCCTTGGACTTCTTTCAGTACCTTCATTCTCTCTTCCTTCCACAGATACTTTTCCTTCCAGTTTGAACCCAATATATACTCTGGTTCCCCTTCTGTAAAATGGAAGTAAAGTTACAGATCTCTTTTCAAAGTAAATATATTTTTCTGAGGCAGGTTAGAATCACCCTCATTCCAAAACTCACAACTGCTATAAAAGTTTGGCAGAATGTCATATTCCCTCCACTTACTCCTTGCTGAGAAAGGTTGTTCTTCATCTTTGACAAACTTTACAGCTGCTGGGCCAATTATGTAATTATTAAAAAGAAATTTTTTCCAACCCAGTCAGACCTAAGTGCAAGCCTATCCTATTCTGAAGCAATTCATTAATGGAAGAAGTCCACAGTAGTAAAAGAAACTGATAGGAACAGAAGGAGGTCATACGTATATTTACCCTGGTGGGCTTTTCTCAAAGCTTTCCGCAGGGAACATAATAGGTTTGCTCCTGGGGCAAGTTTCGTATTTCTGTAAACCAATTCTGAATTACTCAGAAACAATGTACTTCTTTTATTACTCAGTTCAAAATCCTGTGAGTTAATGACCTGACTTAAAACACCCAGAATTACTTTGTTTCAATGGCATCTATGACTGTTCAGAAGATCTAGGCTACCCTCTAGTGGTCAATAATTGGGAAGAAATAACCCATACTCTGCTCACACTGTAACTGCTAAGACTTAGTTGAGGATTTCTGCCTTCTCTTCACCTCTTTGGAATTGTTATTCCTCAGGACTGTTTTTTAAGATGCTCCCTATATCATTCTTCTTGTGTTTTTTAAGGCATCCAGTTCATTTCTTGGAGTGCAAACAAAAAAGTAAGTCAGAGGCAGGATGAAGTGAAGAGAAGATGCGCTAGAGGGGAGCAGGCGTGAGAATCCCTTGCAAAGTGGATACAGAGGGCAGGCAGCTGGCATGGAAATTACAGCCACAGAATCCAGCCCAGTCCAGGAGACTGGGCTTCTCTGTACCTTCTCTCATGAGCAGGGAGAGGTTTGGGGAACCCCACAAGAATCCCTCCTACCTATCTTCAACAGGAAGCAGGAAAGAAACAGCAGCAGTCTGGAGTGTGCTATCATCTCCTACAGTACAGAAAACCAAAAAGGAGCTCACACATATTTTCAATCCCTTTTTTGATGAGAACTAGGAAGTCTAGTGGTGTGAGTCATCTCCATCACTTCTCTCTCCCTTCATGGAAACTAGTTTTTCTGCCAAATTTCCACAACCTCCTCAACATCACACATTTTATTTGACAGCCTGTAAAGCCTCCAGAAAATGTTTTGTTTTGTTTTTAGCAATAAGAGGGATGCTCTGTTCACCCTTTGCAAATTAAGCTTAAATCTAAAAGTGTCACAGTTTACTAACACCCAAGGTATACCAAACAGCTCTTGTGGAGGTAAATGGAAACTAGAAACACAGCTTCTTGTTCATAGATCCTCTCCTTGTAGCATCTGGGGAAGAATCTGGTGATTACAGTGACAAATAAATGTATTTATTGCATTCTCTTCCTGTCAGATTGTGTAAACTGCAGGGGGGGCTAGTCTACCTTGTGTTCCTACCAAGTTTCAGTTACAGGAACACAGAGGTTATATGATCTTAGCAGCCAAAATTCAAATGGTGGCCTTATTAAAAGAACAAGGTCTGGCTACAGAATCTTTATTACAGCTAAACCAGACATGCTACAAAGTTTCTCTTGACCCTCAAAACTTCAGAATGTATTTGCATGATTGATCACCAAGAGAGACGTCTCTTTTCTTTCTTCTCACTTCCTCACAGAAAGAAAAAACAAAACCTTTTTCTTGTGGAAGGGGCGGCTCTGAAAATAACATGAAGATAGAAAATTTCGAATTTTTCATAGTTACTTCTAAGAGTAACGCAACTGAAGATTAGGCCACTTCAGAAGGTAGTACCAAGGCATTTGCTTGCCTTTCTCACACACATAGGCGTACGAACCACAAGACAGGGAAGAAAAGTCCTGAGCTACTCATACAAGGGAGCTGATCAAGTCCTGGATGGCATGAGAGAAGTTGGTAGCATGGTGTGAGAGAGGAGTAGCTTCTGAAAGTTGGACATGGAGGAGCAAGATATGCTCCATGTGTTCTAGCTCCCCTCCTCTAAACTCAGATTAGCTGGTTATGGAGGTCACATTGGCCAAATAAATGTCTTAGTCTATATGGACGCTGAACTGGAGGGAGAAAGTGGAGCTTAGCAAGCTCCCAGTCAAGCTTTTTTCTTGACAGAAGTGATGAATGGATGTATATTTGCTTGAACCTCACCTTCCTCATTACAGCAGCACCGAGTTGGGCAGCAGGCGCATCGGACATGGCAGCAGCAATACTGGGGGCAACACTGGCACCAGCATACTCCAATCAGCAAAAGCAGGAGGAGGCCACCGAGAACAATGAGGAGTACTGTCAGCCAGTCTATGGGAAAAACGGAGAAAAAGAGGATCCTATGTACCTGGGCATAGTAAGTTACTGAGCAGCTCTTCACTGCTGCATGTGTCTTGGGGTGGGGAAGAAGACAACAGGAGGAGATACCTGCCACTTAGGCAACAAACCACAGGCACTTACGGAGAACAATCAGCTTAACTTCTTTGTCCGCATCACCTGAGGTGTCTCCTGGTGCTTCCACAGTGCAGTAGTACACGCCATGGTCCCACCACATGACCTCACTGATGACAAGGTCTGCGCCTGTGGGAGAGGAACTGAGAGGTCAGCGGGCTGTTCGGGACTGACAGACATTACTTTCAGGCACCACTCTAACAGGGTCCTCTGCCTGCTGGTGACACCAGTCTGCATTTCTCCTCTTCCAAGCTTAGCCATCACCTTTGAACAATCCCTTTTGAGTCCATTGAGAACTCTTATAAATAGCATTAACTGCCAGTCACTATTTTTTTTCCTTTGTGTTGCTGGAAGGCGATGCTGCTTAGAAGCGGGACTGGTTCTGTGTGGAGTGAACTAAGCAGCATGATGCTGGGTGATGGAAGTTAACAGATATCAGCTGCTCAGCTGCCAGCCCTACTGGTTTTGGAACATAGATCACTGCCCCCATTAGGCCAGCCATCCCAATAACTCTTCTGGCAGGAGTAATGGCTATTGCTCCAGGGACAGCAGGGACCATATAATACACCTGGACAATTATGCAGTGCTTCTTAGAAGAAGGAGCTCTTTTCTAGCTTCTGGGCTCCTCAGCTTAGTTTTGTAAAATGCTGAGGCACTCTCAGCTCAGCCTTAGCTTGTAGTGCCTTAAAGACCCTCAGGTCAGCTGTGGACAGGGCTCTTTTTCCCTTGCCACCTCACAGAATCTGTAAGCTGTGGATGATATTAGCCATTTTTATGCTTCTTTTAGCAGGCCTAGATATTGGACAGTTACAGAGTTCACTGCCTGCCTGGGAGGTCAAGTCACTTACGGTTCTGAATGGTGATCTTTCGTTGCTGGTAGTCGATACCCAGCACGGGCTCCTTCTGCCCATATTTCTGGATGACAATGCGCACCTTTCGCTGGCTGTCATTGCAGTCATCAGATGGGTCCTGGCCAAGAGCTAAACCAGCCTGGTATGCTACAAACACACATCATCAAATAAGATGCCACAAGTTATTTCAAAGGACCGATTTCTTTTCACTTGTAAGCAGCAGCGAAACTCTTGAATGCAAGTGTGCATTTGCTTTGGTTTAGTAATAGAAAGCATGGCCTCAAACTAGCAAGGACAAGTTGCTTTGGAGTACTCGAAAGCAAACAGAAGTAGAGCCACAGGAATGGCTTTTGAGAATGCAGGAGCTGCAGAGGAGATGCCTCCTGTACTGACAAGCGAAAGAACAAGAGTACAAAGAAGCTAATGGTGGTAGACCGGAGGGCAGCTCCCACGTGTGAAGACCAACTGCAAGAAAGGGAAGTCATAAAACTGCAAGGAGTACTGGAACTAAATCAAATGTGTGTTTATTTACTGAACAAAATCTGCAGACATACACGAACTGCTTTAGGGACTGTCTCCCTTTCCCTGCCGTACCCCATTACATATTGCGGAGATGATAAAGACAAAAAAGAATTCATCATCTGATTCCAGCTAAGGATTATATTTACACCTCCTAATGGACGACTAGAGACAATGTCTGTGCAATGTTCTTATGACAGACTCACAATATAAACTAAGATTGAATTGCCAGGTATTTGGGAGCTGAGATCTGGGGAGAAGAGCTGACAGTCAGCATTGTCTATAAAGGGTTTGCAGTGAAGAGTGGAGAGGACAAAACTTGTCAAAGGCTCCTCCATTGCTGTATGTGCAATGGATCACAAAGAGCAGATCCAACTGAGCAAACAGTGATGACCTTCCTGCTTTCTGTCTCTGTTGGGGGCTATCAGCTTGAGCCTGCACTCAAAGCACTAACATTGTGCCGGGATCAGCAGAGCCAGGAATTCACCTGCTTGTGGACTAGGCTGTAAAGCACTTGGTAACATGCCTACCCAAACCATCCAGACTACATAAAAGAGAGTTTTGGCACCAAGACATCAAACAAGTCCAGGCTCTCCACTTTGAGTTCAGACTTAAGTGTGTAATTAAGCCAAGGTTGGCCAATTTAAACATAGTGCAGGGCTTAGAGGAGAGGGAGAGGGAAAGGAGAATAATTTCAATTGGAAGGGACCTACAACAATCATCTAGTTCATCTGCTTGACCACTTCAGGGCTGACCAAGTTAAAGTACGTTATTACGGGCATTGTCCAAATGCCTCTTAAACACTGACAGGCTTGAGGCATCGACTACCTCACTGGAAATCCTGTTCCAGAGTCTCACCACCTCTCAGTAAAGAAATGCTTCCTAATGTCCAGTCTAAACCTCCCAAAATGCAGTTTTGAACCATTCCCCCATGTCCTGTCACTGGATACCAGGGAGAAGAACTCAGCATCTCCTTCTCCATTGTAGACAGTGATGAGGTCACCCCTCAGCCTCCTTTCTTCCAAAGCAGACAACCCCAAAGACCTCAGCTGCTCCTCAAAGGATATTCCTTTCAACCCTTCCGCCAGCTTTGTTGCCCTCTGGATGCATTCAAGGACCTTCACATCAATTGTGGTGCCCGGAATCGCAAGCAGTACTCAAGGTGAAGCCGCACCAGTGCTAAATATAATGGGATCACCTCTTTTGATCAGCTGGTTATACCGTGTTTGATGCACCCCAGGATGCAGTTTATATACCATCTTAAGAACCATCTTGAACACTCTTGAATTAAGGCTGCACATGGCAGAATGTCTGCACCAGAAGTGCTGCCACCAGTACTAAATCTTACTATACAGAAGCCTTTCTGCCCTCCAAAATGCATGTGTTACTTCTAGTTCCTAAAATCAGTAACACATGGCCACAGGTACCTAGCTCCAACCATGGGGTCCCGCATGGAATAATACAGTCAATGCTGGAGGGCCCTTGCTTTCAAACATGCTGAAGCATAAATGGGGCTGCCAAGATCGACATGTGTCAAACATGGCCAAGCCTCTCTGTCTTCCAAGTTGATGACAAGGAGGACAAATGAGCTGCTTTGGCTGGGATTTCTACAGCATATCATAAAGTCTTGACACTGCAAAGGAAATCAAAGACTTGACCTATTTTTTCTTGGAGCTCAGGGAAATACTACCATCCAACCTAGTTTGTGAGTAGAAAGAGGTCAAAAGCCTGTATTACGCAATGTCTACCTTCCCCTTCCTTTCCATTTGAAGAGGGATTCCTTGGGGGACAAGCCTGACACTTACAGACTGAGTAGTAGTCAAAGATGGGGTCCTTGCAGAAGGATTTGAAGCGCCAGGTCACCGCCACGTCCTGTAGCTGAGCGGAGGTGCTATAATCACACTTGAGGATGACAGTGGCAAATAAGGTGGTGTAACGCTCACGATCTTGCACTGTCACCAGGAGGGAGAGGCAACCTGCAAATGAGAACACAGTCAGCCCATGGCAACAGACCTCACATCACAACTTTCAGGCTGCACCAGACCAACAACCAATGTACATCTCCCTTGGCCTCATCCAAGACCTGCACCTATGGACCTCACGAGCCCTTCTGGTGAAGCCAGAGATAGAAATCCTGGTTAAAATGTTGTGTCTCATCTTTCCCCTGACAGAAGGCAGCTCAAGCCAGCTGTGTTGGCTGGCCTTATGGACTGAACTATTTTCTTCAAAGCAACTCTTAGTAGCCATTATATAGCACATTATTCTGTGTTCTCCTTCTGCGAAGGGAAAACTGTCCCTCCAAGCTGAGGGAGATAATTCATTGGGCCCAGAAGCTCACAGAATGGGATTGCCTTGGCTTCTCATCCTAACCAGAAAAGTTCTGCAGTGCCATCTGTTCATGTAAGCACCAAGTGAATTTTATCAAGGTCTCACGAAGACAGTCATCAGAATGTTATCTAGGGGTGACCAGCATGAAGACAATACAATCTGGGGGCTGTAGCATTATAGTTAATCTGTTTATTGCCACATGAGAACAGCGCATGTCAATTACCCTTTTTTGCCTTTTTAGTGGAGCTGTTGTTATGTACGTTTAGAACTCATCCGTAACAACTTCCACAGCATTTTCTATCCAAGCAGTGGCTTCCACTCAGCAAGGTTTTACAAAGTTTATCATAAGCTATGCTTTAATTTAACCACGCTCCAGAGACATCTCTATCTTATTTAAACTTTGATAATATAGTAAGTTGTGCTTGTCATTAACAATAGTGAAGTTATCGCCAGTTGCCTTCGATAAGGAAATACAAACAGTGCGAAACAAGTGTGGGATGCCCTGTCTGGAACATACCCTGGAGCACCGGGCAGCGGTTGCAGTGCTGTGCTACATGGTTCTTAACAGGGGAGCATGGCAGCAGGAAAGGAGGGAAGGAAAGGGGAGGCTTAGAAAGTGCCAACTGAAAGGGTCTCCATGGATTTTTGTGGCATATTCAAAGACTTTCCCTTCACTCCATGTTTTCAGGATGAGAGCAAGGGAACAAGGGACTGTGTAGTAGCGCTTGGGTCACAATTGCAAGCATCATTCTTTCAGTGTCCTCTTAGGCTGCACCTCTGCAGTATGTTCCAGGTAAACAGGAGATAATCCAGTTTCCACCTGGTGGAAAACTTGCCACAGAGGTGCAAGGCTGCCTCAACAACTCATTCTGCAGGAGGATATTGTCAGTGCAATACTTGCTCAGTTTCTGGTTTGATTGGTCAACTCAAAGCACAGGCAGAGTGAACTCATTTGCCTTAAAAATACCACACAAACACTGAGAGGACCAGAAAAAACTTTGAGTCCAAGGCTTTCCTGAAAAATAATACACACACACACACTTAAACACGGAAATATGAGTAGATGTGCAAATCTCTGGAAAAAATAAAACTAGTTTTGCAATGTTGTAGCAAAGCAAACTCAACACTGGTGGCAGGTAGTTACAGTTGCCTTTATTTAAGAGCACTGTACTTCAACACATCTTGTTTCAGCTTTTGTTGTGAAATAGCTGACCCACAAGAACTTACTGTAAGAAATTACAAGAAATCAACCCAAAATCCAAACTCTCAAGACTGGCAAAACCTTTATCTCATTGCCAATCAAATGAATTCCCATATGAATTCTGACCTGTCAAGGTTCATGGAAACAGAACAGATTTTCTATGGGTTTCCTTCAGCAGCATCTCTCTGGTGAGAATAAAATACTCAAAATTGCTTTTCACTCATGGAAACCAAAGGTTTTTATGAAATAGAATCTTTCTCATTACTTCTGTTCTGCAAAAGTGTTAGAGCTGAAAGAAAAGTTCCTTATTTTCTAGAAAGATTAAAAATCTACTGTTCCCACTAGAGGACACTTGGATGTCTCTGCACATCCGATATTTCATACTAACCTCCTCCAAGAAAACAGAAAAGTTGTGAAATTAAGGCCAGTTCCTAACTTGGACTGCATTACTCCACTGCATGCAGCTACCCTTCTTATCCTGATTGGAAAGAACAAATCTGGACACTACCAGCTTCCTAAGTTAACAGTTACCTCAGGCCTACGGCTTTGCATTGAAGATACTAACCTTCAGAGCCGGTGAAGTCAAGTTTTTGCTAGGAACACACAGGAACATGGCTGTCTAGCAAGTCAATCAACAGGCACACCTCCATTTTAATTTTTTTTTTATTTTTTGCTTCTTTTACTGGTTCTCTGTGAAAAACTGCACTTTGATATTGAAAGCTAAATCATCAGCAAAAGCATCCAAGAAGCAAAATGATCATTGTATTTCCTACAGGAGATCAGAAGCTGTTGGGCAACCTGCAGAGCACGGCAGAAAGGACTCTACTTGCTGAAGGCCGCTTGTGGACATGGAGGTGAGCTCCCGTTCTCCATACAAGCATGTAACTAGCAGGTACTAAAGCACTGCAGCTACACCAGATCCCCAAAGAGGCTGGGGCTGCTGAGCTAGCAGCAAAGGCTGGGGTGGGCACTTGTGATGAGGAGATGGGAAGAGCTCCGTGTTCGTACCCTGTGCTCAGGTCGAAACCAAACTGGCCGCACACGAGCGATACTGGAGGCTGCCAGGAAGCAGGCGGCTACTTCCTCATCGGAGGGGAGCTAGCCGCACCTTTGGGGTAACGAAACTCCTCTCCGCATGGCTTTCGTACCCAACTCGGGAGAGCCCCGCTCTTCCGCCCGGAGGGGAAGGCCACCAAGGAGGGGACCACCACTCGCCGGGGTCAGGCCCCCCCTTCCCCTCACCGCGGGTCCGCCACCGCCACCGCCGCCGCTCTGCCCACGCCGCACCGCGTTAAGCCCGGGCAAAGCCCGAGGGCGCCTCCCGGCCCCCCTGTACCACAAGGTTGCCCCGAGGCGGGGAGGAGCCCTGGAGGGAACGGGGACCCCGCCGCCGCCGCCGCCCC
>VWZK01020527.1:130996-320913 GCA_013396935.1 Baryphthengus martii | reverse complement strand
CAGCCCCCCACCCCCCGCCGTCACCTCACGGATCCCCCCCGCCCCGCTAATCGGCGCGTGCGCACACGGTCCCCGCCGAACTACAGCTCCTGGAGCGCGCGCGCAGCGGCCCCGGTTGCCTAGAAACCGGTAACGCCGCGATGGAGGCGGCCGCAGGTACGGGGTGGCGGGGAGGGTCAGGGCCCGCTATCGGCTCCACACGGACCCACTTTGCCTCCCCGGAGGGGCCCGCAGGTCTCCGCGCGTCCCCGCGTCGCTGCCCCCCGGTAGCCACCCTGCTCCTCATACTGCCCACGGCCGGGGCGTCTCCTTACTGCGCCCCTCTGAGTCCCCTCTACTGCAGGCTCCCCATAGCCTCTCAGGGGATCCCTTCCTTATTCTCCCTGAGGAGCTCTAGGTGACCCCTGCTAGCTACCCTCTGCAAAACAGCCCCTTCATGGGGCACTTCTACCTCGCCATGGCCTTTTCCTGGTGCCCAGGTGGACGGTGGCCTTGGAAGACCGTCAGGCTGAGGCAACGCTGAGCCTGCACCTCTCTCTGTGCAGGGCTAGTGCCATCGCCTTTGCGTGCTGAAGTGTATATGGGACCAGACTTCCTACACAGAGGCACCTGGGTTAAAAAAGGCTTTATTCTCCTGTAGATGCTTAGCCTCGGAAAAGTGAAACAGGAATGAGTGGTCTGCAGCTGAGGTAGACCATCCCATACTTCATTTGAAATGTGGCACTTGTTGGTTTTGCTTTACTGTGTGTGAAACGGTTTAGTTTATTACCTCTTGCATTTGTGGCACTGTTCTCATGTTCCTTTTTATGATTTGCCTTTATAGATAAGTTAATAAGTAACTGTGGTGTCACCTGTTCCTGTTTCTGCTTAATAAAAACCTGGTAACCTTTACTCACAAGGCAGAGACTTGTGAAACTGAAGAGTTTCACTGGGAGACTGAAACTTCTGCTTGCATGCAACAGAACTAGGGCATCTGGGTCACAGAGAGGACTGTTTTAGTTGTAAAGGTGGAAAATAGAGTTAGGTTTTATTTCTCCTAATTTTATAGGAAAATATTTTGAATGTATGCAACATAAGAACACTGGAGTTCTAAGCAGGGCTATCATATCCACTCCTCTCTCTGAGGAGTGCGGGAAAAAGAGACAATGGGGCTCTGATGAAGGTGATGTGTCTAGATCCTGCTTTGTAGCTTTATTCTTGCTGTCTCAGTCTCTGACTAATAAATATTTTATGTACTTAACTGCTATGAGAATTGGTGTCTTCCCTTATTTTCCTTGCTCTCAAGTCTTCTAGCTATTGTAAGAGAGAGCAATATTCTCTAGTACAAAAAAAAATTCTTCCTTGGGATTTTGTGTTGATTGCACAAAACTGAGTTTTATTGCTGGTTTTGTAGTAATGCTGACTGTTAACGATACACAGACAGCACTGGATAGCTATGCCTGATTTACATGTGGATGTTTTCCTTTGTCTACATAAGAACTGAAAGACTTTACATTTTTTTCTGAATGAAAGTAAGTTTTGCAAAACTCTGCTGCTTGCACATGTTGTGCTCATCATCAGTGCAGTAAATTGCTGACATGCTCTGACGCAGTCTGAAGGCTAAAAGGAATGCTGAGAGAGTTGTTCAGTGATGTGCTGTTTTTTGTGAAGAGAGAGAAAACTCAGAAAAAAATGCTGAGGGGACTGGATCTAAAGATGAATTAAAGAAGCAGGGCTCGGAAGATGGGAAGAAACACGTCCGAAGCCGAGGTAGACTTGAAGATACTTTAGCCTGTAAGAGATGATTAGTATGTAATTCCTCGTGACAGACACACCTCAGGTTAGCCAACCCTTGCAGTCATTATTTTAATACCAGTGTTATCCTCAGCCCAGAAAGATAGCGGAGTGTAGTTGGTAAGGCTCATAGTGCAGTGCTAAGAGGGGTCAGAATTGCAAGCAATAAAGCAAAACAAAGTCCTGGGACAAACTGGGTTCCTTCACGTGGAATAAAGACACGTAAAGGAATAACACACAAAACAATCTCTCCCAAAGGAAAGAACACATGACTGTTGGTTTGTTGTTTTTTTTCAAAGCCCACTGGTGGCCAAAGCTTTTCTTTTAAAAATTGCACCTTTTGGAGTGAAACAAAAAATGAAATCCTGCAGAAGTGGCACAGTATAGAGATTAATTTTTAATCTCTTGCTTATTACTGGTACTAACAGCGCTGCACTTGTGTTCTGCAGTGATAGTTCCCATTTCTACATATCCTGAATTAGTGGACAAAACTCATTTTCACTCTTGTGTAGATGTGAAAGCTGAGGTGAGATGGGTGATGTATGTCTTTTAAGCACAGTCACACAGTTAATAGTGGGGCGGAGACAGTTTAAAATAATAACTGCTAGATACTCAGTTTCTAAAATATTGTAGGCTGCATTTTGATCATTATTTAATCTGATGCATTTTATGCAGTTGAGGTGTCAGTCATGGTATTTATGAAGGCAAGCATTGCTTTTATGAAGCTTACACACTTAAATATCTCTTTTTTTTTTTTTTGTCTGGAAAGAGAAAAAATGTAGGATGACAAAATACAAAGCAAATGGTGTCATCTCAGTGAATTTTTTTGCCTGTTACCAAATAAGCACCCATTTGATTTAATTATACTGTATTTTAAAGAAATGAGACAATTGTCTGAGATGAGACATCTGTTAATGTCCAAATTTACTGAGAGTTTTTGAGAAGCTTCTGCATACAAGGATTCTGTGGGACAGCAAAATTGCCAAGGAACATCTTAGTTTTTAAATAGCTGAAAGAATATATGCAAATAAACACATTTCTCCATTCTGAGGTGAGCTATGTCTTTTGAGAACATAGCTGAGAGGCAATTTGAAAGAAAACAGAGATTAGCTGAAATTCATAGCTTATATAGCACTGGCCACTGAAACAAGGAAAACCTGAGTTCACTCCGGAGTGAGTTCTTAGAAAGCTAAATGGTGAAACTGATTTGTATCTGTATAACATTTCAGATCAATATCTTGAATTATTAGGATTAAAGGAAAAGAATTAATAAAATACTGCCTTGCCCAGGCATAGTGTATAATCAGGGTTGACAAAAATGGTTGCCAACTTGGTTTATTTTCCATTTGACTCTAGTTCCACGTGCCACTATCTTGGTTTTCAGCATCAATATCTTAATTCTAGCTTATTTAGGAAAACTGTCTCAAAAAAAAAAAAAAAGACATTCAGAGAGATGTGAACCTTTTTCACAGTGAACCTACACAAGTTTTCTGAATCAGTCAACACATGAAACCCAGAACCTACAACCAAAGTAGACACATCCCCCTGCTCCATAAGCCTTCTCAGAGTCTTTGAAGTCAAAATTTGTTTTGGCACAGTGCTTGAACGCCATCACGGTGATATGCACAGTGAACACTGCAGTAGCTTTCTTTAGCTAGAACACAGATATCAGTGCAGACGGACGTGTTCATATCCTCTTTCAGCCTAAAGCGTTTTCCAGATAGGAATTAATTTATAATGAAAACTATGATAGTCTTAATTTTTAGAAGATAAATGATTGCTAATTAGTTGCAATAATTTGAAATTTTATAGCACTTTTCTCTGCGGATGTCAAAACACTTTGCTAGGATGGGTATTATTATCTCGTTTTTCAAGAGAGATAACTGAGACAGCCAGAGGTGAAATGGCTGATACGAATTGCACACGTCATTATTGGATTTGGAATTAGAATTCAGGTCTCTGAACACTCCACTAGATATTTATGCAACTAGTCTGTAACTATTTCATCAACTTGAGTGATATCAGTTCTGTTACCCCATTAAAAACTCATGAATTTAATTTAAATACATTGAGATATATTGCAATTGTTTTCTTTTAATTTGTTTTCTGAATCTAAAACGTTCTGCATGTCTATTTTCAAGTTTTTGTCAGCACTTCTGAGGAGCAAAAGCTCATTTCAATTCTTAAATGAAATTATGCAGGAAAGTCAGACTCTGGCAGAGACTCAGAACCTTTGGATGAAGATTGAGTAGAGCAAGTTGCCTATACAATGACGAGAATGACATGGATATTTCTTTGCCCTCACTGTCCTTCTAGTGGATGGTGTTGTGTTTGGTCACTTTGCTTTTCCAAAAATGTCTGAAATGCCTCAAAAGATCTTTTCCCAAATCGATTCTGATCCAAAGCTAGAAACAGGAAATGCGTTTTTAGGGACTTTTTATTGTATTTAAGTCAGGGTCACATGTAAAAAGAGAGTCTTTTGCATCCTGTTTGTATTTGTTATTCTGATTATTTAGGTTTCTTTACAATCAACTTCTGAATTTTCTGATTTCTGGTAGTATTTTATAGCTGTAGTACAAAATTGCTCCAATGTTCATTTAAAGGTATTCTATTTGGAAATGGAGACCGTGTTTGAAATCAAAAGGCAGAACAAGTTTAAAATAAGACCAATGCTTGTGCTTTTTTTCTTCTTTCAGAGGTGTCTATATAAATAATCGATGTTTGTTTTTTATATGAAAAACTTTGGCTCTTTCCCACTCCAAAGGACAGTGGTAACTAGTGAAATTCTAGCACTCTGAAAATTATAGTCTGCAAGCTGAAAAGTTGCTGAAGGGTGATAGATAAACTGTTTAAAGTTGGAGTTTGTGAATTTGTTTAATTCACTTTCCATAAATATAGAATGTTTCTGTTTTTCGTAAGGACTCATCTCTCCTGCTTCTCCATTCAAGATAATGATTCTATGGTGCCAGATGGTCTCAGAATGTCTAGCTCCTGAAATTTTTGTGAAGTCCACCGGCAAGGTGGAGGAATAGTCTTGTTGTCTCAAAAAAAATTTCCCCCAGTATATTAAAGAGAAACCCAAAACACATAAATCTGTCTTCAGCTTCTGTTATTAGGCAATATTTAATCTTTCTATAGCAATGTACATAGAGCCTGGAGCCCTAAAACCTGAACCAATTAATTCACCCTACAAATTAGGACATGTCTTCGGATTATCCGTAGTTGTAGTGTACAGGCAGAACAGAAATATTATTTGAAAGGAAATGAAAATGGTCTAAATGGCAGATGAAGGCAAAAATACTATAAGCTCCTCTTTACCACCACCAGGTAAACAAGACACGCCATCTTTTCCAACGGAAGAGGAGGGAGCCGATGAGAAGCCAGCAGAAGATGCACAGGCAGACCACAGTAGTGTCCGTGAGTATTTCCTGATGTTATATAGTGAGTTCAGTGCTCAACCAGTAGCTTCTGGTGTCTTTCACCACTCACCCCTTCCTTACTCGTACGTGTTCGTGTTCAGTTGCTGGTTTTGGTGTTGCCAAATTTCATTTTTGACTCTGGTCAAAGATGACCCTTTCCAGTGAAGTTCTGGGCTGACCACTGTACCTGCAGTTCCCGCTGTCCCTCAGCCCACAAAGTCACTCCCCTGAAAATTTTTGTTGCTCAAACCTCTCTATGTAGCTAGTACTGCAATCAGTTTGTTAACTCAGCCAGTCTCTTTCAGTCAAGACCTGTATTTTTCTTTTTAACACTGTTTTCATCTTCATAGGTCTCTCTGGTGTCAAATGGGATTCACCTTTTTCAAAGGGGAAAGGGGGTCTTTGCTCAGGAGCTTGTGGGGCTCACTGGCAGAGCTTTAAACTAGACTTGAAGTGGGAGAGGGATACTGTTAGGCTTGCCTATGACAAGCTGTGGAATGACATACCAAGGTTAGAAGGATGTGGTGCTAGCAAGGGTCCTCATCCTGCTGCTCTGAGAGATGTTGCGCACCGCTGCAACACTCTTGAAGTCTTAGGGAGGTGAGCTAGGGCCTCTTGGGGGAAACACCAATGAAATACCTCAAAGGTTTTATTCAGGGGAGTTCCTCTAAGAAGGTGATGCAGCCGACAGCCCAGCTGAAGTGCTTCTACACCAATGCTAAACAGCAGGAAGTATATTGTTGGGCAGAAGGTTATTTTTATTTTATTTTTTTTGCTATTACACAACTATGTATTTATTTAGCATCGCATTTATGAGCAAATTAAACAAAGGCATTAATACTGAAGAGAGTAATCCCAATTGTCCTTTGCAGAAGAAAGCAAAAGTAGTATTCCAAAGGAATCACCCACTGCAGAGGAACAGGAGGAAGAAGTGGAGCAAGTGGAATCAGACTCTGAGGACATTAGTGTGTACTGCTTTCCACTGAGGAGATGTTGTCACAACCTTAAAAATCCCTCTACTTTCTAGTTTGATTTTTTTTTTTCACTATTACTGTTATGAACAGCATCTTAGACCAGTACCATTCAGGTTACAATTTCTCTGCTCCCTTTCAGTTGACTTACCTTGTGTACTTCATTTTGCTCTTTCCCATGGCTGGTATCTGACCGCTTTGGTTGTTTTTCATTGGAGACCTAGGAAAGAAAAAAATCAAGCCAGGGTGAAAAGCTTACAAAGTAGGTAAAGCAGATTTGATCTGAGGTGTCAAACTGAAAAGTGCTTTTAACAAGGGCTTATGACTGGTTGGAATTTGAGAGTATTCTGCACTGCAGTCCAGTGAACTACACTGGGTCACACTTTAGCAGTGTGCCTTTTTGAGGACAGTGTTGTCATCTGGTGGTCTGTTGTATGTGTTTTTACCAATTGTTTTGTATAATGGTGTGCATTCAATAGCTACTGAAAAGAGGCACATTAAACTTTATTTGGATTCTAAAGCTGAGACCTAAATACCCAGCAAAGCTGAACTGAACTACCTTCTGTAAGTCTTGAGTTTTAACACCAATGTTTTTAAAACAGTCTCAAAATTTTTCCTCTTTAAGTTCTTCCATTTTGAATATTCACAGTGAAGTTTTTAAAAGCCTGAGGGAGCACTTGTTACAGACTGTTCCAGGATAAGTTGTTACTAAGACATGGTACCCCTGTTTTGAGCTATATGGAGTGCCTATTACTCTGTCAAAGCAGGCAAGGAATGTGCAGTTAGGTGCAAATATCAGCAAGGAGCCTAAAATTTACGGTGACTATAAGTTTCTGTATCTTCCCACTTTTGAGATGCAGAAGGCCATTCTGAAGAGCAAGATAATAGTGAAGTATCCTTGGAGGCACAAAAAAGTCCTGAGGAGGTAGAAAAGACAATCTCGGAAACTTTCTTCTATAAGTATGAAGATATATATTCACAGCCACTGGTCACTGAAGACTCTGGGATACCTGCTAACCTTCTTACTCTTAAGTATCCTTTCTGTTGAAGCCGTGCAAATTTAAAGCTAAGGATATTTAATATATACTCTTAAAATTGCACTTCTCTAATTTGGAGTAGCCTGTGTGCAGAATGGAACAACTCTGCTCAGCCCACTCTGCGTGGCCAACTCTACACAGGGACAGCTCTATGTGGGTCTGTTGTGGGAGGGGGAGAGGGCACTGCCTGTGGGCTCGTTCCTGCCATGCCTTCGGGGTTTTTTTTAACTTGTTTTAGGAGATGTTGGTGTTTTTAAATTGAGGAACTTAGAGGCATCGTGTCCCACCACTGCAGGATCCTCCTCAGCCTCAGGCAACTGGAAATGTGGGGAGACAGCAGTCCCCACTGCCACGGCGCTTCTTCCCACTCTGCACAACACACGCGGCAGTACCAGCATGGGAGAGGCCTCAGGGACTTGGTGGGCGGCAGGAGGCAGCGGAGTAGCCACTTGCTCCCCGTTTTCCTGACCAAAACCCTCCTGTAGTTCTTCCCTCCCATTTTGCATCCTGTGTATGTGCCTTAGCTGGCCATGCTTATGCTGTCCAAAATTTTAATTTTTGTATGTGTCATGTTTGATTTAGTTGCCTTTATCTCATTATTAATTAAAATATTACTTTATTAATGAGTCACCAAAGCCAGTTGTAGAATAAGGTGAACACCTCTACAACTTGTTTTAATCAAACATGGTTTGATCTCTTTTCTGGAGAACAGTAATCTGCTGCATCTATCTTACGTTTTGTTTGAAAAGCCAATACTGATAAGAGTATGAATTCCCTTCAGCCCCAAAGGATCGGGCGGAGACAAGAGATGTGCCCTTTAGTGGAAACAAAAGGGTGGAATATGAACTTTAGGAGGTCTTTACTTGAGCCTTCCCCTTCGTTATAGAGGCTTGATATATATTTACCTTCACTGTATACTGAACAAAACTGTCTCTTACTATCAGGCTTTTGGTCACCAGGTTCAGTATTCCCATTTCAGTTTTCATTTAACTGTTTCTATCCTCTTAGTAAACTTTTCTAGAAAGCCTGTGTCAAATCTTTTCCTTACTGAATTATTCTCAGACATTCTTTTGGCTATGACTGCACCAGAGGTATAAACCTGCTGCCAATGGATAGCCAAACACTGATGTATATAGCAGGCAACCAAGTGGTGCTCCTGGATCTGAAAACTAAATCTCAAAGTTATCTCCAGAGCAGCGGTGGTGGTGGAATTGGGTTTATCACGGTATGGCTTTTTTTTTGTTTTCGGATGTGAGTCACTTTCTAGAAGTGAAATGTTCCCTTGGTTGCCTGATGGGAGATTTCTACAGCTGCACATGCATACACATAAGAAAGGTATTGATTACGGGCATGTGTGAACTATGCAGCATGGGCTATTCAGTCCAGCAACATAATTGGCAGAGGACAAATATCTGCATACCAGCCTCAGGTACCTTAAAGGACTGATGGGTGCCAGGTAGGATTAGTTTTTAGAACTATTAGATTCTTATTTTGGCTCATATCAACTTTTTTTTTGAGCTCTCATCTCTCCTGTCACAGCTGATACTAGTTTAGTGTTTTGTCTGCGGTTAAAATTTAGAGAACCAAGTTCCTAGATAAATGAAGAGAAGTGTCTGATTTTACTCTAGTAAGCTCCTACCAAGAGCTTGAACTCTCAAATGCTTCCTCTGGATTTGAAGCACCTTACCCTATGATGGGTTCTGCCGTCTCTTAGTTATACTCCGCATGAGCAAGGCTTTTGGAATACCAGTCTCAGACTATCCTGCTTCATTGCAAGCAGCTTTTTCTGGGAAATCATGGTACATTTTTATGTCTTCAGAACAACGTCATTCAGGATGGCTTTTTTGCAGCTGTCTGCTGAAGTAGATGGCTGTTGACACAAATGCTGCTCATGGAAAGATCAATCAGTGGGTTGACCGAGGTAGGAATAGTAAAAAAATGCATGACAAAACAAATTATTTCGCAGTTTGTCATGCTTCTGCATTATATATGTAATACACCATTTTGTGTGCATAAAGGTTTTAACGTTTTCTGTGCTTCATTCTGGTATTGAGCAATAGATTGGCAGTTGTGCAGAACAAACACAAATAAAAATACAACCTAGTATTTATGGCAATATCTTTTAACGAATGAGTCAGTAAATCTAACTGAGTTATTGCTCAATAACTAGCAGGTTAGAAACAAAGGTGTCATTACAACATGCAATGGGACTTTTGCTTTTTCAAGGCACACCCTACTAAGCAGTACTTTGCAGTAGGAGAGAAAGGAAAGAAGCCAAACCTCATCATCTATGATTATCCTTCACTGAGGCCCTACAGAATACTGCGAGGTAGTGTAAAAAATTTTATTTTCATTTTACACAAATGGGCTAGTGTTTAGAGATCCCAGCAAATGGAGTAGTGGGTCACTTCAGAAGTTTAGAAGGGAATGCAATCTTTTGGTCCTTCAAAGCAAAATAGTAAACATCAGTTTCAAGCTTTTTCATTATTTCATGGGAGGAAACACCTTATTTAGTAGAAATAGTGAACGGAGAGCAACTACCTAGTGAAAAAATAATTGCAGTGAAAGCTCAGCTCCTTCTGGGTAGATTTTATGTGTATGTATTGGGTCTTTTATATTTCATCAGGTGGAACAGAGGAAGCCTATGTTTCTGGTAATTTCAACAATTCTGGCACTTTGCTGGCTAGTGTCGGAAGCAGCCCTGACTACACGCTGTCTATCTGGGACTGGAAACAAGAAAAGATTGTGTTGAGGTCAAAAGCTTTTTCACAGGATGTTTATAAGGTCACATTTTCTGCTGATAATGAAGAGCAACTAACTACATCTGGAGCAGGACACATCAGGTAGGTTTACTGGTTAGGATTAATACATATCACCTCTGAAGTCGTAATATGTAGAAGATGACTAATGGGAGTGTATCGTGAGCAAACATGAACTTTCTCATTTCTGTAATTGCAATGGCCAGGTGAAATAGCATTCCTCATTGGTCCAAGTCCTTCAGCCAGTCAGCCAAGTCTTTTAACACCTTTGCTGTGCTTGATGTCGAGTGTCAGTACCACTGGCTCCATTCTTGTAATTTCAACAAGCAATGGGGAGAATTAATGAAAAAGAATAATAAATATATACATGTCTTCTAGCTGGTAACATAGCGTATATGCCTCCTGTGCCTTCTGGGCTTTCTGCCTTTGATTTCTTGAACTCATCTGCTGTTTGGGTAGGCATTAGAACTGGTTGCCAAGTTATGGATCAGAAACCTTTTGATACCACCAAAAGCCTGCAAGGAAGCCTTACAAAAGATATGCTTCCACACACTCCCTTCTCTGGTAAGTTCATGGACCCTTTTGTGGAAAAAAAAATAAAAAATCGCAAGTTTAAGCTCTTTGGGACGGGGATTAGCTTTGTGTCCTGTATTTATCCGATGATTGATGTTAACATAGCAGAGACATAAGAGATGTCTTGGATGCTATCGTAAGAGAAATGCTACCTTTAAAATTATAACACATCCAAACTTACTTTGGATTTTAACAGAGGAATCAGGTCGAAATTTGAGATTCGCTCTATAGTTTGGTTGCAAGGTGAGTCTGAAATAGCAAATGGCTTATTTAGTTCCAGAATGAATGTTTAGAATACATTATTTATGGAAATTTGGCAAAACAAAATCTCATATAAACTTTCTTTTGAGCTAAAATACTATGAATAAACTCTGACATAGCTTTTATAACAAGATAAACATGACCTTTCTCCCAAACGTGGCCTCAAATTCCATTTTCCAACACCTGTCTTGAATGTAATGTCTTCTGCACACAGTGACCCATCTCTAATTGCAGTAGATGTTAATTTTTCTGTAATGCAGTAATTCAAAGTTATGTTTTATGCTGCTAAAAATACAATGATCAAATAGAAAGAGCTAAGAAGACTTACAAAACCTTTGGCTCAGTGAGGTTTTATATTTGAGCTCAAGTCCATGGGGGTACTTGGATGAAATTCAGAGAAGACCTTAGTCCATTGGATTTACAAAATTGAGCATCATATACTGAAGATAGCAGGAGTGAAACAGAGATCCCTAACTATGTGTATTGGCTGTAGCTGGAAAGATGCAGTTATGCATTTTACACTTCTTAATTTTAAATAGTAGTTTAATTCTCATTCTGCCCATTCCAAATCCCTTTCCTGGCTTTTTCATAGGGATACTATAGGGAAACATTTGTGTAATTACAAAGCTTTATCTCATTTTTAAAAGAAGACCCTACATTTTCCTGTGAAAATAAATAATAATTGAACAAGACTTCCCTGAAAGGCACTTCTGGCAAGGTTATTACAATGTCTGAGAGGGACTGAAGAGTGTGTTTAGGAAATTGTATATCAGAGTGATGTGTTTTCTATACTCAGGTTCTGGAAGATGGCTCTCACGTTCACTGGTCTCAAGTTAAAAGGAACTTTGAGCAAATTTGGAAAAACAGCAGTGACCGACATCATGGGTTATGTGGAGCTACCTGATGGGAAGGTAAGTAAGAAAAAGTTAAATTAGTTTTATATTCCCTCTCAGGTTTTGATGTTATGTATACTGAGTAACTTGAAGAGCTACTATTGACTTCAAAGTAATTGAATTAGACCCTCAATGCGCTGCTCTGATAAGCTAATATTGACATTAATTTCCCCAAAACCTGGCTTGCTTTGTAATAATTGAAAAGTGCAGTTAGTATTGTAATTCCCAGACAAAAGATCTCTGTTGGCTTAAAGCTGAGGCTTCTCTAATGGGGTAGTGAAAATGTTAATGTAAAGAAATAAGACTGTTAGCTCTAAACTTGAACCATTTCAGTGCATGTAAATTATGTCACATAACTAAAACATTGAATCCTTCTCACCCTTTTCACCTTCTTTTGCAAATATTTGTACATAGCTATTGATTTAATGCTTTCATGAATAGAAGCCACAAACGTTAACCAAATTCTTGCCAGTACTTCTGCATGGTTAAGTGCAGGTGCTTCTGTGCTTATTTTCATTTGCATTGAAGGTTGTCTCCGGGACTGAGTGGGGCAACTTGCTGCTTTGGGAAGGGGGCCTCATTAAAGTAGAGCTCTGTCGAGCTGGACGCAAACCCTGTCACAGTGGCCCCATCAGCCAGATAGTTTTGGATGAAGGAGAACTTCTCACTGTTGGAAAAGATGGCTTCATTCGGGTGAGTGGTTCTTCTGCTCTGCCTTGAACATGAGCAAATTTCTGGTCAGCAGGTAAATGTTACGTGTGGTCTTTACCAGGGCTTATTTATGGAGGCAATTTCTTTGTGCAGTTTCTTTCTGAGAATGAATTTTTTAGAACAAACAGAATAGGAACACATCTCTGCAGTGTGTGTGTTTGAATTGTAGTGTTCACAAAACATCCTCTGTTTGGTATAGTAAATAAATAATCTTTTGCTCTAGTAAACCAAAATAGTTTTCAGTTGTTGTTTAACAGCTTTCTTGCATGCATTCTAACATTTTTTATGTGTATTTTGGTTATTCTTTATAATTTTCAGGCCTATTGATACATGTGGTGTTATTTCAAAGGATAAACTACTGCAATATTTGAAATTAATTTTCTGAGTATTTGCAAGCTCAGATTATTATAAGGACAGAAAATACATAGCACCCCAGAGATACATGCACTGAAATAGAGGAACAATTAAAAGAAAAGGCATCCTGAAGTTAACATAATTAATCAAATGGAGGTCAAATGTTTTCCTAATCTGTGTCACAAGTTTCAGATCTCACCTGTCAATTATCAAGGAATTTGCAATCATGTTTACCTGCTCTTAAAGGGAAGACGTGATGTGTCTTCTGCTGATGTGTGAAAGACACAGATAATCACTGGGAAACTGACTTACAGACAGTGGAGTGTTTCAAACACCCTGGAGTTTGTGTTCTATAAATTGTTATTATCCTATTAGGAAAATTCATTTTGTTGTAAGGGTGCCAACTGATGTCTTGTCATTATTCCACAGAGCAGAACATGGATGTGTTAGATTTCCCATTCTTTCTCCTATGCTGTCTCAGTATGAGCAATGTTGAGAGGCAGGCAGATATAGTTTACTCTCTGTAGTTCTGAGGCTGCCATGTATAGTTCTGCTGATGCCAGGCCTGAATTAAGTTACTGTTGTTTCAGAATAGGACAGAGAGATTTTATGTATACTTTGCATTGTACCCAAATGTATTAGATAGTAGTTGCTAATTGTCAGTGTTCTTGGTTACATCCAAAGCAGCAAGGCAGATAGGAGTTTTCATACTCTACCTGTAGAATCTACACTCCCTTCGTTTCTTATGACTTTGAATTTCCATATTGATCATATATGAAAACATAACTTGGCCTTATAAAGACACTTTTTTTTTTTTCCCATGCTTCCAATGCCATGAAGATGTGGAAATTTGAGACAATAGATGATGCTGATTCTGTGGATGACACAGGGTTAGTAGAGGTGGAGCCTATAGAAGAACTTCTAGTTGGCAGGAATGTCAGTCTGAGCTTCATATCAAAAGTTCATGACCACGGACAGCCCGTTTGGTATGCTCAGGTAAGATATATATCTATATAGATATATATAAAAATATCTTCTCTCAAACACTGGAACAAGTTTCTCAGAGGTGATTGATGCCCCAAGCCTGTCAGTGTTTAAAAGGCATTTGGACAATGCCCTTAATAATATGTTTTCGCTTTTGGTCAGCCCTGAAGTGGTCAGGCAGTTGGACAAGATGAATGTTGTAGGTCCCCATCTAACTGTGCTGTGCTGTATTTTTAGTGTATAATAATGTGTGAGACTCTGGCTTTCAGAGCCAGAACTGCTTAAGAATAGGAGAATGTGAAAAGGTATTGTCCAAGTTCTGTTATCCTGGACTGATGAATAGGACTGATAAGGAGCAACATCGCCACATGCAGTCATTTCAGTTTCACAATGCTTATCATGAAGGAATTTTTAAGGAGTCACCATGGGCAATTTTATTTCCAAATTCAGTTTGAAAATATTCAAGTTACATATGTTGGTGTTTTTTTTTTCTCTTTTTCAGGATACCAATGGAGCAATATGGAAGCTGGATTTGTCTTTTTTAAATACGGTAAGTTTGTTCTCTTTTCCTTTCTTCTGATTTCTTTAGTTCCTTTGCAATAACTTCCCTTAACTACACTACATGCATCTGCAATGAAGTTTTATGAAGCTGCACAGCCAAAAATTTTAGCATAAAAATGGACTTTTTTTCTTTAAAATTTATTTTCATAATGTTATTGATTATAACTTTAAAGGAGCTTTATTCTCATAAACAGGTAATAAAAGTTGTATGGATGCAGGAAATGAGTTCAAGGAGTGTTGATATATCCTATCTAGATAGGTCTTTAAAACAATCCTTACTATTGTCTCTAAATGACATAAAGGACTAGAAAAAACAAGGAGAAGATGAAATGCATTTCACAAGTTTTATCTTACTGGCTACTAATGTTACTGATGGAGATGCTTTTGATGGAGAAATAGATGTCACAGAATGTGGGCATTTAATTTTTACTTCTGAACACACTAAAGTAAATGGAAGCAATCCCTTTGAGTGGAGTAAAGTTCTATGACAGAAGGTAAAATTATGTTCCAAGAATTTTATGGTAAATAAAAGATGTACAAAGTATACCATAAAAACTAATGTAAAAAATGTATAGCAAACCCTAGAACTTATAGAACGCCTTGAGTTGTAAGGGACCTTTAAAGGTCATCTAGTCCAACACCCTTGCATCGAGCAGGGACATCTTTGACTAGATCAGGTTGCTCAGAGACCCATCCAGCCTGACCTGGAATGTTTCCAGGGAGGGGACCTCCACCACCTCCCTGGGCAACCCATTCCAGTGTTCTCCCACCCGTACAGTAAAGTACATCTTCCTAAAGTCCAATCTAAATCTGCCTTTCTTTTGTTTAATTCCATTGCCTCTTGTCCTATCACTCTATGTCCTGGTAAACAGTCCCTTCCTAGCTTTCTTGTAGGCCCCCTTGAGGTACTGGAAGGCTGCCATATGGTCTCCCCAGAGTCTTGTCTTCTCCAGCCTGAACAACTCCAACTCCTTCAGCCTGCCTTTATAGGAGAGGTGCTCTAGCCCTCTGACCATCTTCATAGCCCTCATCTGGACCTGCTCCATCATGTGCATGTCCTTGTCTTGAGGACTCTAGAGCTGGACACAATACTTCAGGATGAGGTCTCACTGGAGCAGAGTAGAGTGTCAGAATTGCCTCTCTTGGTGTGCTGGCCACACTTCTTTTGATGCAGCCCAGGATGTGACTGGCCTTCTGGGCTGCAAGTGCGCACTGTTGGCTCACATCCAGCTTTTTGTCCACCAGTGCCCCCATGTCCTTTTCCGCAGGGCTGCTCTCTATCACATCATCCCCCAGCCTGTATTGATAATGAGGATTATCCCAACCCAGGTGCAGGACCTGCACTTGGTCTTGTTGAACCTCATGAAGTTCACCTGGTCCCACTTTGCCAGCTTGTCCAGGTAAATTCCATGGATGATGAAATGATTTCCCAGGCAGCAGAAGCATTCTTTGCCTTAAGCGTAACAGCTCTTTGTTGAAAAATACTAATTCCAAGCTTGAAACCACTTATAGGCATCTCCCTTTATTTTCATATAGAAATGATGGAATTTTAAATTAACTTAATATTCCTACACTAATTTTGCTCATGATCTTCTTATGAACTTCTAAATGAAAAAAAAAGAGAAGGGAATTGCAAGTAGACACCTCATGCATGTCAATTTTTTTTTCACATAAACAGCACCTGTTGTCTAGATTTTTCAGGTTTTCACGTAGACATGACTGATAATACCTTGAATGTGCAGCTCCAGAATGTAGCAGAATTTCTGTTCTTCTGTTTTGCACTGCAGAGCCATGATCCAGAGCGCCTGTATACCTTTCACTCTGGAAGGATTGAGGCCATAAGTGTCTCTCCAGTGACATACCTTATGGCCACCACTGCTCTTGACCGTAAGTACACTGTTCCCTTCCTCTCATACCACTGTAATTGTTCTTTTTGAAGAGCAATGATGCTTGGTTTGGAACTAGCCTGTTTTGAACTGAAGTTGTGTATTTGCTCTTTAAAAGTCACTTTACAGACAAATGTTATTCCTGGGATCAGTTGAGTGATAGTTAAGGAATAAGGAGTTTTGAAATAATACATTAAGACTGCTTCATCTTAAAAGGCTGGAATTTTAGCAAGAGAAGTTTTTAATGGGAAACTTTGTAAATTCAGTTCGTTTTGAAGAAGCAGCTGAAAAGATGAGACGTTTGCTTTGAATAACGGCACTTTTATCAATCTAGAGGCTTCAATATGTATTGGGATTTGTTTTGTAAGGAATTACATACATCTTTAGCATTATGTAAGACATTGTGAATATTAATATTTGTGGCTTTCTTAGAAAAGGCAATAGCTGTCATACTCTCAACAACAGCTAACGTATTTAGAGATATATTTATTTAGCTTATATAGATATTGTAATTTAGGCCTCTCACAGTTAGCTTTATCATGCTTTGAAAGAACAACCACTGGCCAGAATATTAACAATGTCATTTACACTTCTCAAAAAAAAAACCTGCTGCAAGATCTTTAATTCAATTCTTGTCAGCAGTATCTTGTAATTTGTCTGTGTTATACAGTGTACATGCTCTTCTAGCCTGAAGACAAACTTCCTACTAGTTGAGCAAATGACACTTAAGATGCATGCCAGTTGGAATGGAATTTTATGAAGAGCAATATGTGTGTCTACGAATCTGTTAATTTTGCCTCTGGTGAAATTGGCTTTTCTTTGGACGATCTCCCATTTTCATTCATTTAAATAATTTCCTTCCTAGGCAATCCCATGTAGTAGCATATCATCTTTTCCTATGTTGTCAGTAGAGATTTTCCTTACAGTATGCCACAGTTCTGTGATTACTTGAAAATTGCACATGGTGGTCAGCATGGGACTTCTCATTACAACTCTCAGCCCAGACAACTCTTGGGAGCATGTAAGTTAGAGTGAAGAAAGCTCATGTTTTGTTCATGAACACCATGCTAGCTGTGGTACTCTAACCGTCAGTAGTATTTTTCCAGGAAGATGTTTGATACTCAAAGAGAAAAATGAATAACATACTATTCAGCTTTTGATTCAGATAGACACTTCCATAAATCTTAAAAGTGAAGTGATGTTGCAAGAAATAAATTCTTATTGTCTCCTTTCCACACAGGTTCAGTGCGTATCTATGATTTCATCAGTAACAGTCAGCTGACTGAAATTAAGTTTAAACAAGGAGGAACGGCACTGATGTGGGCACCTTGTGTTGTGAGTTTTTGGTATCTTGTTAACAAAAATTCAGAAGGGGCCTATGAGCCTGCTAGCATCAATAAAATTGCTCACCATACAGAACCTTGAAGAAGTCATTGTTAGGCCATCATGAAATTTGCTGTAGTATGTATATATAAGTTTGTGGAGTAGTATGTATGTATATGGTTGTGTACAGTTTGGCTTTACTGTGGATTATCAGGTATCCTTTTTGTCTTCCTGAGATTTTAACATCTAATCTTGGTGTTCAGTCCCAGGAAGCAGGCTTAGTTTATAGAGTAACAGCTTCTATTTAACCCACGCACAGTAATTGTCAAATAACATGAGTTAGTTAACACATCTTGAAATGACAGCCCAGACAATCCACAAACATTTGGAGATAAATCATATTAAAAAAAAAGGTTGCCAAGACTGATCATTTGTGGAGTGTAGAGTCTATCACTTTTAGACATATTTGCTAATTTTAATTAAAGTAGCATCTAGTTTTCTTCTTGAGGAAACGTAGCAAGCCTGGTCGGTTAATTATAAGTAAATTTAACAATTATAAGTAAATTTATGGAGAAAAGTGCTTAATTCCAAGGTGAGGGTAACACTGTGCTCTTTTAACTGTAATTGTGGCCATGCAGACTTTTGGGGATGCTGTTATGTGATGACCTGTATATTCAAGAGGTAAACTAACTGCCACAAGAAATTGTAAGCATTACAAAACTGACACAGTTCAGTTTTACAGAAGTTGGTACTAAATACAATCTGAAAAATCAAGGGAATTTCGTCTATCTAGCTACATTTAAAATCCCATTAGATGTTTAAACATAGTTTAAGGAGCTCAAATGTGTTTGAAAATCTGTGCTATTTATCTAATGAAATTTCATCCGACATACTTTGCAGCACCTGTGTATCATAATATCCTTATAGGCAGGCTAGCAACATACAGGTCAGGTAAGTGAACAGCAACATGGAGTTAAAATTGCCTAAATGGCTGGCTCCCAGAGGCTGGTGATCAGCAGCACAACCTCTAGTTAGAGACAAATCTCTGGCAGTGTATCCCAGGGGTCATTATCGCTGCTAGTATTCTTTATTAATTACCTGGACACAGGAAACAGAGTGCACCCTTGGCAAGCTTGCAGATGATACAAACCTGAGAGGAGTGACTTCAGAGGGTTGTGCTGCTATTCGAGAGGATCTGGATAGGCTGGAGGATTGAACTGAAGAGAATCCCATGAAATTCAACAAGCCAAAATGTGAAGTCCTGTATCTGGGTAGGAATAACCCCAGGCACTGGTACAGGCTGGAGGCCTGCCATCTGGAAAGTAGCTCTGCAGAGAAGTGTCCTTGAGGACAGCAGGCTGACCATAAGCCAGCAATGCACCCAAAGTAGTTCAGCGGCATCCTGGATTGCATTAGGAAGGGTGTTACCAGATGGTTGAGGGAGGTAGTCCTTCCTCTTAACACTGGGGAGGTCACATCTGGAGTGCTGGCTCCCTAGTAGAGGAAAGATATGGAATTAATGAAGGAAGTCACATGCAGAACCATGAATTTGAAGTCCACAAGAGACTCATTTTGGTCATTTACTGAGCAGTGCTATTGTACATCTGCTTATGACAGAAGGGCTTTTTAAGATGAGACATCATGACCTGATCCCTCCAGATAATGGGAAGGCAGTTACTCCCAGCTCCCTTCTGAACAATAAACTTTTTCATATCTGAGATCGCACTTTTTCTAATTGCTCACTCTTGTCTCTTGACACAGCAATTCTTCTGGTCTCGTTTCTGGTGTGCATTAATGTTATCTGTGCCATGCCTGGAGCTGCCTCAACTTGTAAATCACTTTAAGCATACATGGTAGTGTCTTGATATCAGCTGGATCTTGCCGGGCTTGCAGATTTAGCTAAAACACAGGCCGGTTTCTGCTAACTCTTCTCGCTCGCAATTCAAGCCTGTCTGCATTGTTAGTCATTGGCTTACCTACAAGGCCTGTGGGAAAGACTCCACAGTCTCCTCTTTCTGTCTCAAGTAGCTCTCCCTCTTACAACTGTACTTTAGATGGAATCAGCTATACCTGTCTGTGCCCTCACCTCTTCAAAAATCATCCTCGCATTTGACTCCCGGTATTATATTCAGGGTAATATAATCCTTCCTCTTTAGAGTTCCAACTCTTCTCCTTAAGAAGAAGATACTGATATGTGTGTATATCAGTGTGAATTAGCTCTTCCTCAGATGTTACAGCCATGTCCTCATTAACATTTCCAGTCTCAATGGCATATCAGTGAAAAAAATACCCCACAATCCAAACCAAAAACGAATCCCCAGTCCTCCCTCTTCCTTTATGGTAGCATATTAGAGAGAATAAATAGCATTTGTCATGCTTTGTGCTTTAGTAATACTTTAATGTAAAATGAGTTGCAGATTAATGCCAAATCATGTGCCATAGAGATTCTTATTCTACGTTCTCGGATATACAGTGTGATTTATTTTTTTTTAATTTATTTTTTTTTAAATTTTTTTTTCCTTCATTCTTTCACTCAAAGGTAAATCCCAAAGGAAGTCTAATTGCTGTGGGGTTTGAAGATGGTGTTGTCCGCATAATTGAGGTTTATGATCCCAAAGGACTGCCCGTTCTTGCAAGACAGACCAATAGAAAGAATGCAGAGATAAATCTGAAACAAGCTTTCAAACCTCATTCTGCTGCAGTTACAGCCTTGGCATATGAAGGAAGTGGAGGTGTGCTTGCCACAGGGGTATGTGTCACTTTATTTTTTTTTTTAATCCACGAATGTAGAGGTTACTTAAAAGAGATAAAGTAAAGTGATTACTGACAACACAGTTATACTTGTTACTGCTGCTCATCACTTCTTGTAGTTCTCTGCAGTGCTGGAGGAAGAGAAGGATCTGTTTGCAGTCACATTTGTTGTCTGAAGGAAAGCAACCATGCAGTTCATACAATTCATTTTGTGAATTACTGGACTGTTTAATGTGAATACTGTAATCCCCTTTGAAGATGGATTTGGTTCTTTTTGGAATTAGTTTAGTTTATCAATTCCAATTAGTTTATCAATTCCAATTATCTTGGAATTGATAAAGGCAATTCTGTTCATAGTCCACCTTGGCAGCACTCTAGCTGCTACCCAGCACTGCTTGGCCTTAAAACAGGATCGACTGGTTGGTTTGTCAGTGTCCCTGCTGGTCTTTGAGATGGTCCAATCAATTTAGTCTCTTTGTAAAAGTTAGCCTTTAGCCATGATCAGTGCATTTGCAGTTCCTGGAGTGTTGTTTGAGCTGAATTGCCATGCATTTCACTTAATGCAAGATTGAAGCAGCCATGTGTCACGTTGTGTACCAGCTCTGGGTTTTCTTCTTATCTGGGAAAATTAGCCTGTGTTGTCTCATCTGAAAAAGCAGGCCTGAGCCTGAGCTTTTAAGGAGCTCCTGGGGCAATGGGCAGAAAGCACATGGCTGGAGATGCCAGGTGAGGCCCATCGGGGCAGTTGAGGGCTGTGGCCTCACAGCCTGGATGCATGTACGCTTTGCTGGGTAAAAAAACTGTCTGGACAGCCAGGCCCAAAGAGTGGTTGTAAATGTTGTTAAATCCAGCCGGCTGTCGATTACGAATGGTGTCCCTCAGGGCTCAGTACTGAGGCCACTTCTGTTTAATATCTTTATCAATGATCTGGATGAGGGGATCAAGTGCACCCTTGGTAAGTTTGCAGATGACACCAAGCTGGGTGGAAGTATCGATCTGCTTGAGGGTCGGAGGCTCTACAGGGATCTAGACAGACTAGATTGATGGGCCAAGACTGATTGTATGAAATTCAACAAAGCTGGCTGCTGGGTTCTGCACTTTGGCCACGACTCCTGGCAGCACTACAGGCTTGGGGAGGAGTGGCTGGAAAGCTGCTCAACAGAGAGGGACCTAGGGGTGTTGATTGACAGCCAGCTGAACATGAGCCAGCAATGTGCCCAGTTGGCCAGGAAGGCCAACAGTGTCCTGGCCTATACCAGGAATAGTGTGGCCAGTAGGACCAGAGAAGTGGTTTTACCATTGCAGTCCCTAGTGAGGCTGCATCTTGAATACTGTGTTCAATTTTGGGCCCCTCACTTACAAGAAGGACACTGAGGTACTATAGCGTGTCCAAAGAAGGGCAACAAAGCTGTTGAAGGGTCTGGAGCACATGTTTTATGAGGAGTGGCTGAGCGAATTGGGGTTGTTTAGTTTGGAGAAAAGGAAGCTCAGGGGAGACCTTATGACTCTCTGCAGCTACCTGAATGAAAGGAGCTTGTAGAGAGGTGGGCATTGGTCTGTTCAACCAAGTAACAAGTGATAGGACAAGAGGAAATGGCCTTAAGTTCACCAACAGAAGTTTAGACTGGATTTTAGGAAGAATTTCTTTACTGAATAGATTATCGGGCATTGGAATGGCTTGCCCACAGAAGTGTTTTGACTCCCCATCCCTGGAGGTATTTAAGAGTCGTGTAGACATAGTGCTTAGGAATATGGTTTAGTTGAGGTCTTGCCAGTGCTAGCTTAATGATTGGGCTAGATGATCTTAAAGGTCTTTGCCAATCTAGGAAATTCTGTGATTTTCTGATTCTGCGGGTGTGCTCAGGGCCCTGAAGCAAGGTGGGTGGGATTTTTTTTTTTCTGTGTAACCACAATGGAAATCCAGTTCTAAGTTCCAAGGCACTTGTACACCTCCCTGTTGATCCACAAAACCTTTGAAGTATGTGTTCATGTCAAAGTATTTAGTCTTTCAATTTTTTTTGTCAGCGTTGATTCAGCTGTCATCTTTGTTGTTTTTTTTTCCTCAGAGTAAAGACAAAACTGTTTTCTTTTTTGCTGTTGGAGATAAATATGAGCCAATTGGATTCATATGTGTCCCCGGGCCTGTGCAGGCATTACAGTGGTCTCCACCTTCTCATGTGAGTAATGGATGTTTGTTCTCTTTCCTTCCCTACAGTAGTAAAATGTCACTTTGAAAAGAACTTCCGATGAAAATAGATGAAGATCCATAACCCTAGCCATGTTCTCTAGAGACAATATAAAAGATGTTTTGCTAGTTTGTTCTTCATGCTGCTTCAGCATGAGAGATAGGTTCTGTGTAGTGGTACCTCTGGTTTGGTCACTCTGGACATATTTTGGACTCTGGGTAACACATGTAAACACAAAATTTTGCTCAGCTTTTTGAGTTCCTGCCTCAAAGAAACAAGCTTGTGCCTCAGCTTTCTTCTTTGATAAGAGTTATTTGAGCATTATTGCCTGTGCCTCTTGCCCATATTAAGATGGGCTTTTGTGAAGCTTTCAGACCACATTAAGAAAGCTTTTGGGTGTTTCTTGGAATGCACAGTCTGTGTTTGAAGTGTGTCAGTGACATGTTCAAATAGATTCTTGCTAATATTTTAAGTTTTATAAGGTTAGAGTAACACCTGAAATTTTGGTTGGTCCAGTATTCTCGTTTAGAAGTGAGATTGTTCATTATATTTAGACACTGACAAAGTGGCCAGCGAGGTATGTTATACTGGTGCACAGTGGCAAAGTGTAGCTATTATTGCCTGTTCACGGAAACTGAGAAAAACCGTGCTGGCAAAAGAATTCTTGATGGTATGAACTTCTCTCTTACTGCAGAAATAACAGATCTTGATCTGACAGTTGCATTTTGAGTCCAGTCCTTGAGGACAAGGTACTCCTACTTACTAAAGAAGCACCCTTCATGGCTTTGCTGTGCTAGATTCGCTCTGAGTAATTTTGTCTACTGGTATCAGTACTAGATATCATACTGGTATCACACTGCTAGATATGAACACTTACTAAACAGAGCACAAGCATCTGAATGTTACAATACTTTTTTTTCTTTTTAAAAAAACCCCTCACCTTGATGATTAAATACTATACAATTAACGAATGCATTTGTAAGGCTGAGATTTATAGACATAAGAACTGTATTATTTCATGTTAAGGTTTCCATAGCAAGTCTAGTATGCCCCCTTTGCACATTTTTAGTGATGGTTCAGATAAAATAAGCCTTCCTCTATTCTCGAGATTGCTTAAAAAAAAGAAACTCCATACAGATTCTCCTTTTAAAAAGCTCAAAACACTGAAGAATTACTACCCTTACCTTATCTATTCTTCCTAACTTTGCATTTTAAAGGACCTGGCAGATATCAGCAAAGAACAAGCAAACTCAGAGCTAAATAGCATTTGGCAAGTTTCCAAACCCAATCTTGAAAATATAAGGGATTTATTAGAGTAGAAATATATGAACTTTCAAGAAATGATCAAAATAAAACCTCAGCTTGTAACTTTTGGGTCAGATCCATCCATTCATTTAACCAAATTATCAAAATATCATCTTGCTGCTTCCAAGCTAGACAGTGTCAGAGTGATAGCTGTTATGTGTGTGGCAAGGACTTCTTCAATTCTTTGACTTTGCCTAGGATGCAAAGTATAAAAGAAGCTCACTGATTTATGATGTCCATTTAAATAAGAGCACAGTTAGCGTTAATACCTCCTGTCTGGAGCTTGGCTTTGTGCCTCTGCATCTTCTGACTAACTTTTCTCCATTTCTCTCAATTTCGTGTATATGTCTGCCCCGTGCTTGTAATTTTTGTGTGTTTTTGTACAGGTGAAGAGCACATTGCTCATCCTTTGTGAGAATGGCTTTGCTCTCCAGGTTCCTGCCCCTCTTCCTGAGGAACAGAATACAGCGTCCACCTATCAAATAAAAGACCTGCCGACGCAGTACTTCCATTTTTGTAGTATTAAATCCCAAATCAAGGTAAAGAACACTCCTCTGGAGGGATTTCTTGGATTTTGTGTGCCAGAGGACAAAACTACCCAAAAAGATTTATAGTCTCTATATTGCTTTATAGGATTTTTGCTAAGGTTCTTGAAGGGGAAAGCCAGGTAGAGTCCATTTGTGGCTGAGTTTCAACATTTGAAATTACAAGTTGTTGTTTCAGAGCACCATGAGTTAAAATACTTTGGAGGAGGGATATAGGAGCATTCCCCTGGAGACTCCCATGAAGTCTGGTTGATCCTTGCTTAGTTGATGGAAAAGAGATTTCTCCGGATGTTCTGTATATTTAATGCCAGGATCACTTTGGATTTGATTTATGAGACTCCTTCAGTCAATAATTTGTGGAGTGCCTTGACTTCATGTTTCTGTGTTCCTTTCTATGTAATAGCTGAAAGAGGAGATTGCATTGAGAGAGAAAAAAAAGCAGGAGAAAGAGAAAGCAAAGCTTGAATGGATAAAGCAGCAACAGGAGATGAGAAAGGAGATAGAAGAACAACCTGAAGAGGAAGCCGAAGAAGAGCCATTACCACCTCTCTACATACCAGAGGAGCCCAGTCCCATCCTCTGTGGGTTTTATTCAACACCAGGAAAATTTTGGCTTTCCTTGGTAAATCATTTTTTACTTCATATTGGTGAGATTACAAGATGTGGCAACCTTCTCTTAACATCTTGGCGCCTTAGAAAACTGATGATTCGAAACTTTCCATCTCTAGGACGTAGAATTCCCTTCACACTTGATAGTTTCAGTGGTCTTTGTGAAGTAAACTGGTAGTGTCACTCCAATTCAGATTGTTCAGTAAATTTCCAGTAGGCAAGCTTCTTGGTGATGCCTGGATGGGCGCAAAGATAAGGCTGTTCCCTCTCAAGCAGAAGGTATAATCTTAACAAATTGGTAGGATGGCTGGTAATGCCAGCGATCATGGTAGATTTTTCTCTGTGGCTAAATAGGATCTCTAGATTTTTGAAAGCAGAATTTTCTAACCTATCATACATGCTTAAGAAAGGAAGAATTATTCCAAAAATCGCTTTTACCTGGTGTTCTTTTGTCACTATCTCTTTATGGTCCTTCTCTTCTTCAGGGTGGATATGACTCAGGGTTCCTCTACCACTGTGAATTCTCACATGATCACCAAGAAGACCCTGAAAACAGGAAAGATGAACCCTTTGAAGTGATTCCTATGGAGGACACTGACAACAATCCCATCCACCAAATCTCCTTCTGGTAAAATATTGTAGGGTAGCAGACAGCTTTGCAATAAAGCTTGATGAAATTGAATTTGGAAGGGAGGAGGGTACACTGCTTTGTCCCTTTTTAATTGTAGTTCAACTCCAGTATGCAGGAACTCTCTTTGGTTTTCTTGGCACTGAGTTTCGCTTAAAATTCCTTACAGACACAGTTGGGCACTGTGTTCAACAGAATCATTTTAAAAGCCCTTTAAACCTGAAACCATCTGATTTCTGGTTATGTAGTGATTAGGACTCAAACATCCTAGATTGTACAACTCTGGAAGAACCATGAGAAGTATCTGCAAAATGTGATCACCAGAACAGTAGTTTGTTCTTTCATAGTTAGCGAAGAGAAGACACCATTAGCCCTTGAGGAGAACACAGGGGGATCAGTGCAAAGAATGCAGGCTTCTCAGGACATTTTGGGAACTGTACGAATGGAAATGGTGAACCATTTTCAGACTCCCAATATTAGGTTCCATATAAGGCCAGGCATGTTCTGCTTCTGAGGAGGCAGGTTTAGTTCAGGCTTTAATCTACAGATGGCTGCGTTCACCATCATTTGTACTAGATGGAGAGCAGGAAAAGAAAAATGCTTTTCTAGCTCTGAATTTGGTGTCTGCTACTCTGCCCAACTCAGGGCTGAAACTAAGACAATGATATCCAGCAAGTGTTTGAACATTCCTGAGCAGACAGGTAGGTGAAAAAAAATAAAAAAGTGCAGCAGTATCACACATACTTTAAATGGTCCAAATACTTTGCTCAAGTTTACAAACTTGGGAAAGCTACATTTATTAAGCTCGATTAGCTCTCTTCGATTATGGTATTTTGAGCTGTGACCTTCCTTGTTACAAGTTGCCTTCTATTCTTACCGTTTCTGGTTGCTTATTTGACAGTCCCAGCCGACTGCTGATGTTCTGCGGGATGCAAAATGGCGCACTGCGTGTTTATCCTCTCCAAGATAAAAACCTCTCAGCGAATACTATGAAGGAATACTGGACCTTGAACGTACATGACAACCATTATGGCCAGATCCGAGGAATCTGTCCTAGTTACGATGATAGATTTCTGATTACCTGTGGTGGAGACGGAAACATTTTTACTTTCAACATCTTGTTTCCAGAGGATGTTCACAAAGAGCTAAAAACCAAAATCCCCTCTCCTAGGGTAAGTTGGTGCGCTTTTTCACTGAATTAGGCCTGTGCACTATGAAACTACTGCAGATGGGCAAAATGCTGTTCAGTTATTTGGCATCATAGATCTTCCATTTCAAAAGCTGAGGTTTCCCAAACAATACGGCAGAATAACTCTTGCAAAGCATTCTCTAATAAACAGGCCCTATGAATGCATTTTTCCTTATCAAAATTTTGTGGTTTTCTCCAAATAAACTTAGTATGTGTGGTTCGTATGTGATATTTTACTAGTCTTTTCCCACTCACAGGTGTAATCGTGTACATTCCTAGAATGAAAGAACCACAGGGATTTGTCATACTTAATACCTGTCTAGGATTTAAATCGAGTAAAGTGTGATTCTGCTCTGGATGAGGATCCCAGAAGTAATGTTGAAGAATACCAAATGTGTAGTTTCTTAGTGAGTCTAGTACCGTTCACATACAATATGCAAGTGGGATTTTTTTTAAAATTTGCAAAACAGCACCGCATGATTCTGATCCTGTTGCTCTTTCACTCTTGGACTTTAGCAGTAATAATTTTACGGGTGTCCTGTAATCACTGTAGAGCTCACCACCTTTAGCATGTTTGAACAGATGACACGGACTCAGTAACAGTTCTACTGAAAATACACAAGAAGAGAGTTGAATTAAACAACTATAACTTGAGAGAAACAGTGAAGCCTGCTGAGTAAAGAAGTGCTGTTGTACACAATGAATTTTTGAGGAGATGTTCATTCAGTACAGTTAAAAAATCTTGAAAATGTTAACATAAATTCAACTTTTAAATATTTTTTAAATATTAGTTGGTGATCATGCTTTGAAAGATGCTTGATGAGGGAGACAGAAGAAATTGTGATACTGGTCATTTGGTTAAGTTGTTCATGTCTTGTTGGAATTCTTCACCAGTATCACAAGAATATATAGAACTAAGAATAGACTCAAAATTCTTTTCTTAAACTAAGTGAATGATTGGAACCTATGTTATCAGAACCCTACTAGCTCCAGTATTACAAGTAGTGATTAATATACAATTCTAAAGCATATACACAGTTTTGTCATTTTGAGTATCTAAGTAACTCTCTATGTAGAGATCTTTGTGGTCAATTTCTATTGTTCAAGCTACCGACGTTACTTAATGACCATCCTAATAGAGTTTTTCCCTTATCAAAGTACGTCTTAAAACTAGAATAGATATTGAAGTCACATGGAAGATTTTTTAAAATTCCATCTTCCTTGAACTTAATGAGATTCTTAGAGAATCAAATACAAATCCTCTGAAACTAATTGAGTTAAATTACAGATCAATTTAGTATGACTGTATTCACTGTAAGGTGATAGGCCCCCCTCTTTTTTTTGAGCATGATTGCCTAGGGAAATGAGGCTTGTGTGACTGCAATGTCCATCCATCTGTCACTCTTCACAGCTAATAGTTGTGAATTCATTATGCAGTCAGCAGAAGCAAACCAGATTATTTATACATGTAACTTGGAATTAGTCCAGGATATGTTGTCTCTTGTCAGCATGGCAGTGAGGGGAGATAAGAGAATTGGGTTTGTGGGGGTAGAGAACCAAAGATGTTATGGGACAGAGTGAAGTTAGGACAAGCAATGATGTAATGCTTATGTTGATGGGGAGGATATAGGATTTATGTTCTCTGTTACAAAGAACTGTGCTTCATTGATTCTTTTACATGTAAACCAACTTAATTGCTTTTTCTTCTTGAAATGTTTAAACCTAGTATTTAAGGCCTGCATAGCACTATTGATCATAAAGGTTTCTTTAGGTTTTGTGAGAGGCAATGGGAGCTCTGTCTTAATGTTTGTCAAGCTTTATTGTCTGTTGAAATTGTTATTGCTTCTTTAAAGACAAGACAACGTTTTTATTCTAGAGTGGTCTTGAGAAGGAGAAGGCTGCTGTAGACATTGAGGATCCCAATGCCTACAAGTAAGAGATGATTGGATAATGATGAAAGAGATTTTCAAGTGTTGGTAGCTCTTTCTTCAGACCACATATTTCTTTTTGCCTCCTAATTGGAGGGAGAAATTGATCACCCTGAATGTGGGTAATTACCTTGTTACACACAAAGGTTGTCCTGCCTTTCCTTCCATTTCATTTACTTTTCAGTGGTGGTAATTCAAATATGGCACACTCAGACTTACTGTACTGAAGACTACAGAGAAAACACAAAGTTAAGGTCAAAGTTAGGACTGTACAAATATACAGGGTGATGTGTCCTTTCTAAGTTACCTTGAGAGCCGTTGAGTTCGCTGGGGGTTTAAGGCCGTCACGAAAATTTAAAAGGCTACATAAACTGTAATCTTTCTTCTGCTGAGATAACATAATTTCCTTTTTCGTGAATTTTCAGCATTGAGGAAGTCAAACAGAAAAAAGAGTATGAACGGATAATGAAGGAAGCTGAAGAAAAAAAACACAAGAAAAGAGAGGCATTAATTTCACTGAGGCGAGAGTTTCTTTTTCTTCTTCAAAAGAATCAGGAGTTGCCCAAGCACATGCAGCTGCCCAGAGAGGTACATCTGTTTTTATAAGGGTCACTTAAGTTTAGAGGCAGCTTTATTTAAAATGTTGCTACCCAATGTGTTGGGGCCAAAGATGTCCAACTCTTTGGATTAAGGTAGTTCTACAAATATGTAATTTGCTGGGACTTCTGAATCACAGCTGATGATTTGTGCCATTTAAGAAGCAAGAGGGAAAAATGTAGTTCTCTGTGGACATCTGAATAGCTCCTGAAATAAAGGATTGTGTTGATGTGTATGGAACTCTGGCACCTCAGCAAAAATTATTTTTCTATCACAAGATAATGAGATGCTGGTGTTTCTGTCTTTCTGCAGCAGTACAAGATGGATCATAGGATCTTTGAGGAGTTGAATAGGCAGACAGCACAGAGAATACAGTTAGTGCGAAAGCAGCTGGCTTGGGAGCATGAGAAACACTTAATTGGACTGCAGAAACTACAAAATCAGTAATTACTACTTTTCTTCTACTTTTCCCTCTGATCTTGCATGGAACTTACCATTTATGAAGTTGTACCTGCTACAAGAAAAAAAAGAATGTGATGTTTATTCCCCCTCGTGTATTTCTTCTGTTATGATTATGTTCTTATTTTATTTGGAACATGCACAAGAGTATATATTGATATTTGGGTGTATTTGCTAGTTTTGAATCTTTGGGAAAAAGTCAGATATTCAAATTAAGGAAGTAGCTTTATTCTGATTCACTTCTATATGAAGACAACTGGGGGTTTTTTGAGACTAAGTTTCTGTTTTTTTGCCAGTAAGTTCTGTAAGAACCAGGAAATCTTACTGAAAATTTGAAGAACTACCTGTGAAATGAACCCCTGTTTTTTAGGCATGTTGCCTGTCTGTCGGATATTTTAGTGTCATTTCTAAGACAGTATTCCCTATGCAGTTTAAAGTTATAAAATGAACTCTCTTGAGAACACAAGTTAAAGCACAAGGTGCATTTTTGGTTGGTTTTCTTAAATTTAAGTATATAGCAGAAGATTAATTTCTAAAACTAAATACAGAATAACAAAAAAACCTTGGGCACATACAGTGTGTGACTGGGAAAAAAACTTGAATGAACATGACTTTAACCAGTCCTTAATGGAGATGAAAAATACCTTCATGAAGAACCTGGTGTAAGTTTCAATACTGAGAGAAGTCTTTATATATTTATTCTTGACCATCTCCATTCCTAGATTGAATAAAAGTCAATAGATAGCATCAGATGTCATTATACTGTTAATGACTTCTGAATTTGCATGTAAATATTGTATGTGCAATAAGTAAATTACAGAGGTGAAAATGAAATGGTAAATATCAGACAGTCTTGTCTAATTTGGCTTTTCAGATTTCGGAACTCACTGGAATTTGACATTGTTGTTGTTCATGCTATTCAAAGCGATCACCAGCTTTCCACCTACAGACTTCTAGCAATGCCTGAGAAATGCTATGAAGATAAACAGGCATGGAAACAACCAGAAGAAAGGGAGATCATCGCGGAGACAAAGCGTATGCATAGGGCTAATGACGATCATTTAAATCTTACTAGCAATATAGTTTGTGTCTTTCATTTCAGTTTGTTTTCCTGAGTCTAAGCTAAAGAAATTATTAAATTCTTTAGATACAGGTAAAGAAATAGAACTGTGACAGGGATTTTCAGTACCTACACATATAGAAACAGACATAGTTTTCCATGTTTAGGTCAGTGTCAGCAATTGTGTGTCAACTCCATGGGTAGAACATGACTAAGAGTCAAGTTAAAGGATCCAGATATGTTCAAACCATCCACTGCATTGGAACTATATCACCATCCCTGGCCATGTTGAAAAGTCTTTTAGACACGGCACTTAGGGACATGATTTAACAGTGGACTTGTAGAGTAGGGTTAATAGTTGGACTCGATGGTCTTGAAGGTCTTTTCCAACCTAGGTGGTTCTATGATTCTATACAGGCTGACACCAGCTCTACAGGGGCCATTCCGCAGGGTTTCCAGTAGTTGGGACTGCCCTGTGCTGCATGGTATTTACATCTTCACATGGTTATTTTTTGATCCAGATGCTAGAATTTTCGAAAAGAAGGAGGTGGCGGCTGAAAAGTTGAAGATTCCAGAGATCCGAAAGCCAACAACGCGTTATATAGAAAGAAAATATGAGCAAATAAAAAAAAAAATTGAGAAATATGACGAGGTGAAAGCTAAGATCATGAAGAGGAAGGCAGAGTGGGATGAATTGTAAGTCTTGAACTGGACTCTGTACCCTCTTAGTTCTGCTTCTTGTCTGAGGTTAAGTAATGCTATTTAGCTGGCATATGGCGCTATAATCTCTCTGCCTATTTTATTGTATACCTGATGGTTGTCATTAAAATAGAGTTTTCATGTATCTCTGAATCTCAAGACAGCATTAAAATCTTTCCGTTGGTTTCTATGGTTATTCTAAAATATTAAAGAACTTGAATTCAGCTAGGTAGCTGCATCTTCAGATAGTGTCTAAATCTGAGGGACACTTAGATCATTACAGTCAACTCTCCGTTAACCCTGCTAGCACCACATAGAGCAGATGCTGTAGCAGCTGGATTAGGTCAGTTGTGCTTACATCACAGTCATTATGTGAGTGTTTGTGATATGTCTTCATGCTGATCTTTATCTTGAGAGGCAAGAAAGGGGGACAAGACATCTTTGAATGCTCATGGAAGTACAGAAATTCTTCCTGAGGAGATGAGTGACAAGGAATGGGACCAATGTAGTGTCAGGATACAAGGCTTTTAAGTTTATGAAGTGTTTACCAGTATAAAGTAGGATCAGGTATTCTGAGCTGCGGGCTGGTGGCTCCCCGAGATTGAGAGCAGCATGTATTAACTAAGCACACAATTTAGTCCAAGCGTAAAGATTTAACCTGTCTCACGGCAGAATATTATGAGTTCTTGAAAGGAGGGAGGGAAGGGGCAGGATTAATCTGGTGTTTTCCTTCATATGTGCAAGGATATTTTCCCAAAAGTAACCATTCTTTTCTGAAAGAGGTGTGTGATTCTTGATCCCTCCCTCACCTCCCAGCCTTCTGGCACAAATCAGGTGTGTAACGACCCTATTTGTTAATCTGTATGTCTTAAAGTTCAGCTTTATTTTGTACCTACCAGGTACAAGGGCAAACCTAGTGATGACTATGAGAATCCCAAAGATGTTGAGGACATCAAAGCAGCACAGGAAAACATAGGATATTATAAGCTGAAGACTGCCGCTAACTACAGAGTCCCTGAACACAAGCGTATGAACATTGAGAAGAAGAAGATGCAGCTTACATCCCTGGAAGTGTTGGTATGTAAACAAATCCCTTGATGTGTATGTTTTCCCCTTTTTGGGGGAGGAGGGATAGTGTATTTGTCAATGAAGAAATTTTTTTAAAGGAAATCAAAATGAATGTGGGGAAAGGCTGTGAAGGACAGACTGTGTCGAGTCAGATTTAGTTACAAATAAGTGCTTCACCAAACTCAGACCTGAATCAATCCAGGATTACTCACAGCTGCCTCTTTTTTAGATGAGAAAGAGAATTTTCCTTTTCTAGTACTTCAGCAGGAACATCTGTCTTTTTGAATTCTTCAGAAAGTCTTCTCGTCTAGTAACTGACATGCTTTCCTTAAAACGCCGAGATAAATAACCCCTGCCATGAAATACCCAGATGTGAGCAAGAGCAGGTATTTCTAGTGTGGTTTCTCTGTATTTTCACTTTGGCAATCACTGCCTCCGGTACTAAGCATTGGAATCTTCTTGAGAAACCAAGTCTTTTGGAGCCACCTTTCTGTAATAGGACTCCTACAACTACAACTTGCCTTTTAACCACAAAGACCCAAGAAGCTACAAGGTTGTGCAGTGTCTTTGCTGCTTTCCTGTGACTTCTTTCCACCTATCCTTCTTCTCATAGGAACTGTTTTTCATTTTATTTGGCTGGCGTGCAAAAGAGCGACAAATTTCTTTTACCTAAAAGAACAATGAAGAAATATATCTATTGAACTTGGAAGTGTTTAGTTGCTTTTTGATAGGAAGGCTGATTTCTTGCCCTGCTTACTGACAGAGCAGCCTCTTCACTGCGTGGTTAATCTTTGTCTGGCAAAGTGTAAGTTATAATCTCAATGGCCCTGCATCTTCTCCAGTCTTATCTCCAGTTGCCTATTCTCAGGCACTCTCTAGGCTGGGTCACTTTAATAGTGAGGTCTGACCATTACAGGAGCAATGCTTCAGTCTTCGGGGATTTGTTGGATCATTATAATCTCACGCTTGGGCTCCAGTGTGGCCTTGCAGTGCTGATGTTACAGATACCCAATGATTAACCTAACTCAGTAGGACGAGCCAATACGAAGGGAATAGTTCTTGTTGTAAATTTCAGATTTATACAGATGAAGAAATCCAGTTACTGCTGGTGGCTGGTGTATAACATTGGGTTGGTTTTTTTTTTCTATTTTATAAAGATCAGAGAAATTTCTGCCAATATTAATGTTAGATCACATTTGATTATTATTGCTTTATGCGAGAAGAATAAATTAACACAGCATCTCCTTATCACAGAATGATTGAAGTTGGAAGAGATTTCTGATGGTAATCTAGCCTAAACTCTCTACAGGTTGCCCAGGACCATGTCCAGATGGCTTTTTAATATTTCCAAGGATGGAGACCCCACAACCTCACTGGGCAATCTGCGCCAGTGCTCAGTCACCCTTGCAGTAAAAAGAGGTTTCCTGATGTTCAGAGGGAACCTCCAGCATTTCAGTTTGTGCCCATCTTCTCTTGCCAGTCACTGGGCACCACTGAAAAGAGCCTGGCTCCATCCTTTTTGCACCCTCCCATCAGGTATTTGTGTACATTGATGAGATCTACCTTTGCTCCTCCCTGAGCCTGCTCCTCTCCAGGCTGAACAGTCCCAGATCTCTGAGCTATGAGAAATGCTTCAGTCCACCCATTGTCTTAGTAGCCCTTCACTGTGGACTGTTTCCAGTAGTGCCATCTCTCTCTTGTACTGAGGAGTCCAGAACTGGACACTCCAGATGTGACTTTGCCACTGCTGAGGAGGGGTCACCTCTCTAAACCTGTGGCAACATTTCTTAATGCAGTCCAGGATAATGTCAGCTCTCTTCGCCACAATGGCATGTTACTGAGTCATGTTTAACTTGGTGTCCACCAAGACCGCCAGGTTCTTTTCTGCAAAATGTACCAGCATGTACCGGCGCATGGGGTTGTTCCTCTTTGCACTTTGCACTTCCTCTTGTCGAACTTCATGAGGTTACTGTCAGCCCATCTCTCCAGCCTGCCCTGCTGGACAGCAGTACAACCCTCTGGTGTATCAGAAACTCCTCCCAGTGTTGCTTTGTCGGCAGACTTGTTGAAGGTGCACTTTGCCCCAGATAATTAATGTTGTTGAACAGAGTTACTAGTAATGAATTCTGAATATAGAATTACTACTGAGGTCTGCCTACAGGCCAAGCAAGATGCAAACAAGCTGTTACAAATAGATTTTTCTGCACTTGGCTTTCAAATCCCACATCTGACATCTGAGGTGTCACCTTTCAGATTAGTGGATCTTCATCCTGAGTTGGAGAAAAAATATTCAGGTGATGTCAAAGTTTTCTGAGTTGACTTTGGGACTCTAGATTGCTGGAAGGTGTGGAGAGAATTTATTTTGGACATCTAGTGGCTTGTATGAAATCCGAAAGCATCTGACAGAATGTTACTTTCTTGCTTTTAATATCACTATCTACTATACTTTGAAAATTCAGAACTTTGTCCCACTACTGACCATCATCAGTAGCTGTGATTTCAGCATCACTGTCACATAAAAAAGACGAGGATTTCATTTGCCTTCCAGAACCTACACTTATGGAGGAATGCATCGGTATCTTTGAGGTTATGTGAGACAAAGGCTTTATTGCAGTGCCTGTGTCAAAGCAGTCTAGGTTTCTGTACAGCTGTGCATTTGGTAGTGTGCGGAGTAAAGGTCCTCTCAGTTATCTTTCTTTTGTCTTGGGGGTGGAAGCTTGCTTTACAAAATATTAAAAGAAATCTAATTTTCTTTTTATTAGTGTATTATTTGTATTATACGCCTGAAAAGAGGGCAGTATATCAAAGCTAAAATTCTCTGTGTTTAATGAGAGACAGCCCAAATGACAACCACTCTACAAACCACAACTTATTTTCACACCTGAGATAGTAGAGAAAAGAAAGCTAGTATGTAAAGAGGGAAAGTCAATATGACAAGCCTCTTAACCATTGCTGATGTTGAGGAAGACTACATGTTATGTAAGTGTTCCTGGGGAATCTACTAAAACTGTTTTTCCTTTGCAGATCCATAAGAGTAAAGTGAATATGAACAAAGAGATCATGTCTTTGCGGGATCTCAAGGTTTCTATTATTGAAGAAATCAAGTGTTTAGTGCGAGAATTGAAATCCATACAGGAAGCCTTAGATTTATCAGAACGTCTCCCTCTTCCCCTGATCCCTCAGTTACACCCAGATGAGATTCCTGAAGAAAAATTTAAGTGTGACAGTGACATCCTCCTGAAGTTCAAAGAGGAGCAGGAGGACAAGGCAAAGCTCCAGAAACAATTGGAAGGGTCTCCCTCATCTTCTGCATTTAAACATGGGTTTGTTCGAGCTCCTTCCATTACAGAGTTTGACCTCATGACACAGGCTGCAAGTGCACACCCCGTGGAAACAGCATCATCTCTGGTCACAGAACAGCAAAAGATTTTTGAGACTGAGAAGGCAGAACCAACAGAAGTGGAATTAGAAATTTTAAAGAGGGAGAAGATAAAAAATCTATATTTGCAGGAGACTTTGATTAAAAAGGTAGGAAATAAATATATTTTTTTTTGGTCAGATTGAACAATCCTGCTGCATCAGAAGTAAAACTAAAACCCCTTCCATCTCAGGATTGCAACTACTGTCTGAAGTTCAGGAAGATGCTATCTGATATAAATTTACAGTGTAAATCAGTATAAATCTCTTAACTGTGACCTATGTGCTGACTTATCAATTGAGAAACAAATTTTAGATTTCTTGCTGCTTGTTCTGTGAAACTATGAGATTAGTAGCCAAAAAAAGGCACATAAAATGTTAGAAATTACTTGAAAAATGACAAAGAGGTAAAAGGACCATCACTACAACTTTGTAGATTCATGATGTTCTCTGATCTTAACTGTAGTCCTGACCCTTTGGTATCAAAAATTATTTTGTATAATTAGAAAAGATACAAAAGCAAGTAACCAAAATGCTTAGTCCTAGAAAAGCTTCTTTAAAAGGAACAGCTAAATGAATAAAGCATCTTTGGCCTGGAAAAGGGGCAACTGAAAGGGCTGTAGCAGAGGTGATAAAATTATGAATAGCACAGAAAAGGAGAGCAGGAATCATCCCATAAAAGAAGGACAGGTATCAGATGAAATGGTCGTGTAGAAAGCTCAAAACACGCAAGTAAAAATGATTTTCCTAACCAACAATACCTAAGTGCTAGGATGTGGGGAAAGCTGATAAAGTCTGGAAGAAAAATCCATTCAGAGCTGTTCAACACCAACATATTGGTTCAAGCTCAGGATGGTCACTGCGTCAGAGTTCAGGAGGGTACAGAGAGGAGTGTGGCAGAGATGTGCCACTGTTCATTTGTTTACTCTCTTTCTCACCATCTTTTCTCTAACTTCTGCTATTGGCCGTTGACTCTTTGGTCTACCTCAACATGGACACCTTTGTGTTCATGTTCTGAGAGGATATCCAAATGCTGCCATATATAAGTTAATGTTGGCAGCTGCTAGTACTGATTGAACTATAATTGTCAAAGGGAAGAGCTGGCAAGTATTCTGGAGTAAGTCTGCCAAGGCAGAAGATGTATTTATTGCTGCATCTGGGACTGTTCCATGAACTGCTTCAGGTTCCTGTAGAACATTCTCTGATGAGTAAAATACTTCTGCAACGGAGTGTAATGCAGTGAAATATTCCTATGAAGATCTGGTGATTCTTCTATGATTGTGCTGAGAACAAAACCGTATTTGGTTCTGTAATCCACAGTAAATGGCATAGGCAAGTTGTTGATTTGTCAGAGAGATTTTTTTTCCTTCTGCTCCTCTGTTTAGCTTTACGTGTTTAGCTCCGCTCCTCATACTTCCCCTGTTTCTCATTTGACGCTCTCATGTGCTCCAGATCAACACACTGGTGATCAACTTTGATGCCAAACTTCACTTTTTGCGGCACAAGAAACTGAAGCTGGATGTGCAGATGAAAAGTGCTGACCTGAGCTACATCACGTGGTATGAAGAGCTGCTTATCCTGAAGAACCTTGAGAAGCACGAGAACCTTCTCCAGGGGTGTGTTAACACCCTCATCAGTGAGCAGGAGGCCATGCAAGTAAGTAGGCGATGTATTTCTGCATTTAACAGTACTGCCAACGTGTGGCTGGAAACAAAAGCAAGCCATAAAGAAAATGGTGGCATCTTTTTACTTCGTTTTAGCACTGATCCAGCAGCTAGATTTTGAAAACCAAGAAACTCTTGATGGTCAGCCTAGGATAGTCACTTTTAACTTCCAATAGTTAATCTTCTCATAATCTTAACAGTTTTATTTTAATAGATGTGGAATAAGTGATAAATGATACTTAAATTTTAGAATATACTTCTAGGTTTTGCATGATTGAAGCATTGGTTTAAAGAGAGAAAGACAAGTTTTTCATTTCCACATCTTCACAGATAGATCCTATATACACATACGTGAATTGTACCTTTTTAAGTAGTTGTTTTTTTGTTTGTTTGTTTAGACAAAATTGAACAGCTACCTTGCACAGATGGAGGATAGAAAGTGTGAGATTCTAAAGCTTCAGGACTGTGAGAAATCTCTTTATGCCAACTTCCAAGCATCCCTTGGAGAAAACAATGAGTTTGCCCATTTTCTGACCAAGGTTCTGAAGAAGAAAATCAAGTGCACGGAAAACAAAGAAGTAGGAAGAGAAGCAGGTTGGATATACTGTTCTTTTTTTTTCTTTTTTTTTTTTAAATGGATTTGTGGTGCATACTTCCATGTGATCCAGTAAATGTCTCAGTCTAGCTGGAGCCCTGGGTGCATGCATCACTGAGCTCATTTAAAAAAAACCATAGGTCAGACCTACCCAGATTTGTTTATATACGAACGTTCTGTGGCAGCCATCTTGTATGATGACAATAATGTAATTCAGTTTCTAACATGACTATATTTGATCTGATGACAGTTTCTGCAATTTACTTCCTATGAGTCGTCATCGTAAGTCATAATTGGTATGAAGAGGAGGCAAAGATTTAAATAGATACTTCCTGTGCTGTACCAATGGGAGCTGTGGATAAATGATTAGTCTGCCACACTGATGACATGCTCCTTTAATCTGCCTATTGACTAATGAAAGATCGTAGACCTAATCTGCAATTATCTGCTAGCCACAGGACTAAACATATTATGAAAGAATTTCATTTATCTTAGTGACTGGTTTTTAAGCTCTCAGGGCCAGGCAGTTTTACTGAGCTAAGAGATTTGTGCTCTCTCTCTGACTTTGGCTACTGATTTCAAATGGGACACGATTAGCAAAAAGCACAGACAACAGTGACGTTTTTGCAACAGTTTTCTGCTTCTGTATTTGGATTGGTTGATTAATCTCTCTAGTGAAATGACATACTCATGAGGCTTAAATTCCTAGCACACATAAAGAGAGGAGACATTATTGAAGGAAGTCTCAAAATGTGACTCTGTGCTTTTGGCACTGCTATGTGATCTCTATCCCTCTTTTTTTTTTTTTTTTTTTTTCTTCCTTTTTTGTAAATTTTCTGTGAAATGATCAGATCGATGCAATAGTTGCAAGGTGTCTGGATTCACATATTACCAGGATGAGTTTTCACGGATTATTGGGGTTGTGTTTACCAGCACGTTGGCATAATGCACAGTTAGTAGATCTGGGAAAATTCTGCAAACCAACAGTAATGTCCTTTTCTTCCAGATGAAGAACACGAGAATGAAGAGGAGAATGATAAAGAGTCCAGCTTGGGGGCTGATGAAGGAAATTCTGGATCTGAAGATGAAGTCTTTGATGACTCCGTTTGCCCAAAGAGTAGCTAAGCTATCATTTCTTTGAGTTCACCGAATAGTCAACCATTAGCTTTAGAGTCAATATTTTGTGTTTAAAAAGAAAACATGGAGTTTTTCATTATTCACTGCATATTAATGCCATTAAGGGTCAGAATGTGTGTATACCTCCCGAGTGCAGCATTTCTCCACAGGAAATCTCAGCAAAGATAATGAAAACTGCTGGTAGTATAGAGTGCTCTAATTTAAAAATTTGGAAAAAAAAATACAACCCAAACCTTAGCTAAGCACTAAAAATGATTTTGTGTAAAACAAAAAAAAAATAAACCAAACCAAAATATTCACCATTTCATAGCTGTTTTCTGGAGAGAAAAGGCTGCTCTCAGAAGTGGAGCTGCTCTCTGGAAACCTGCTGCCTGGCCTTGCTGTCCAGGGAAGTTCTGCGGGGACCCTGCCGCGCTGTTCAATTAAGCTCTTTGTTACCACCTCGTGGATTTATGCGGCAATTGCCTGTTGCTAGGCTGTTTCCTTGAGAGTATCTGAAAAGTTAGGAGCTTTACCTTCCAAAATTCTCTTCACTCATTCATTGAACAAAGGCAAGCAACTTCCCACCCTCCTCTTTTCTTTTGTAAGAGTTTAACTGGTTTAGAGTGTTGGGGTTTTTTAAAATCTTTGAGTGATCTCTTAATGACCGTGTAATAACACTGCTTTATTGTCAGTTAGAACTTGCTAACAAATTCCCTTATCAATTTTTTTTAATTGCATTTTAACATCTTTTCTACAAATTAAATTTTTTATTAAATCCTCATTTATCATTTTTTTTCAATGAAATGTTGGGAAAAAATGATTTTTTTTTTCTTTTTTTGTCTAAAAAGTCCTAATTACTAATTTATTACTGAAATTACATGTTGCGTTATCCTCTTCATATTTGTCTTTTTAATGTGTCATTTGCTTTGCCTTTTGGGGATCTTTTTTATTTTTTTTTAACGTACTCACTGATTTGGGCATAATTATGCACATGATTAGTATGAATGACATCACAGAATTACATAGAAATTCACGGATCTTCCTTACCACAAAACAATTGAAGCAGGTCCTGTGAAGCGCAGCTTTGTTTACACATAGAGCTAGAAATGATTTATGGTTGGACTCCATGATCTTAAAGGTCTTTTCCAACCTAAATGATTCTATGATCCCTACAGGTGTTATGGATAAACAACTACATGATCCCATAATTGAAGCTTATGCTGTAGCTTGTGTTAATTACTGGGATTGCACTACTTACAAAGCTAACTTTTGAGCAGTTGGCTTTAATATTGGCTTTGATGCATTCAGTGTTACCTCCGGACACAAACAGTTTTGACTGAATGTAAAGAAAAAAGATCCATCCAAGACATTCATCCCCTGATGGAGGAACGTGGCCCATGTGATTTATGTTTGAGAAAGCTCTGTGGAATCAAGAGCATGATCTTATTATGGGGAATGCTGAGCAACGTGCATAGCAGGAGAAGCTGCTAGCTCAAGCCTGGAACTGTGGCGCAGCCATAACGAAACTAATCTATTCTTTGACTTTTTCCTCAGACTGCAATGAGACACTCTTCAGAAACACCATCCAGCTCCGGCAGAAGAGGTTAGACATTGAGAAAGCTTTAACAGAGGAGAAGAAAACTGCTGCTAACCTCGAAAAGGAATATAATGCCTTGGTGAAAAAGGTATTGGTTTTTTCTTGTCAGCAAGCATTGGCTGGCTTCATGAAAACAAAAATGTTGTGCTGGTGATTTTGGCTAAGATTTAAAAATTAAATCCTAACGTTGTGAGAGGCCTCGGTTTGGGTAGAGATACCTGTGGTAGCACAGAGGCAGGAGGCAGCTCAACATGGGTCATCTGTCCTCATGAAAAGGGTAAATCAAAGTGCTATGAGGCTGGATCCAGGTTTTGGGTCCAGTTTCTTCCCAGCTGTCCCACCATCATGCAGCAGCAGAAACTGCATTCACTGGTTCAGATGAAACGCCTGGTGTAGCCTGCCCCGTCCTCTCTGCATGTGGATGAGGATGGAGAGATTAAGGAATAACTATCCTAAGACAAATGCAGGTTAAAATAAAGGCATACAAAAGCTATTTCTCCATCTACTTCTTTTGCTTTTAGTTATTTTCTTTTGCTCTTTGTCATAGTAATCACTGAATAAACTCTCTTGGTGCAAGTTTTCCTTTTAGCTTTTTTTGAGCTCCCTGCATTCATCGAGACATTTGATTTATATTAATTCAAAAATATCTTAATTTGAAGGGTTATCCGGGATAGAGAGTTCTGCCAAAATAACATTATGCAAGTCTTGCTTTTATTGTGTCTCAAAAAATGCTCCATCAAATATGCTTAACTTACAACATTTTTTGTTTAGTTTTTAAAGGCTCTTCTATGTGCCAGCTGCCACATATTCACCCTGGGGTTTGACATTTGAGTCTGAATTGTTTCTTTCTCATGCAGAATCAATAAGCATTTCCAGGCATAACACAATAAAAAAATATCTTGCAGGGTCTGTAGATCTAGAAGTGTTTTAGACGCTAAACAAAGCAGCTGTCTCTTAATACATACAGGGCTTCTCTACTAAGGAGACATTTATGAGTGTACATGTATATAGAGGTATTCAGTGTAGAATCTTGCTTGGGTATGTAGATGACCCTTGTGTTTGCCTATGAAACTCATCTATCGTAGTATGTAGGGAGGCGGCGGGAAAAGTGCAAATTTTTTCCTATACTTCTTTCCTTTTGCATCAGGAACTCTAACATAAAACCTTTCTACCTTACGTATTTGAGTACTACAGGATTTTTGTTTGTCCACAATTTGTCTTTCTGCAGGCAAAAGTAGTGGAAACCAGTCTGGAAACCGCAAACAGGGAACTGGAGACCTTTCAGTGGGAAAAGCAGCAGAGACTGAATGAGCTATATGTAGTTGTGCCTTTGAAACTCCATCAGGTAATTCAAGATGACGTGCATCTGTAGGTGCAGAATGGCCTATGTACATTTAAACAATGCTGTTACTGTTCTTTGGGGCCCTTAGTCTGTAATTCACCACAGGCTCCTGGGAGTAAAGTGCTGTGAATAGAATTTCATGCTGCTATTTCCTCTAGATCTTTTTTTTTTCCCTTCTCCTATAATGACAGAAAAGAGGTAAGGACAGGCAGGTCATCCCGTTGCTGAAATGTGCATTGTCTTCAAGCATTTTATACGTTTGGCTTTGGATTTTCCTTCAGATTCATACCTACTGATATTCTCTTGGGGAAAAAGTACACCTGAAAAAAAAAAAAAAACAACCAAAAAAGCCTCCAAACTGTTGAAACTCTTGGGGATTTTGCACAGTTCAGTAATGTTGGATTGGATGCAATGCATTTGTCTATACAGCTGTTTGTTAGCACAGGAATGGTAAGTAGAAAATGAAGAGGAAAACTCAACTATACTGCTATTTCCTCTGGGCTCAATCTTGTCCTTAGGGAGAGAAGATAGGCCTCTGTCTATTTTGGCTTATATACCTCTGAGGCAAGTTCAACTCTCTCCATTTGTTCTATCTACATCCATTAAAAGGTTGGTAATAAAGACAGAAGATTTTAAGGCCTGACCACACAATCCTGCAGCTCCCATATCATTCAAAAGTACAGTTGACAGGGAGTCCCTTACTCTCCCTGTGTTCCAAGTGCCATAGAAGGGTAGACAGCTTTATATGCAGGCAGTCATCACAGCTCTAAGTAGTCTTTGAGCTTTGCTGAGTGGTAGTGATTCCCTGGCCCAAAATGTCAGAGTTGTGCCCATGCTTACCATTACCTCACTCATTAGTTTTTTAATGCTCACACATTTGTTATCCAGAGACCACTATCACCCTTAAGCAAGGCTGATTTGATTTATTATGGCTGTTTCCTGCAGGTGGAGTACTTGGTTGATGGGAAGATGCCCAGTGACTTCTCCCAGGCTTTGGTATTTACCAACCAGTCCTTAGAGTATCTGCAGAGGAGAACTGTGGACCTATGTAATGAAAAGATAATGCAAAGAGAGATCTATAAGAAGGCCCAGAAGCAACGTAAGCAGCTTATTTGGGACAAAAAGGAGATGGAGCAAAAGATTCAACGTGAGTAACGGAGACTGAACAACAGAGATTACTAATGCTCACTCTGTCCCCCCTCATCAAGTGTGGGGAGCTCACCAGATGTCTGTCTTTACACTCACACAGATGTCACAGCTGGTTACTGGAGAAAATGAAACAGAAAAAGCAGATCAAGTGGACTGTTTTGATGAAGTACTGGTAGTTCTCCAGCACTGCAGAGTCATTAGGCTGTGTGAAATAATCTGGGAACTTAGTACAAGGAGAGTTGACTGAGACGAGACACTGGCAGTCAGGACACATGATTGCTGTTTCTGGCTGTAAACCAGAACTGCTAGGAAAGAAGTACTTTCCCCAAAGCTACATAAACTCTTTTTGGCAATTTCCTCTTCTGTGTAACATAAGACATATGAAACAAGCTCTACGCAAAGCACTTTCCCAAGGACCAAACCCAAAGATGTGTCTAGCAGCACCAAACCTGTGGAGGTCCTACATAGTCTGTGGTATGGGAGTGGCTTGCTAGGACTGGCTTAGAGCGTGGCTTAATGGCCACGCGGACATGGTCATGGTCAATGGCAATACTCGGTTGTGAGCTCTGTGTGGTTGTGTATGAATTAGTTATTACAGAGCGCAGACAAAAAGCTGGGGGGTGAGGCAGAAATTCTTACCGACCAATGAAAGACGGTACTGCCACTTATGCCATGCCCCTTCTGTTAGAACTGGAAGAGAAGTGCAATGATCTGATGATGAAGAAGTTTGGCCGGCTGGTTGATTTTGAAGCAGTTCAAGCGCACTCTGTTAACATACGCATGGAAGAGTTGAAAGTGCAGATAATGGAGAAAGAATACTTGCACTCCGAGGAGCTCAAGAAGTGGCAGGTAAGGAGCAGGCAAAGGAAGAAGACGTGTATTTTATGGTGATCTGTTAACACTTTATTTCCCTGTGGCTGAATAGTTACACTAAAACCTTTTGTGAAAATGTTCATGTTTGGTTTTTTTCACTTGTCATTAATAAACCATAATGTCCAACTCGCATTTCCCATCATCATTCCTACCTTTGTGGCAGCATTCCTACCTCCTAGTTTCTTATAGAGGTAGCTGATGATCTTTTTGTTTCACTTTACTCAAATGCATCCTTCTGCTTCAGTTCCTATGTGAAGTTCTTCCAGAGTGCTTTCCTTTGCTTTTCAGCTGGCATTTGGCACCTACTGTCTCCTCCCACCGCCTTTGGTGACAAGCTGTTTGAGTACAGGGCACCCTGGTTCTTGCCTGAGATGGTGGTGAGACAGTGGAACAGGTTGCCCAGGAAAGCTGTGGATGCTTCATCGTTGGTTGCGTTCAAGACCAGGTTGGATAGGGCCTTGTGCAACCTGGTCTAGTGGGAGGTGTCCCTGCCCGTGGCCGAGGGCTTGAATGATCTTTAAGGTCCCTTCCAACCCAAACCATGCTATGATTCTGTGCTAATCTGTGTGCTCTGAGAAGTTCATGTCTTTATCTGGGGGGGGCGGCGTAAGGCTCAGCTGCTGTGGTACAAGCAGGCAACACTCTTATGCTGCCCTTACGGAAGGGCACATGTAGAAATACTATGTACCTAATGGCTTTCACTTTCCCACCCTTTGGCCTCACTGCTTTACCTACTTAGGCTTTTGCAATACTAAAAAACAAATAAATAAAAATTACGATGACAGATTGCACTGAAGGTACTGTGAGTTCAGGTGGCGTATGCAGGATCAGTCTGTTATTGACCTCTCTCCTGTGACAACGTTGTGCCTCGTACTTCTTTCCCGCATCACACTTGGTCCTCTCTCACCTGAGCTCAACATTTTCTATCTTTCTAGGAAAGAATCTTAGACCTGCGGCAGCAGCTGATGAAGCTGACAAAGGAAAACACCAGCAAGCTGCAACAGCTGAACCAGTTTTGCCTTGAAAAGCAGCAACTTGAATCTAAGCTGTCTTCACCAAAGAACGGTCTGCTGGTAAGCCTTCTAGCCACTGTACTGCATGCACGTGTGGGACCGTTCTGAAATAGGGAAGAGATCATCTGGCCCTCACCACCTCTCTGGTCTCGCATCCTGCTGCAAACTCATCTTATTTCTAACTAAAAAAAAAAAACTTGCAGCAAGTCAAAATAATTCATTTGTGATATGGAAACAGCCAAATGAATTAGTGTTTTCTGTGCTCTGTATTAGGAAAGAAGGCAACCACCTGTGATAGCCTAAGTTAGTGGTCCCTCACTGACTTCCAAGTAGTTCTGGCTGAGGAGTAAGAGAAGTCATGAAGCTGTCCTGCCTCTTGGAAAGCTTCACTTTCCCATTTGAAATAAGTTTCTACCATTCTGTTCATTCTCCCATGTTTTATAGGAGCTATTTTTTTTCTCCTGTCCTTACAGGGAATAGAATTTCAGGGCACCCGAACTACTGACATGAAAGAGAGGGCCAGGCTGGAGTCACGGCTCAAGCACACGGCTCATGACATAGCTCTCCTAAGAGAAGAAATCAGTCTTCTATGCAGAAAAGATGGATGCTTAAGAAAAGAACTCACTCTCCTTAGCAGAAAAGACGGGTTCCTCTTTTGACAACCTTCATCACCACAGGACTCTGAGACACCAACTGAATCATTCCCTGTTCTTACACTGGAAATGGTAACCAGCAGTCCATGTCTCCCTTAAAAACTGACATGCTTAACTGTAGCAGCAGTCACACCTGGCTGTGTGAAATGAATTGTTTGGCTATGCAGGGGTTGAGTTGTAAAGGGTTGTATTTGTTTCCCCTATCGAAATACAACTGTAGTGATAGATATGGAATAAAGAAGTGCAAATACAACCAGGAAATGCTGTTGCCGGTCCGTGGCAGAGATTTGCACTGGGCAGAAGCCCTGTGTGTGCAGGTGCACACATCTGGTCTTCAGACGAGTGGCTGTTGAAGGCTGGATATGAGAGGTTCTCGTAGGCAAATAAAGCTGGAGGGGTTGTGTTGCATCGTTCTTCCAGTGCAAAGCTTCTGAGGGTGCATGGGCAGGCTTAGGGTTTGTTCTAATGTTTAATTAAATAGATTGAATGACCTGTAGCAGCTCTTGCTCCTCTTCCCCACTCACTGCCTTTTGCCACTGATCTTCGCTCCTCTATCTGGTGTATGCTCAGCCAGGATTGAGCCCTATCCCGAGCTATCACAAGCACGGCCTCTTGGCCCTCTTGGCCCAGCACAACTGAATGAATGGTACCTGTGCAGCTGGTCCTCTCAGTGGGTCCCTAGGAAGGTCCTCAGCATCCCATTTCCTTAAGAGAAGGAAAAAAACAACCCACCCTTATTCACAGGCCTGGATGGGGAAAGCTTTTGAAACTGGAGAGGTGGCAAAAGAAAACAAAATTTGCAGAGATTTGGGGGAGGTAGATGGACACACAACTCATGCAGCTGTCCTTGGAGATAAGTGAAAATTTCCTGTAGCTGTGCTCCTCATGAGAAGGTTTATGTTGCTTAGCTGGTACAGGTAGCAGCCGTCCCTCTTCTCCTGAGCTCAGCATTAAGAAGATTTGCGTCAGTGGCTATATGGGAAACTAGAACTGCAGGAAAATGTCACCTTTCCCCAGGTGCCCCGCTCGCTCTACGTCTGCAAATGAAAAAGAGTTAAGTTTATTCTGTGCGAGGATTTAGCATGCCACCAGCCACAGAAAAGACTAAAGCCTTTATTGTAGATGTTAAAGCGTGGGTTTGTCTTTACAGATACGTGGCTGCAGATGGCGTGTATGTGAAGGGTTAAGTTGATTAGGCAGAGTGCATAACTCCTCTGGTCCATTCACAGGACTGTGTTCCCGGGACAAACGTTCCTGTGGGGAAGAGGAAAAGACCTTTTTGACAGCATTATGTTTTGTGAAGCCCTCATTGCAAGAGGGTGCTAGATTTTGCTGGTGCTGGCTCTGTTTGGACCCATGTGTCCTGTGACGTCTGTCGTGCTGCTGTTTCAATCTTGTGCTCTGACGAATAGCCACGCATCGCTGCTGCCTTGGTTCTTGGGCCCTCCTGTGACCTTGCCGAGGATGCTTTCTGTCTCCATAGCATTATAAAAGGCACATATACATCTATATACAAGTGCATAAATATATAAATAGGCGTGTTATACAAAAATAAATACCCATTCTCTTTTTCTCTTTAGAATAAGTCTTTTGCAAAAGGCAGCTCGGTCCCTAGCTGGTGGGAGAATGAGTCTCTAAAGGTCGCAGTGGTGTTGGGCTGCTGTTCAAATGTCTTGGTAGGTCCTGACCCAAAGATGTGATCACTGGATTCTGGGGATGGAGATCTCCTCTGGATTGGCAGCAATCTAGCCTTTCTACCTCTTCAACTGGCACTAGGCCTAGACAGCAAGAGTTTCCTGAAAGGGAAAGGAGCAAGAAACCATTACAACACGTACAGAAATGAGAGATGCTCTGATAGCTTTCTAGTCAACAGTCCATTTCATGAGGATAGGTATTCTGATGAAAGAGGAAGATCTGCCTTCTGAAAGTCCTGGCTACATGGAAGTTTGATCCTACGCTTGCACACAAGTTTGATCCACACTACAGGGATAATGGCTCAGGTCCTAGGGAGATAGATTCACATAATTCCTCAAGGATCTTATTGTTTTATTGGCAATCTGGAAAAAGCAAAATTTAGAAGGACTAAAGGACAGTGTCTGTGCACCTGGAGGTAGATACGTGCCTTTCTAGCAGCATGCAGCCAAGCTTTTGGAGAAAGGAGAAATGCATCCTCTAAAACTAACTAAAGCAATTTACAGTCCCCACTACTAAGATAGCCTTTTCCATGCTGCTGTTCCATGCAGTCTTAAAACTTGCACTGCAGAAGCATGAACAGAGCCATCAGAAAGGCTCTACAGAGAGATTTCCCTTCAAGATCAACCTGAAACGATGAGATAAAGCAAGTATGGAGTTTTCCAGAGCACTGACCTTGGTGGAAGAGAGGATCCCGTCGAGCATCCAGGCTTGGGCCTGCCACTTTGCTGCCCATCGCTGCATGGCAGAGGCCAACAAAGTGCTCTTGAAGATGAGGACAGTCATCTTGTGGCTGAAGAAGCTGGTGAGTGGAGTCATCTGGGAGACTGTAGAGGAAAGAGCTGTCTTCTGTTCTTGAGTTTGGCAATCTGGGGAGGCAAAGAGGTTTAGCACGATTAATGGATCCTTCTTCCTTCAAAGACATGACCTATGTAACATTTCATCCAGCTGTATCAATGCAATGACACAGAGCATTCCTAAAGGAGGGGAAGAGCAGAAATTGGGATGTACTTGTGGGATGGGAATGAGGTGATGGGACCTGGCATCCACAATTCCAGGTCTAGTGAGTGCCACAGGAGCTGGGAGGAGAGTGCCTCCCAGGGAGCATGGGAGTAATAACTTGGCATCTGAACAGCAAGATGCAAAACATTTGCAATTAGACCCTGGCCAGATTCCAGGGCAGCTGTTTGACAGCATCCAGTCCTAGATGTTAGCTTCTCTCATCCTACGTTTCAGTCTCCCACTTAGGAGCAGGGGGAGGAAAATGGGGTAGGGGGAAGTAGGTCTTGGCCATCTCTAAGATTAAATTCTCTCCCTCAAACTGTAAGAGAACTAGAGAATTTAAGACTGAAAAAGCCTAGTGCTGGGGCACGGATTTGTTTCCCAAGTGAGTTGGGACAGATGGGAACATTGTGAGAGCCAGCATTTGTGAGCATGTGGTCCTGTGGGTCCCACTGGATTGTTCCCCCTCCCTCCACAAGCCAGGACTAACCTGGAGGGCTGGTAGTCTTGCTGGGCATTCCCATTTTGCAGCACTCTTGCCTGCAGCAAGGCGTTGGTCTCCTCGTGGGACTGGAAGGAGAGAGAAGGATTCTCAGCAGAGCAATACCACACGGCAGCATTAAGAGGCAGGTGCTGATCTGGGAGCCGGAGCAAACTCATGAAGCTCTTATGACAGAAGGCAAAGCAAGCTGACACTGTGTCTTTTGCTACAGAGGACAATGGAACTGAGCACTGAAAAAAATCACTTCACATGGGGGACAATAATCACTTTATAGTCTCAGCTGTGGCACTGCCTTGGCCTGTGTTACTATTTACCCAGAGTCCTCAACACTGTCAGGCCCTGTGAGCTTTGATCAGGAAAAACAGGAACCATTCTCCTAAGAGTAGCCTTTGCTCACTGCCTTCTCCATACTTAGAGCCACTGCCCCAAGAAACCACCCTCACCAGCATTTTGCAGTCCCTCCCGTGTCTCAGACTCTACTGCAAAGGGGAAAATCTCTTTTAAGAAGCCAGTCTTGCTGCTTCCGCGTGCTGCAAAAGATGCCAGCCACGTCTGGAGAAGCCCTCTCACTGCAACCATGGCTCATGTCAAACCAACTTTTAACCACAGGTGTGGACGTACCGGTGGCACTTCATCTGGACTGTAATCTCGGGGCTTGGTGCTTGCATACCCCACTCCTGCAGAGGGGCAGATGCCGTTCAGATGTGCCCCATTGGCGTAGGGCTGCCCGTTAACGTAGGGATGTCCATTGGCACGAGGAGCAGAGATGCCCCTCAGGGGCACCATGGTGTACTGGCAGGACGATACCAGCAGCCCAGCTCCTGGGAAGCCCATGTCAATGGTTTGCTCTGCAGAAGGGAGAAAAAGGAAGTGTGAGGCCAAAATCAGAGGTGAAGTTGAGGTTCCTGTCAGACAGCTATTCTGGCACCCCAAACCCACTCGGAAACAAATGGTGGAAAGGGCCCCTACACAAAGGCAAAAGGATTGGCCCTTTTCTCCTGTGCTAGTCCCAGGGTTCCTTCTCACCAAGGTAAGTAGGACAAGGGACAAACCGCAGCCTTAGTCTTTATGAGGTTCCACAGAACCTTTGAGACTTGCCGTCTGCCGCCCCTCTCCCTGCTTCCCAAAATGTGCAACCCTCAATTGGGATGTTTGACCCAACTACACCCAGGGTCAGATCTAACCCACGGGGCAGAGCCCAGCTTGTAAATCAGCCCTCAAGAAAGAACCCTTACTCTGCTTCGACCAGGCTCTCCAAAGGCAAAAGGGGATGAAAGCCACAATAAGGAGCACGATAGAGCCCAGCACAACGCCTACAATCAAGTACGGCAGGTCGCTGGAACGGGCCACCATGGCTCCTGTCCCCAGGCCACTGTGCCCACCACTGAGTGGGGGATGCTGCTGGGGAGGCACTGTGGAGGGTGGAAGACGACCTGGCAGACCAAGAGACTTCCGAGCTGTGAAGGGAAGGGAGAGAACACGTTAGACACAGCCATGGCAGCTGGAATAGCATCTCACTCCAGGGATGTCTGTGCTGCTGTGGAGTGGACAGACTTCTATGGTGGCTTTAAAGAAGTGCTCCTGGATGACAGAGGACCTCCTAGGCTGATGCGTATTTGCAGTACAGACAAGTTCTCCGTGCTTGGCTTACAGACCTGCCAGACTCTCGGTCTGCTTAAGCAAAATGGGAAAAAGAAAATCACTTCTCCAAAACACACACTTGGACTTAATGCTGCTCCTATCATGACTGTGCAAATACTTGGAAGACAACACGGGACCTGCTCACAACCAAACACAGAAGTGCGGCACAGTGAGGAAAAGAGCCCTTCTGGTTTCCGTCACCATCTACGTGTTACTTTGGGAAACAAAAGGTAACTACCACTGATGGAAACAATGATGGACTCTGCACATGGAGTCTGTGAGTACTGCTATGGGTATATACACCTACTGAGCAACAGCATCCACAAAGCTGTGCCTCTTCTCCCGATTGCTGCCTCCATCACCTTGCCTGAGCTTGGATGATGCACCGTCAGACAGGGATGGCTCCTGCCTTGCTGTGTGGACAGCTGCAGGCAGGGAAGGCAGCGGGCTGCGCTGCCGGGAGCGCCCTGTGAAGCTGAGTACCTTTGGTTTCACAGATCATCACGTTGCTGAACTCGCTTTCGCCACCCTCATTGAAGCATTGCATCTTGATGTCATACGAAGTCTCTGGCTGCAGGTGGCTGATGGAATGCCAGTACCGATCTCCTGAGGAGGGAACAAACACACGGTGCTGTTGGCTTCCTCAGGGAACATGCAGCTGGCCCAGCTCTGCAACAGTGCCAGGCAGCAGCCACCACCTTTTGAGCACAGGGCTCCTTCTGGCTATGTACTCTTTTAGGAGGAACCAGCAACTAGGACCAGTTTCTCAGTACGTCTTACCTTCCACCACGTCCTTCTTGTAGTCGCTGTCGTTGTCACTGTCTGTGGGGCGGTAGTAGATGTAAAAACCATGGATGGGAGTGTTGTTGTTGCTGGCTGGGATATACTGCAGAGAATGGGCGAGAGAGCAGAAATTAGCAGAGATGCCTGCCTTCCATATTGTGCTTCCACATGAGGAGCAGTGGGGATAAATGGGATAGGACAGGAGGAAGACCCAGTAAGGGGATCTTCCCTGTGTTGCCACTGTTTGCCACTGCACAGTAAGGGTTTTATTCCAAGAGCTCAGTGCTATTTTATACTGTCAAACTTTGCTTCTCTCAGGTAACAGACAAGCCATGAGTCTGGTCCTGTCACCCCAGGTATCCAGTACTCTGCTCCCTCTCAGAATCCACAGCCAATGATTCAGAGAGAAAAAAATTCCTCAACAACAGTGACTCAGCTGGGCAAGGGCAAGCACAGCTTCACCCTGACTCTGCTAGGCTCATGGTTTCCAGACAAACTGTATCTGGCCAGGAACTGATGAACGCAGAAGTCTTGCATTTCTGAACGCAGCTCTGTTCCTCCCCCATCCAGGCAGTACTGTGCTAGCTCTGTGTGTTCTCGCTGTCTTTCACCCAGGACTTTATCAGCTACTGTTTGTGTTTAAATAAACAGTGGTGTTCATCCTGCCCTGTAGCAATTTCTGGCTAGAAGCAGCTAGGAGAGAAGGTGGCAATGTGTACTTCTGGATACGCTCTAAGCTGCTGGAAACACTTGGATCCGACCTCGTGATCCAAAAAATCTTGCCCGCTCCTAAAAATCCTCTGGTGTGGACCGCTGTAAATGATTATCAGCACTTAGGACTGCTACTCAGCAAGTACAAGTGATGGAAACTACCAGGACAAACAGAGGTGCTAGTGGATACCAGGAATCTGGCCAGGAGAGGAGGCAGTTGCCTCATGCATTGTTGAACAAAACGGTCAAGACCCTGAGGACCATTTGCTGAAATGTCTCCCGTGTACAACGTTGGATTGAGGTGGAAGCGTTTCCTAGACTCTCTGACTTCCCCTAATTCCACGTAGCCCGAGCCCAGTCCTCCTTTGCTGGCGGGAGCTCTTGGATCCCAGATCTGATTGTGCTGGTGACAGACTCCAGTGTGGTAACCTGGAATATGTGTAAGCTTGGGCCAGTAGTACCCACACACCTGCTTCCTGCACATACAGAGGTCTCCATCCCTACAAACCTTACCATCCACTTCAGCATGATAGTGGTCTCATTGATGGCATCTGTGAAGGTGATATATGGCCCAGCCACAGGGCGCTCGTAGACTCGGTTGCTGTAGCCAGACACAACATAGGGCCGCGATGCTGCACTGGGCTCGCTCTCTCCCAGGATGTTCAGTGCCCGGACGCGGAATTTATAGGACACGCCTAGGGGAAAAATGGGAAAGAAAAAAAGAGATGCAGAGACTGGAGTGTTTCAAGACTTCTACTGTCAACACAGGCCTGACTGTGGAGAGGAGCTACATCTTCTCCAGAAGGCAGAGAGCCTACAGAGCGGTTCTGATCGAAGCACAGGCCAGATATCAGGCATGTACTAGGTGGAGCCTGCTTTTATTTTTTTTATTAATTCCTGTCTGGATGGTCTAGAGAGTAGGTAGAAGTTCTGGAATGTGTGGGTGGATTCAGAGATACCTGAAAGGATGTCCTGACCCAAAAGCAGTTACGGGAAGATGTCTTTCCTCTACTACATGGAAATTAAGTACATAAACATCAGTTAAAAGCTCAAAGGCTAAATAGCTTTTATCCAAACACCATTTTACTGGTCTTTAAGTTGGTATGTTGCCCTTTTAAGCTGTCCAACTTAGTGATGCAGTCTTTTCTCATGTGAAGTGCAATGGGAATTGTATGCCCATCTGTCTTGCCTGTGGCTACGGAAAGTTCTGGCCTGTCTAGTAAATGGCAAAACCAAATGCCTTCAGTAACTATATCCTGTAATACAGAAAAGCATGCGGAAGCGTCCCTGAGGGAGGTCAAATCTACGCTGGTCTTTGCAGCTGGAGAAATTGGAGAAGCATCTGCAGCTTTTCCCCATGCATCTAAAGCTGGACCTGGGGAGGCTTTGTTTTGCTCGCACATACCGAGGCTAAGCATGACATGACAGATGGCTAACCATCCTACAGGGACTGTGCAGCTTTCCTACAGACCTCCAGGAAACAGAGAGGAGAATACCTGCCTACCTTTCTCCAGGCCTGGGATTTCCACAGAGAGGCGAGAGGGAGGAATGTCACTGGTGGCCAGGACCCAGTCTCCTAACTTCTTCAATTTCTTATATTCCACACGAAAAGACTGGATGGGGAACCCGCCATTCCCACGGGGGATCCAGGTCACGTACACAGATGTCTCTGATGCCATGGAGATGGTTGGACGGTCCGGTGCTTCTGGAGCTGCAAAGGACACGGGACATCAGGACAGAAAACGCACGCCTCTGGCCCTGGCTGGAGGATCCTGTGGCTCAGAGGGATGCGGGTGAAGGACTACCTGCATTGCACCCACCCACATGCTCTTTTTAAGTCCTAAATGCTCTCTTCTTTTTGTCTCTTCTTTCTGGCACATCTAAATCCTCACCCCTCTCAGTCTACGCCCTGTAAACATCTTTTACTCTTTCTTGTATCTTGCTCCTTTTCCACTCCTAACTCAAGTAGGACGAGACAAGGTTTGAAGTGCGTACACCAGTCATGGGAGGGAGAGCAGTGAGAGGTGTGGATACAGGGCTGGAGATAGAGCAGAAGGCCTGGCTGATGTGGAAGCAGTGAGCAGAGGGAGACTGACTCTGGGGACAGGTGAATGTAGGAGATGAAAACAGGAGAGATTGAGAAGAACCAGCTGAGGAAGTAATAGGGAAAAGTCCTAAACTGTAGAAATGTAATTTAGTAGGAAAACAACCAGAAAAGACGGGAAGGAAAGAGATGAATGGAGCTATGAAGAGTAAAGAAAAGGCAACACGTGAATGAGTGTGGGGGACTGAAAAAGAGGACTTCACAGAAAGGGTAAGGATTGAAGGAGAGGCTTTCACAGAAGGTGTAATGGCACCGCTGAACAACAGTAATGGCGGACACAAAGTGGGAAACAATGACCTGGATTAATCAGTAAGGAACTGATGTTTCTCCAGTGCAGCCAGATACCCAAACGGAGCACCCTACACCCCTTGAATGGGCATTGACTGCCCCTTAGCAGGGCTTGGCTGAAAAAGGAAGATGCCAGGACCTTCAGGGACTTGGTTCCCCTTTCTCCCTTGCACGCCCCCAGCACTAGTGGTGTGTGGCAGCTTGTTGGTCCTGTGCACCGCACAATCACAGACTCCGTGGCAGGGCCTTCTGAACCCTCTATCTGAAATTCAGGAAAAGACTGGGTTTCTGACAAGTCCTTGCATTAATGGTGGGGACAGGCAGTGGGATCAACCCATCCTCCTAAGACAGCCTGCCCGCCAGGTACCGCAGCAGGGGTGTCTGAGAAGGACCTCTCCTCCTCACAAGCTAGAGACCACCCATCCAGCTTTGCATAGCCTAGCTTTACCCAGCAGAGACTTCAGCCCCAGCATGACCTGGCCACTGCCACACACAAGAGATCCCTCCCTCCTTGCCATGTTCATGGAGGGACTTACGGGACAGACGGCTGTTGTCGGACAGGTTACTGCTCTGAGTGCTCGTGCCTGGGTCATCCCTCTGGATTTGCTGCTCCTTGCTGGCAACGATCTCTGGTTTTGGGCGCCGGCCTGTGCAGAAGGGACAAGAGACATTAGTGACATGGAGAAACAGCTCAGAGTTAATTTTCGTTGTGATGAGCAAATAAGATATTCCCAGCCATGATGCTCAGGTAAAAACTCTCTGGTCTCAAGCGGCCCTAGGAGTCCAAAGCACTCAACCTGCAGGCAGGAACTAAAGCTGAAGAGGCATCTTTGTTAAACTGTTAATAGGTCCCCCCTTTTCTAAAACTTTATTAATTAGTTTTCTTGAAACATCGCTAGATTTCTGCCTGAGAAGGTAGTAATTAGCACACAACGAGGGCCTGAGGAGAGACATGAGCAAGCCTGCCCCACGGGGAAAGTTGCTACAAAGCAAATGCCATTCCTCACATCTGCTGGAGACATGAAAAGCAGCCAAGGGACAGGAAGACAGTGTAGACATTTGGAACATCCTTTCAGTGGCAAAGACAGCTCGGCACCAAGCAGACTGCATGGGAAGGTTTGGAGTTTCCTTTGGTGCAGGACAAGCTTTTAAGGGCAAATTAGATAAACACCTGTTGGGAACAACATCCACAGGCTGATCCTGTCTCCAGGCAGAGGATGGATTAAATGACCCCCTGACATTCCCACTAGACTTACTTATTTTCTACAGTTCTGCAGGTGTCCAACTGAGACACTGAGGGAGGAAGGGACTTACTACAACCCAGGCAGAAGGGAAAACCTGTTTTCTCCATCCTGTTTCAATCCCACCCTCCCCTTCCCCTTCTGATAGAGTCACTCTAAACTGAGGGCAGATGAGTTTCCACAGCAGAATCAGCCCCTTTGTCCCAAGGCTGGTGCCTGTGCCTCAGGGCTGGGCTGGGACATCTCAGAGGGACCCTTCCCTGACTCACAGCATAAGACCCAGGGAAAGGTTTGACCTTTACCAGTCCGGAAGGTCACCATGGCCGTCTGTCCCTCGCCGGCACAGTTGTAAGCTGCCATCTCCACCTCATAGAGACTCCCAGGGTCCAGCCTGGTGAGCGTCAGGCGGTGCTGTGAGGCTGGGACATCCCTCACTGCCCAGCTGTCAGTGGTGTTGGTGACCTGCTGAGAGACCAACGTGGGAATTGCAAAGCTGGAGGCAGGCTGGGCTTCTTGCCTGCACTGACCTCAAACTATCATGACACCTTCCCTGCCCAGAGGCCAGTTCTCTGCCTGTAAAGGAGGGAGATGTTTCCAGCCTGGTTTTGCAAAGCTGAAGGATTCAGGTGTAAGCAGGACAAGTCAACAAGCACCAGGGTGTTTTCTTGACCCCTCAGGTTCAATCAGCCCTGTTCTGTCTGCGGATCCCCTCTGATACCACTGCCCCTCAATGTGTAACGCTCTGGAGCAGGCGTGCCCACAAAAAGCAGCATTTGCCAGAGGCTCCAGTTGCTTTAGGAGCCAAAACTCTCCTGCAGCCCAGCTGCTGAGCTCCTCATTCAGACGATGGCCATTTCCATGGGATGAGGTACCCGGACACCACTTTGGTCATCTGGATCTAAATCATTCGACTTTCTAACCAGCTTTATCCAGCCTCACCACTGGCACTTTCTGGCTGAAATGAAGAATGATATGTTTCTGGTGAGAAGAGACCAGGGCCCCAAGAAAGGCCTGGAAACGCTGCTTTTCAGTGATGCCCTGATGCCTCATGCAGAGGGGGAGAGAAGGTGGGACCTTTCTCCTTCTTCCCAGCTGCAAGGATAATATTTTTGCAGGCAAACAGGCGGGACACTGAAGTGACCCGGTGCCGAAAGGAGCATTAGCAATGCAGGCAACGCAACAAAACGGAAATGCCAAGACTCTGCCGTATCATTCATCTTCTCCAAGCATTTGACACTGACTGATTAATGCCTGCCTTGTTTTATTTTTATTACCGAGCCCACGGAGTTGTGAGGCCAGAGTGGGGAGCCCTAAAGACTGCTAATACCCAGAAAAGGAAAAGCGAAATTCTTAAGAAACAAAGATAACGGCTGTGTGGCATCTGACTGCTTGCAGGCTGCTGAGATTTGAGAAGCAGCATTAAGAGCAGAGAAAAAGAGACATCCACAGATTATTTTCCAGAGGAGAAGCAGATCCTTGCCCAGTGCAAATGCAAGCCTCCTGTCAGTAGGTTTTCCTTTCCTTATAGCCATCTTTCTCACAAAGAGCCTTTTCTTTTGTCGCTGAATTGATTCCTTCCCTCTCCACACACATGCTTTTCCAGTCAGAGATGTCAAAACCAGATCTTTCTATAACTTGATCCTAAGGATCTCTGATAGAAAGAGGCTCTTTCTAAACAAGTTTAAGGGTTATTTGGACTAATTCCTTTCCACACAATCCTTAAGCATCCCAAGAAAGAGTCTCCAGCTGAGAATTTGGACTACACTGAAAACGTATTACTGCAAACTGCAGCGACCCATGGTGACCTCCACTGCCCTACAGCCCCTTCCAGGTGAAGCGCTGAAAAACAAATAAAATATGGACAAACTCCAGCCTGCAAGTTAAGATCATGAGCAGTATTGGTGGTTACATGATACACCCTCGGGGGACAAATCTCTTCTTGGCAGACAACCAGAGCCAATAGTCTGGTGAGGCTTTTGGCATCTTTTGCTTTTTCATTTAAGTTTGTCCTATTGTGTTCTTGCATCGGCGTCTTCTGCCTTTGTTTTAAAGGGCTCTTTAAAGAGATAGTTAGCTGGAACCCTCAGCTGAAATTTTGTTCAGAAAGAAATCAAGGATATGTAGGGATTATAACAACTTCCTATCATACCATATATTCACAAAATCAAATAATATCAGGAAAACAGATACATATATTCACATACTAATTGAAAACTGTGCCTTGCAGTGGCTGGGAATACAAACATGCCAGATCTGGAATGTACTCAAACCCCAAAGCAAAACCTGCTTCTCTACTGCAACTCCCTGCTTACCCACAGGAAATACAAGCACCAAGCAGATAAATTCTTATAGCAGCCTACCAGCATTTACAGGGGACTTGCAGGAAAGATGGGCAGGGACATTTCATCAGGGAGCACAATGATGGGATGAGAGGTAACAGTTTTAAACTAAAAGAGGGTAGATTTAGATTAGAAATTGGGAAAAAATTCTCTACTGTGAGGGTGGTGAACACTGGAACAGGTTGCCCAGAGAAGCTGTGGATGCCTCTTCTCCAGAATTGTTCAAGGTCAGGTTGGGTGAGGCTTTGAAGAACCTGATCTAGTGGAAGGCGTCCCTGCCCATGGCAGGGGGGATGACACTATATGATCTTTAAGGTCCCTTCCAAAGCATTCTATGGGCTTGAATTTCAGAGAATCCAAACAAGGTTGATGAAACATGGTTTGAGTTCTCTGAAATTCAAGACCATAGAATGGTTTGGGTTCTATGAAATTCAAGCCCACTTTTTCCTACTTATCCCCAGCAAAATTGGATTAGATGCTCTACACCTCAAAAGCAGTGTTTTTACCTCAACAATGCTTTGCTATTTAGAAAAACTCCTGGGCTACAGCTCTGCTTGTACTCTGCCCATGGGGCTGAGAAGCCCCATAGAGGGCAGGAGCCCTTAGGTCCAAGCAGGGCTCAGCAGTGTACCGTGTGCTCACGCTGTGCCACCACCCAAGTGACATGCTCAACAGTGCACTGCCCTTCAGCTTCCAGAATAAAACCTTGAGGACCTTCCTCCAAGGTCGTAGCCTCCTTAGGACGGCTACGACAGCTCTCTGCCAGCTCCTTACAGTCAGGGAGCATGGATGCTTCGGTGCTGTTAAGCAGGGCAGGTACATGCAGCACAGAAGGCTCTGCATCCTGCAGCCCAAACTTTTCAAGGTAGGAGTGCTCCCATGGCTTGTGCCGAGACAAAAGCATCACAGAGCACGTCACTGCGCAACCTGCCCCCAGGACTTCCTGCTTGTGTAAGTGCACAACTGGGAATAGGAAGCTCTTCAGACTGGAACAACATGTGTATGCATAAGCCCTCTGCGCACTTAGGCAGAGGGGCACCACTGCAGGCTCTTCTTGGACAGCTCGACAAACCTCCTCTCATAGCCTGTACTCATCACACCTCAACTGCCTGTGGCTACAGCTGAGCTACCACCAACCAGAGCCACCAGTAAGCAATGGTGGCCCTGCCCCTATGCACCTGCTCACGAGATGTGAAAATGTGCAGTGAGGCCACCAGCCCACCTGTGGAATGGCACAGAGGAAAGATGAGAGCAGGGTGAAACAGCAATACCTTGCGATGCTTCACCACATAATAGAGGATGGGGGCTCTGCTGTCAGGCCGAGGTCTCCACACCAGATCGTAGCTGTCCGTCTTGGATGTTCGGGGAGAACTGAGGATGATGGGGGCCTCAGCTGGAGACACCAGCTCCCTGTTGGCTGCACACTGTGGAGATGCTGCCAGCGGGGTCGTCCCAGGTTTTGGCAGCCCAGCTTTATTCAGGGGCAGCTTTAAGGCACTGTCCCTGGAAGGTGGTGTTGGAGGCTGAGCTGAGCTCAGTTGGGCATCTCGTCCAGGGTTGAGTGTGGCTCCTGAAAGACAAAGTGTCAAAGCAGTGTAAATGTTTGTCCCGGTCTGTGATGAAGACAGAGCTATAAGCCCCTTGAACCTCTCAGAAAACCTATGATTGCAGCAGAGGTACCTTAGAGGTCTCAGGTCCCAGCTGCCTGCTGAGCCACTCAAAAAGGTGTTGGCAGCAACCTCCTCTTCTGCTATAAACCTAACACACCTTGCTAAGGCCTCTCTGAGAACAGACTTCAGCCACATGGTGCTTCCTCCCTCTTTGAAGCCCCTCTTACTTTGGACAAGTTCAGCAGAGTCCAAGGAATCAGGTCCCTTTCTCACTCCGGGTGAATCCACCCCCGTCAGTGTTTATGCCCTTGCTCAGTGCAAGCTCAGAGGCAGAGCTGAGCAAGTCCTGGGGTGAGGCACTACACCCAGATGTCCCATGCCCTTTGTGTAGAGCTAGCTCAAGCATGCACACGTGACACTGCACTTGCCAGCAAAACCACTACCATATGTTCCTACAGGGAGTTATGGAGATCCCAGGCAAAAAGGCACTCAAAGCACAGGGTAAAAGGCCGGGGGAAGAGCAAGGCAGCTCAATCACAAGCAAGAGGATTGCATACCAACTTTCTTTTGTTCCCTTTGCTCTTTCCTGGCGTGCTAGGCTCTACAGTTGAAAGGTAACAAGCTTGGAGACGGGGATTTACCTGGTCGGGCTGTCCTCAGCTGCACCATGGCTTGTGCACTGCCGACCTCGTTCTCCGCCATGCACTGGTATATGCCGTCATCCTCGGGCCCCACGCTGACCAGCCGCAGCACCCGGTGGGAGAGCCGGAGCCGGTGGCTGGCAGAGAGGGGGACAGCGTTGCGCAGCCACATGACGGAGGGCTGGGGGTTCCCTCGCACCTCGCAGGTGAACTTGGCGCTCTGGCCCCAGGGAATGATCTGCTGGGACAGCTCCATGGTGACCTCCGGGGGCTCTGTGCGGGGAGGAGGGAAAAGCACAGCTGCTGAGTGCCACTTGGCAGGGAGCACGGCGTGGTCGTGGCCTCGCACTTTCCTCTCTGGCAGGGACGAGGGCAGAGTGACAGATCCTTACTCCATCCCCAAGCCCCACTCCTTTTGTGGGGACCCTCAATGGTCCACTTCATTGCACCTCCCCTTTAGCATCCACGGGATCCACAAGGAGAGGTGGTCCAAGGCCATCTGCCCCTCTCAGATGACAGCAGCCACCTATGAGTCCCATTTTTTCTGAGCTGAACTGCTACTCTGCCAAGATAGTGCTTGTGCCAAAAGAACACGTCATCACCTGAATGAAATGAAATGCAATCCACTAAAACACAGGCTTCGCCTCCCTAATGCCTCCCTAAGTGAGAAGGGGATGGATGCATGGCAGAAATATCCAAGGTGCAATATTCCCTTATGTTTCCTACCTCATGGAGAGCTTCCCTACAGAATAGAAAAAAAAGCAAGATACTCTGATGTCTTCCATGTGACAATATCAAATTCTGTAAGAAACAGCCACTAGAAAGCATTAGAGCAATCTTGGTGCCACAAATGACAAAAGAGCTTTTGCAGAACAAGGGAGAATCGATCATCTCCAGCCCAGGGTGGAAGCCAGGAAAGAGGAGCTACCACCTTCAAGGAAGAGTTTCTCCCATCTCCTCGAAACTGGAACCACAAGCAGAGGTTTGCATTACATTGTGGCTTGTCCAGGGGGAGGAAGAATACAGCAGCACCAGTATTTTCTCCTGAAAGCAGTGGAGAAAGTCCAAGCTCTTCCTGAAACAAGGACTACAGCAGCACTCACCAAACACCTGCACGTTGTAAAAGATGAAGGCGGCTCCGGCCTCCCCAACCCCATTGTCAGCCATGCAGCTGTAGGTGCCCGAGTCCTCCTCGCTCATGGGGTCAATCAGGAGGTTGCTGAGGAGGAAGCGTGTCTTGTTATACGCAGAGACGCTGGAGCCATCTTTGGCCCAAGTGACCCGTGGCGGGGGGATGCCGCTGGCCACGCACTCCAGGATGAGGCTTTGGCCCTTGGTGACAATGATGGTCTGAGCTTCAGGGGGGTAGATTATCCGGGCTGCCTCTGCTGTGGAGCCTGGTAAGGAGAAGAAGGGGAAAGAGGTGGGTAGGAAGGAAGGTGGCTGGTGGGAAAGCACCCTGTGCAGACTGCAGACCAGGGTAAGTAGCAGGGCTAGCGTCTGCTCCCCTGCGCTGAGGCAGATGAACAGCGATGCGGAGCAAGAGGGACAGTCCTTAAGGGGTGCGTGCACGCAGCACACAGCAAGTGGTCTTGCTAAAGGGCTACGGGCCTTCGCTCGCCCGTCATGGAGAACAAATCCTGAGGAAGTATGGCAATCCCAGGGCTGCACACACATAATCCAGGAGCAGATCTGCTGGAAAGGAGCTTTCCCAGCAACTGATATTTGTCAGTTCACACAGAAAACCATCTGCGATAGCACTAGTGTGTGCTCCCAGGGCTGGAGAAGACATGCAGCAAAGGGAGAGCGGCTTACGTCTCACACGGAGCCTCTCACTGGAGACCGAGGTTTTCACCTCCTGCGTCACGGGGTTGTAGGCAGCGCATTTATAAGTTCCCTCATCCTCTTGGCTGGCATTGACTATCTGAAGGTTCCCGGATGGCATGATAAGGTAATTGTCTGTAGAGACAGAAGAGGACATGGCACATGGTCACAAGATATGCTTCCACCCAGCCTCCTGGAAGACAGGCGGTGCCCTGGAGAAAAGGTGGAGAAGCGGGAAGGGAAAAAACAACGTGATAACACCGACAGCACTGGAACGACCCCTTTTGGTTCAAACATCAGGGGGAGCAATGATGCAATGACAGAAGGAACAGAGCCTTAGGTGAAGCCAGCTTGTCACAGCTAGATGCAGCAACTGGAGTGAAGCTACAAAATTCAGGTCCACTTTTTTTTCTTTTTTTAATTTCCTCAAAATCAAAGCCACCTTTATCAAGTCTGGGCTAGAAGAATGCTTCACAGACACATGGAGATACCCACTGAGGAGTGCTGCTGTGCATCACCTAATTCTGCTCCCTTTCACCTTACCGCAAGTTCACATTACACATGGCTCCCCAATGTCAGACAGCAGGGACGTCAGGGAGACCTGGCAGAGACCCTAAAAGTTGTGCTCAGACCAGCGGCGAAGGGACAATGAGGAGGCAGCAGGCAGAGAAAGCTCCTACTGATAGGGAAGAGTAAAACTGAGGTCCTGAGAGGGGACCCAGTGGGACAGACACCCTGTGACACTCACCTCTGGAGGCCTCAAGCCACTCCTGCTTCACGCTGTAGCGGACCTGAGCCTTGGGGTGACTTTCGGGCAGGTCACAGGCGATCACAGCTGTGTTCCCTTCATCCACCTCGATCACATGCTGGCCATCAAACTTGAAATCTTTGAGATCTGCAGAGAGCACGAACAACAGGGCATCTTGGTGTTAGCTCATCCTCTCCTTGTGGATCTGGAGCTGTTTCATCGTGGTGTCAGCAGAGGATCACTGTGTACCCAGCAGCTAGGGAAACTAGATTGGTTTCAGAGCTTTATATTTTTCCTCCTTCTCCCTCCTACAAAACGGTCAACTTAAAACACAGCTTCTGGAGAAACTGTCTGCTCCACAGCTGAGAAACTGGGTGTGAAAAATCCTGGCCTGAGAGTGAAAAATGAGCCAGCTCGCTACAATGCTGAGAGGTGGCCAAAAATGGTCCTTCTGCCGCTTGCTCTTTCAAATGCGGCTGTTGTCCTGCTACGGAGAAGCTAACATTGCAGTCATAACTCAGAGAGCCCAGCCTGCTCCAAGGGTGTACAGATGCCAGGTGACACAATGGGAGAAGGTCTGTGAATGCTGGAAGCATTCCCAGAGCTGCCCTAAAAGCTCCTCCAGCACCTGAGCAATCAGTGTGTCTGGTCTGGGCACTTCTGTTCCCACCAAGTATCTCCCATGTCCACAGGCTGGTTAATCACAACGCTTCGCGTGTGACCAAGCAGCGCCCACGCTCCAGTTCAAAGAGCAATGACTTGCAAGGAAAAGCAGCTCCTCCTCTACACAGCACAGCTACCCCTCCCTAAAGCAGCCACGAAAACACCCTGTCCCAGCACGTGTCCCCTTACGAGGCTGTAACGGGGAGGTCGCTCCCCCAGAAGGGCCGATGCAGGCAGCAGGATTGGAAGCGTGGGGTGGGCGGAAAGGGTGCTTGACTTTTAGTTTTCTTTTCCCTGTTTTTCAAAGCAAGAGCAGAGGATTGTGGTGAAATCCCATGGATCTGGCAGGGCAGCAAGCATGCCAGCCTGCCCCGGCCAAGCTTCTGGAGATGAAGAGATGAAACCAGTCCCTGCTCTCGCTGGGCACGATGGTAAATCCTGCCAGGGCACTGCAAGCTCAAAGTTTGTCTTGGTCAGTCTGTGCCGGGAGGGAGAAGGTTTAGTGCCAGGAAAAAAGTCCCGCACGTGCATTTGTACAGCGCCATGCACCAGCCCAAGCGACCACTAATGACAACTATGCCTCCCACAGTCGGTCACAAGTCACGTTGTCACATCAAGGCTGAAGCCTGCCCATCTTTCCCGAGACCCAGCTCTAATACACGTCTTCCGAGTGGCACGCTGCTAAATCCGGACAAGACCGCATTTGCTTTTCAAAACCCCACGCTAAGGCAGCATGTCGCATCTGTCGCCACGACACGGCACGGCCACGCGCTGTCAACAGCTCCCTCGCCCCTCGAAACCCATCCCGGGACGCGGCACCCGTGACCTCAGGCAGTTTGGAGAGCCGGAGGCGGGAAGCGGGAAGGCTGGCGGCAGGCGGACGGCAGGCAGCCTCCCTTGGCAGCCCCAGCCGGCAAAAAAATGTGGTTTTGTTCTCTGGGAAATGCAACAGCGCTCCAAGAGCAAAAGACAACTCTGGCTCCAAGCTTCTCCCACCCACAGTCATGGAAAAGTGACATGAAATTTCTCAAGCAGACTTTCTGATTAAAGCAAGGTTCTTTATGGCGTTTAAATAAAAACCAGCTCTCTTGGCAAGGTGGCGAGAAAGCCTCCCCGAGCGCGGTGCAGAGGGGCTGCCGGGCGGCTGCTGGGGGGAGCCAGCTTTCCCGGGCCCAGATCTGAGGGAAGGGGAGGAGGTTGAAAAGAAAAAGGGAGGTTTTGCAATGTCATAAAAATGATTTGCAGCGAACATGCTTAATACTTCTGGAATTTCTTGGCATCGTTCAATTTAAAAAAATAATAATAAAAAGAAGGAATACGGGTGAACTTCAGAAATGTGATTAATCCTTTAAGACAAGCTGAGGAGGGGAGCCATGTTTCCACTGGGTAGTAAAGCCAGATGAAGGTTAACTCTTAACTCGTGAAAAGCTGGCAGTGCCTCATGCTCCTCCAACAACGAAAGTTACTCCTGAAGCAGGGAAGGGTGCTGGATATTTTCTCCTCTTTGCTTTTTATATTTGATCAAGGAACAAAACAGTCAGAGCCACAGAAATGGAAAGAGGTGGAAAAGGGGAGAGAGCCCAGTGTCTGCCTGCCCACATCATGCATATTTCTCTGATCAACAAAATATAAACGAGCATCAGGAAAATTAATGTGCGCCTTGGTGGTCTGGAATCATCACAGCCAAATTAAGATTTCAGAGCCAAGGCATAGGCTCCAGAAATGCTGGCAGGGATCTGCACACACACAGGCACACGCACAGACCCCAAAGAAGAAAAGGGGCCCAGGAGCCTGGATAAAGAGCAGACCCACAGCCCCGCCACAGCAGAACCCACCGGGGAGCACCACGCTCTTGGAGATGGAAAAAGATGTCCCTCTTCCAGGAGACCCCTGGGATGACCACGGGCTGCGTGGATGTGAGGGTCCCTCACGTGCAGCTCCCCAGACAGCAGCTCAGCCCACTGCTCTCACAGCTGCAAGTGCTGCAGCCCCGCAGCAGGGGAGCGGGACACCCAGCTCTTCCTGCCTTTCCTCCCAGCCCAGCTGTGGGGGATGAGGGGTGAAGCTGTGGATGGAGGAGGCAAGGAGGCAGGAAAAGGGTCCTGGGGTGGCTGGGGGGGCAAGACATGGGCTCTGCCAAAGAAATGGTGTAAAACTGGCAGAAGAGAGGGGAAAAACATCAGGTGGGCATGGGGACAAACTATTTTCCAATACGCAAGTGTACGAGCTTCCTGCCAAACTACTCCCTAAATTCCTGCTCCCCCTCATCAAACAAGACTCTTTTATTTGCCAGTGAGTTTTGGCCAAGGGCAGTCTCAATCATCCCACTCCCTGCTGGTACAGGCGCATACAGCCATCCATTAACACCAGTGGGTTGGCCAGAGCTGCTGAGGGGTGGTCAGGACCACCCCCAGCCCCCTCTGTGCATGGGACGAGCCCTCCCTCACACATCCCGTTGCACTTGGCCCCAGCACAGCAAAATAGAGGGTTCTGCACTGGGCTGGGACACCCAGTTTCATCCTGAGGGCTTTAAATGAGTTACCCCCAAGACGTGAGGGGCCACGCATATCCCCCTGCAGCAGGCAGTGTGGTGCAGTGAAGGATGCAGGAGAGGGTCAGCACCTTGGGGGAGGATGCAACACTCGCCCCTTTGGCTGCCTGGCTGGCAGCAGCCGTGCCCCTTGCCTAACATGCAATTTGCACCCTGAGCCAAACTCCCGCTGCAGCTGGGAGAAACCACATCCCCTCTCCACTGGCTGGGTTTTCCTTTTCATATGGGCAGCACTCAGCATGCCAGCCCGCATCCCTGTCCTTAAAAGACATGCCTGGCCACAGAGAAACATCAAGTCCTCATCCACCAGCCACCAGCCAGGAGGTGCTGCAGATAGACAGACAGAGCACTGCTCTAGTTATGCCGGGATAACTGGGCTTAATTTTTTCTTTCTTTTTTATTTTTTTTCCTTCTTTTGTTTAGAAGGGAGTGCAACCAAAGGCCACGCCTTGCGTCCATTTGCACCCCGCTCTGAGGCGTGATGGGGTGAGCTATGGTGCGGGGAGGGTCAGCCCTGCAACTAACTGCACCGCTGTCATCAGGGAGGGAAACCAGCTGAATCCCAGGGCTGGAGGCCAAGCAACAAGGCAGGCGAGACAGACCGGATTACATGAACGGGAGACCATAAATAACTTCAGAGAAGAAGCAGTAGTAACTGAGATGCCGTCCCTCAAGGTGAAAGTCCTCCCTCCTGCAGGAAAGGGTGAGGGAGGGAAGGGAGACACCCCAAACGGGGTAATGGGCAGCAACGGGAGTCCCTCAGGCTGGGGGCAGGCACCTTCCTCTAACCTCCCCTTCAGCTGTCAGAGCAGCCTTGGGAGATAGCTCACTCCCCGTCTGGTCGGCACCACAGGAGCCTGGGCACTGGCACTACCACCACCAGCACCCTCTCACCTTGCTGGGACAGGCACAGGCCACTGGCCTCCCACTTACTCATACACCGGCAAGCCCAACCCCCCTGCCATGCCCCAGCCTCACAACCCCATGTCGCCCCGGGCCTGTCTGCTGGCCCTTGTGCCACAGCTCCTCCGGCTCACAAAACACCACCTGTGTTTTCTTTCTCTCCCCTCCTCACGCCACCTCTGCCCCGGAGGCCAGAGCCCTCCGTGCCTGCTCAGCAAATGCTTTTCCAACACTCAGCCGCCTCCTTCTCTCCCTCCCTCCCGCCATCGCCTCCTGGGAGCCGTCAGAGGAGAGGCCCAGGCGAAGGAAAATGAATGGGCCTGTCTTCAGAAAGCAGCTGCAAATTCCTAGGGGATGCCCAGCCCGACCCGGCGCAGGGTCACTGCCCAGGAGTGCCGCGCCCTGAGGCCCGGCTTCCCCACACCCCGCCACAAAGCCAAGGGCTGCCCTGACCAGCGGTGCCCATGGAGGGCCAGGGGGCAATGAGCCTCCCTTGTCCCACAGCATCCTCATCCCCAGCCATGGGGGATACACTGGAGCAGGTGGAATTCTATTGCTTGCACCCCTCATCTATTTTTTTATTCTGTCACGTCTATCCAGGTCAGGCTTGCTGTTGTAGTCACTGCACCGATTTTCCACGCATGCAGCCGAATGCTGGGAGCTGCATGGCTTTCGCCACCTCTGCCCATCGGTTTTGCTCCAGCTCTGCACTTCAGGTGCCCCACGAGCTCCACCAACGGCTCTTGACCTTTCAAGCCTTTCACTGTTGCAGGATCATCCCACAGCACCATATTCATGTCCCTGGCAGATTCATCCGGCCCCACTAGAGCCCACTGCAGCCACAACTTTTCCATATAGCACCTCCACCCAGGAGAGGGGCTGAAGCAGAGCTTCTGGCATGATGGCAACTTTGCTACCTGGAAACAGGCAGAGAAAATATCTTTCTCGTCCTCTGCAGCCACACAGGACTGACCTTGCACAGCATGGCCAGGCAGGCAGGGATGAGCTGGTATCTATCTGCACCAGTGTGCCACAAGCTGCCACGGTTAGTCTGAGATCATGGAGCACCAGGTCAGCTCTAACTGGACTCAGTAAGTGCCCAAGTAATGACTGAAGTGCTGCTCCTTCTGCTGCTTTAGGAAATTTTCCCCTTTCTGCAAATCCCTCCTCCTTCCAGCCCTCGAGTATACAATAGCTATTTTATCTCCACTGGAGAATTTAAATGCTAGTTTGAACCAGCCCTCTGAGCCAAGGAGAGGGCAGAGATGGACTTGGCGTAGTTGCTGTGCCACAGATGGGAGAAAGGGGTATCAGTCCCAAGGCTACGCTGTGGCTGCCAGCACTGCAGCCGTTGGTTATCTGCTCGCTGACTGTCAGCAAAGCACAAGAAGGCCCTGAGGGACTAGGCATGAACAGCCTGGAGCACTTCAGGGTGTTTCCTCCAAAGGAGGCTGAGAGAAGGGAATGGAAATAGCCTAAAAGTTGACTAAATGATGTTACGAAAACCCCTCAAGACCTAGCAAGATACTTTTCCCAATGAGTCCAGGTGCTCTTCCAAAATAAAACTTAATCTTGAAAATATTTCCACCCCACTTCCCCCCTGCTTTCAATCACATTCTAGTTTCACTCTCTCCCTGGCTCCCCAGAATCATTTTTGGATGCGACCAAGTCTTTCAGAGGGTTTTCTTTCAGCCCAGCAGGTGATCTGGAAGAGACATATCAACTGCAATGCTGAACTGCCAGGGGGGGCTTCCCTCTCACCCCTAGGACCATGGTCCCCGCTGACCCAGCTCAGAGCAAGGCCCCATAGAGGAGGTCTGGAGCAGGAGTAAAAGCCCATGGCACATCTGTTACCACACCTTTCAAATTCTGTCCCACCACAAATTGGTGGCCTCTATAATTTCAAACCACTGCAAAGCCACTGTTGCAAGCAGCTTCCAGCTCATGAACATGAAGCTGGTTATTTGAACCCCTCCAGAAGGTTTCCCTCCTACACTTTCAGCCTGACGCCTTTCCTGGGCTGTCCTCTCTCTTTCTTCACTCATTGACTGTCAAGTCTTCCCTACCCGGGGGCTGTTTATTGCCCAAGGCTGTCTGGGTGCATGGGACACGGCATGGCCTCTGCCATTTCTAGCTCCCCTCAAGGACAAGGGACCCATATGGCATAGCACAGGGGTGCTCCATGGTGGATTAGTTCCTTGTTCATCCAAACTCTGGCTGCAGTTTTGTGGTAAGGCCTTTGTCATGGCAGGGACCACAGCAATAGGCAAGCCTCTCTCTTTTTCACCCACACCCCTAGCTGCAATTCAGTAGCTCAAAGTGATTTGGCTCCAGAAGAGGGCTGACGGACTGCTCAGTTGTGGCTTTGATTTGTCCTGAGGGACATAGTGGGACCTTCTGCTGCTCTTGAACCTGTCTCCCATCCACCACTGATGGTAGACTGAAGCAGACAGATAGGTCAAACAGCCACGCTTTGTCCCAGGAGACAGAGCTAGTGGTGCTGGGCTGTGGCAAGGGGAAAAAAAATAAAAGATCATCAGCTTGAGAAGGAACAGATCAGGCTGAGGAGCTGTGCACACTCTGCTCTCCTAAATGCAAACCATGCCCTTGGTAATCCCATCCACCTCTCCCCTCCTCTCCTTCCCTCTATCAGGCCACCAGCGCACACAGCCCCCTTTCTGCTCTGGAATGTGTTCTCCGAAACTTAATCTCGGCCTGGGGCTCAGGCCAAATCCCCCGACAGATTCGGCCCCGTGACAACCCCCTCCCACCCCGCTTTGGAGCTCAGAAGCTCTCCCCTTGCTTTCCCTCACCTCCTCCTCCTCCTCCCAGCCAGCCTGGCCTAAACATTTCACTTCTGATTAATGTATCAGTGACAAGCCAATAGCTCTTGGCTTTAAAGGAAAGCCAGCCCCCACTTTGCACAAACATCTTCACTTGTTCATTTTCTTAAGACTTAGCCCCAAACTCCCCCTTCCTGGGAAGGCAAAGCCCTTTCCACACCCAGAGGCTGTCACTGCCAGGGGATGATCTCCTCTGCACGCACTTGCTCCACCAAAGTCTGCACAGGTCTCCGAGAACACCAGATTCTCCATTGCCTAAACAAGGGTGGTCCACACAGAGCTCCCTCATCTCCAAGTAGGCCTGGGCTGCCCTTTCTCAGATGTATCCAAATACAGTGTTTTCTCACATTTGAGCATAGTATCTGGCCACAACAAGGTGCCTGTAAGAGATGTTCCCCACTTTAAGACATCCCCTCCCATGCACACATCTTCTCCGTCTGTCACCAATGCCAGAGGGCAGTAGTGAGGAGCACGTAAGCTCACAGATAGGAGCAAAGTCCCTCTCTCAAAGCTACAGCTCAGAAACACGGTGTCTCTTTGCTGCTGTGCCACTGCAAGCTCGCAGAGAGAGGACAAAGCCCTGGAAAGGGGAAGCACGCTTCCCTGGGACCACAGCAGTGGTAATGAATACAGCCTCCTGCCACTTAAAGACAAAACCCTCACTACCAGTGCTTTTAGAGACTCTGCTCTCCTGTATCCGCCTCCTGTCAACTTCTGCGCCTGCCTACCAAATGAGGACAACACACTCTTGGCTTTCAACGTCCCCATGCAACCGTTCTCCCACCATCTCTTTCCCTCACCTTGCCTTTTCACATGGGATCTTCCAAATGGCACACAGGGGACCACCAGCCACTTAATGCAGGTGCTCAGGAGCACCTTCTCACCACAACCTGAGTCACCTTGCCTTAGTGTGAGTGTGGGGGCCGCTACTCTGGCCACAATGAACCCCGGGGCAACACAAAAACGTGCAGGTCCCATCACAGCATGAATAGGGCAAAAGACTTCAACTTCTTTGCGTCAAGAAGGCAGTAAAACTTAGCACACACTGACCCAGTGCTGGCAACAGCCCTGCAGCAGCCCAGGCAGCGGTGTGGCCATCAGCATCAGCAGGTACTTTTCAATAATCTCAGTTGAGAGGTCAGCAGCCAGATGAGGCAGTACAACAGTCAGGAAACCAAATAGGCATTCAAACTCCATCACTTAAGTACTTCCTGCTTTTCGTGGTCTTGCAAAAACTGTCACTGCAGGACAGGTCTGCAGCTTGCCATGCAGGAGGACTGCTTGGGTCATGGCTGGGCCACAACATGACAGCCAGCCCATGATCAAAAACGGCCTAAGCCAAAGGAGCCCTCCCTTGATGACAGTGTGAACAAGTGAGCATGGATGAACCTCTCAAGATGTGTGAGTGATGGCCCAAGCAATGCAGGAGATGGCAGAGGAGTAAAGCTACTCACTAGCTAACGTGACCACTGCAGGAACACTGGCAATGACTCCTTCGGGCACACGAGCAATGCACTGGTATCGCCCCACGGTGTGGTTGTTGAGAGCCATGATGACAAGTTTCCCTTGTTCGATGTGGATACCCAGCACCTCATCCGATCCAGCCAGTTCCTTTCCGTTCAGTCTCCAGGTGAGGTTCACTCTGGTGGGGTCCACCACACACCCCAGGCTGACTGTGCCACCAGGCTTTTGGACAATGGAAGCAGGCTGCACTGTGACCTGCAGAGATTCACCTGTAGAAAGGGGAAAAAAGTAGGAATAAGAAAGCTCTGTGAGACACAGAAAGAGAAAAGACAGAGGGAAAAAAAGCAGTGCTGGTACATGTTGCATTCCCTATTGCTTCTGCTTTTGCTGCACCTTCCCTTTAGCTCCCCACACACCCACCCTAGCGCTTGGAGATGTAAACCAGCCCCATATCTTCTTGGTTCCACCAGATAGAGATGCCCAACTCCGATTGCATCCCCTTCTCCTCTAGAGGAGTGTTTAAACCTAAACGTTTGGGTGAGGCTATCGAGGAAGAAGTGGAGAGAGGAAACCGCTTTGTGCGTGAGGCACAGCACCAAGGCAAAACGTAAAGGAAATGGAACAAATGGGTAAGAGCAGAAACTCACTCAGTTTGGCAAAACAGCTAGCGACTGCGAGAATGAGGCAAGGGACGGGGGACGTGGGTCTCTCCTTTCCACGTGTCATTGCCATGCCACGCGGTGTGTCCTGGGGCGCCCAGGGAAGGGTCCCATAAGCCGCCTCCGGGGATGCAGTGGATGTGCGGCAGTGGATTCCTGCGGATGAGAAAAGACACGATGGATTAAACCCTCAGACTTCCCTCTGCTTTCCAGCCCTGTCTGGCCTCTCTGCCAACATCCCTAAACTCCCAGGATTCACCAGGTCTGTGGCCTGTGAAGGCTACAAACCCTGATGCAAGCACTTGCCTTCTCCAGCCTCTCCCCCAAGCATGGTTGTGAGCCTCCAAAGACATCCCATTCTCATCCCTTGGTACAAATCTCCACGTGTGCCCACACACACCCGCCTTCTCCATTTCAGACCCGGCGCAGTGAATGCCTGTGCTGTGCCAGCAATGCACAACCAGGCAACTTTCAGGAGCAAAACATGAACACTTCCAAAAAAGTGTCACCGGAGATATCGGTGAAGAGCTGCTGCCACTTCTTGGTTGTGTCTAGGATATATTCTAGCTTGAACAAAAAAATAAGTAATACAGGTCCTGAGCTACATGAAAAACAGAGGTGATGCTGCAGTTTCACAGCCCAGTTCTAAATTTGCTTCAATTCAGCACAGTGAGCTGAGGGCAGATGATGCTGATTTGGCATAATACACATTTATTCTAAACTAAAAGACCCAATCTATGGAAATATTTCAGATGAACTGCTCTGTCTGAAACACACTGTCTATTTTGAGTTGAACTACCCTTTTTAGACAAACGTATCAACAATCTCCAAAACACTTGAAGTCCAAGGCCACCCATCACAACCAAAGTTGCTGTGAAGAGCTGCACACCACGGTAGCTGTTTTGGAGAGACTGTCATGAATGAACACTAAAGCAGGCAAGACAAGTCAGGGAGTTAAAGATCTGAGGTGTCTCTTGGGGCAGCCACTTAGATGTCAGACTGAAATCAGCTTCGATCCAGGGCAAAGGGCTCAAGTCAAGGATAGACTTCCCTCTATGGACATAGTAAGGCAGGTACAGGATTTTGAGTTCCCTCCAGCTGCAGCACTAAGAAGATGACCTGCGAATCTCAAAGATATTTCAGAATTGCTCCTGTGGCACATCTACATTGTCAGGGGAGAAGTCCAAGACCAGACCAGCCATGGCAGCCAGCCAAAAAAGCAGTTATATTGCCCGCTCCCCCTACAGATATACAATGAGCTCATGAGATGCTATCACCCTCCTCAAGAGCACATCGACCAGCAAATACTGTTGTAAGAGAGCCCTTAGTCTATCTTCAACAGACCTGTAGGCCATCTGAGTTACTCAAGTTCATTTATCCACACAAGATAGCCACCAAAGCACCCTTCGTTATGCCACAGCCATCTTGGACAAACCACCATTGATCACATCTGTAAAAGTGCTCAAGGTCTGTCGGTATCAGAATGTGCACTATTGACACCATTGCTGATGTGCAAGTTGATGCACCACTAATTACAGTCATCTGGAAAAGCCTTTGAGTCATCTCACACCACAACATTTGCTGGAGACAGAAAGGCTTCCATCAGTGCAGAAGAAACACTTGGGAGTAGGACTTAAGAGTCTTGTTTCTCACTGTTGGAAGCCTACGAAGCAAAGCTGACTCATTCCCCCTATCTGGATGGGTTTGGCAGCAGGACGGAAAAATGTTGGATGGAAAAGAGTCCCTCCTTGGAGTCCATGCTGGGGGAGGGGGTGGATAAAGACATTCCCAACCAGACCTCCCTGCAGCTCTGCGCTGTGTAGAGCCTCTGGCCAGAAGCGCAAAACCAAAGGTGCAGAAATGTGTAATGAACCTTTCAGGAGCTAGGACCACCCCAGCACATCGATGGAATGACTAAACTGTCTGCCTCTAAGTCTATAAAAAGATGAAGGGCAATAGGTGGGAAGAAAAAAGGGGAGATCAAAAAACTTGGCCACAGCACTGGGCACATTGAACAGTACTGAGCAGAGACTGAGGAGAGAAGGTGTGTTGCAACAAGTGTATGGTACCTCCCCAAACCTCCAGGCACAGTATGAGCTCTAAAGAGGGACATGTGGCCATTCCTTTCACAGCTGAGTGAAGTACAAAAGTAAATGGCCAGCATAAAAATAATGAGGAAACTGAATGAAAACATCAATTCCAAAAGAACTATTAGGATCCAGGGCCAGATTTCGAAATTCTCAGCTTCCACAATTGAAGCCAGATTTTCAAAAGCATTCAGTTCTTGACATGCTGAGCTCTCCTGAATAGGCAACCAACGTATTTTGATGCTTAAATGGGAACTGACCTCTTTTGAAAACGCTGCCCTTAAGCAGCCTGCAGTAGTGCAAGGCAAGATACTTTATTAATCAGGCACCTTTCGATACGCCCAGCGTTGCTGCCAGGATGGGCTACAGCAGGAGAGGTGACAGAGGTGGGCAGCAGAGGAGGCCTTGGGCACTCCAGTTGCCTTTCCAGAGGCAGTGGTCCCGAGCAGGGTACTGTACCGGGAGCCGCAGGGCTGCTGCATGATAGCGCCCTGCTCCGCTGCCTCCTCTTCCCAAGGCAGGTACCCTACAAGAGATATCCTTCCTTGCCGACACTTCTGCAGCCACTGACACCATCAGCCTCAACAGCTCCTGCTTAATTGCTATCTGGGAAAAGAAAGAGTTAAAGTAATTTGACGAGCTTCAAGGGGGAGGGAAAACAAAAATTATTTGTTTATTTATTTTTAATTCTTTCCTGCCAGGTTAAAACAACAATTTCCTGTAGTAGAGCCCTAAAACCCTTTCAGACAGCTCAGTAAATCAAAGGAAGGGCCATTAGGAGAACAAAATTAACGAGAGCTTCATCAGATAGGGAGGGGTGGTGGGGGTGTAAAATCTGTCAGCTCGGCTTCCCGCCACACACCTAAACCCGCCCAGGCCTTTCCCGCAGCCCCAGAGGCGATGGAGGGCGCTGCAAAGGGCGAGAAGCAAGAAAGAAGAAAAAAAGAAAAACCAGAGGTGAAGATTAAAAAAGGGAAGAAGGGCCACGCGTGTGTGCGGCGAGGTGTGATACAGCTCGAAAGGAAAGAGAGATCCGAATTAAATGCAGGCACTGGGGAAAAGGTGTTTGCTGATTAGAAACTGAAGGTTTTACTGAGGCAATGCTGCTCCCAGCCCCAAGCCCCCTCCTGCTTAACAAGGGCAGGCCAAGCAGCCCTTGTTACTGCCACGGTGGCTATAATTTACAAGATTCCCAAACGGGAACCAGCTCCAGGGCAGCATCCCCGCAACACCCAACCCAGTAAGGTGGGGTGGGCGGCGGGGAAATGCAGAGGCAGGCTGGGAGATGGGGAAAGCTCCTTGATGCACATGAGGGTAGTTTGGGGGTTCGGCAGCCTCTTTGCACAGGCGAGCAACGGTGGGAAGGGGAAGGGGCTGCTTTGCACTGAGGCAAAAGCTGCAGCAGCTCAGATCCAGCTACCAGCTGGGGACACCCTGGATGACTCTGGAAAATTCACTGCAGCTGGTCCCTGTTTCCAACAGGTCAAGCAGGGACAATGATACTCCCAATTCTCCAATTTATACATTGAGACTTAAGCTCTTCAGAAATTAAATGTCTTACACAGTACAGTGTGACAATTTTACTTGTAATTGTTATTTTTTAATACAAGGCAGTGGTTTTTTTTTTCATTGTTCCATCCACTGAAAATGTACAAGAGAAAAGAGCCACAGTATCTCTTTGCTTCATAACTGAGGGAACCTGAGGGCTCAAAGAAGAAGCCAGCCTAGCCCAAGGTTTTACAGTAAAGCAGCGGCAGGGGCTGGAAATCAAAAAGTGTCTGACTGGGACCTCCACTCCATCAGGCAAGTTGTTCTTGGATCCCAAATCTTTTGCACCCCATCAAAAAAAAAAAAAAGCCACTATATAACTGTACAATCCTCTAGCTGAAAAAATAGTCTCCAGGTGACACACCCGAGCAGGTCAGCTGCAAAGTCCCCATGGGATTCCTGGGCATGGACAGCAATCTGGGCACCTCTGTTTCTCACAAAGCTATCAAACAGTAACATCTCAGAGGGCAAAATGAACCCCTACCAGCCCCCATCCTCACTCCAAACTATCGATTTCACACCACTAAGTTATACTTGCTCTCTTTGAATGGGTTTGAGAAAGGAGAAGTTTCCAGTAGGAGAGATGCACCCCCTCCCAGGCAACACCATGGGTATCCAACAGGGATGGGGGTGTGGATGTTGCAGGGAAAGGCAGGATCCGGAATGGGAAGCAGGTGGTGTCAGGAGGGGACTGAGATAAGCAGCATCGACATTAAACCACCATGTACACCACCAAAGTCAAGGGGGCAGCACAGCGTATGTGCAAACAGGGATAAAAGCTTGCCCACTTCACTCTAGCACTGAAAGCTCCTGATTTCAGAGTGCATTGGCTCTGTTAACATAGCCCTCGATTAACTGTGTGAGGAGTTCCCCCTCCCTCCCTTTTTAAAAATGATTAGGCAAAAAAGACTCTCTTACTGGCTACTTGTGAGCTCAGTGAGTCCATCGAGAAGCCACAGCAGAGAAAGCATGGAATAAATTCATGCTCAGAGTTGGGAGAGGGAAAATATCCAGAGTAAACCCTGGCACAGCACCATCACTATGCAGACGGGTGAGCTTACCTGCAAACCACAAATTGTGCTTGGGCACTGGGTGACCCTATAAAAAACCCAGATTTTCTCCAGGCCAAGTCCTGAGTAGTCCCAGTGGCGACAGACACCACTTTAAAAAATGAACTAAGCTCACAGGTAAACCAGCTGTTTTTCCTTGAACAGAACTGCTCATGCAAACCAAACCAGCAACCAACCAACACATGCAGCAATCTTTGTGAATTTTTTCGACTTCTTCATGACGAAGCTACTGCCCTGGGCAGCTGCTTTCCACAACAGCCTGCAGTATCACCAGGGAGGGTACTGGGCATTCTGGCTTTGAATTAGCAACAGGATGCAAAGCCGTCTCATTGCCTGTCTGACTTTTGCTCACACCCCTGAAAGAACCAATGCCTGCAGTTTTTGGCACCTCTCCAGCCGATGGTTCCTCTGAAACGAGCGCCACTTTCCAGCTGGCATTGATCAGGCTGGCATTGATCAGGCTGACTTTGCTGAGCTCCGGCGAACCCCTTCTTATTGGCATTCCATCAGCCAGTGAGCAGGAGGCCACTTGAAGTACAAAATGCCACACTCATGTCAGCCACGGGCTCCCCAGCGTCACCACAGTGGCAGTACAGCAGCGAATGCGGCTTGCCTCGGGTGATGCCTGCAGCACAGTGGTCCCAGGGCGGCTGGACCCTCCAGGCTGAGCCAGCCCTGCTGCAGGCAAGCCAGGGATGCAAGGATAGCCTTGCCCTGCAGTGTACGGCTCCCTTTTCCTGCAGTGACCAGGAGAGGAGCCCTGTGCTAAGAGAGTGTGCACGCCGGCTTTCCCTGTCCCTTGGCACAGCCCAAAAACAGCTCCAGCCCTTGAAAAGACAAGGCTAAAGAGTAAGAAAGAAAGAAAACCCGCGTGCTTTCTTCAATATCGTGCTCCCCCCATGCACTAGACACTTAATTTTCCTCCTTCCCCACCCAGGCTTCCCCCTCCATTCTGAGTAAATTCAATTTGACAACCCTGCTAATTGGATAAACGCTGCTCCCTACGCTCCTTTAAGGCTGCCTGCTTTTCTCTCCTTGTTTTTGGAGAGCGATTGTGGCTGTTCTTTAACATGAATTCCATCTGCTTTATTTCTCCTCTGCCCATTCAAGACCCCTCCTGAATATGTATGAGAGGCTGCACCCCCCCCCCCCCTTTCTCCTCCATCCCACCTCCCTCCTTCATTACCCCCCCATCTCTCTCCCTGCCCTCTCCCATTGCCTGAGNAAAGGACCAAGTCCCTGGAGAGCTCTAATCTGGAGAGGCTAGGGGCTCCCCCAAGGGCCGGCCGGCAGGGCAGGACCGGGAAGGGGGAAGGGAGAGGCTGGAGGTGGTTAGGGAGGCGAAGGAGAGGTGGAGGGCAAGAGGAAAGTCGCAACTAATAAGCATGCAGCCGGCCAGCTGTCAAGATGCTGACAATGCTGCTTCGGGTGCAAAGATCCCAAGAGCCAGCGCTGGCACAGAGACTGGCACAGGGTCCTCCCGGGGAAGCGCTCACCTCCCCTAAGAGCCTCCGTCCTTGTCTGCCGAACACGGCACAAGCGACGAAAAAAAAATACCCCACAACAAAACAGGAGAAGGGTGCAGATGGAGCGTGCTGCACAGCCTCTTCAGAAACAAAGTGCACCTAGGAAACAGATGTTGTTGCTGCAACAAGCCCTGAGCTGCTGGCTGCTCTCTGGCTCCTTCTCCCAAGCACGTGAAGGGGAGCAAAGCGGCCCTGCAGCAGTCGCCAGGGCTGCCCCTGCGGCCAGGACTGGTTGCCTCTCTGGTCAAAAGCTTTCAGTCGACCTTCAGTCCCAACCTGGGAGAGCTGCCATACCTTTAGACTAATCTTCCCTCTGCATTTGCCATCCTTCTCATCCTTGATCTACCTGTAGGCTCTGCAGCCTCTCAGCTAATGTTCTAATTTAAAGAGCTGAGGACTCCCCAAAGGAGTGCGCATCTGCAGCACTTACTGAGGGGTGCTGGTCATGCACCTGGGGGGTTGAACGTCAAACGTCAGAGAATCAGCAGAACTGCTGGTATCAAGGTCCTGCAAGGGTTGCAGCTCAACCTACTCTCATGCCAAGACTGGTGTCAGGTGAAAGAGCCAGGATCCCCTCAGAAAACCACATCAATGTGGCCACACGCTTCTGGAGATCAGTTACCTACTCTGGAGCATTTTCAGTTTGCCCCACTACAAACTCAGTTTATGGTGAAGCAAGAAAGCCTGACTTATCTGAGGCTTCTCAATGGGACAAGGTTGCATCTTCATGATGAGACACACTTCAGAGAAGGCAGCAGGGAAGGGTCACCCATTGACACAAACGTAACTTGAAAACACCTTCAGTCTCAGAAGCAGGCGATTTACTGCACTGTGTTACTTCTGTGAAGCATCCTATCTCTTGCCACATGAAAAAAAAACCACAACATTTTATCATTCACATGGCAACTAAATCCAGAGATCAGTGTCACTGAAGTCAGAGGAGCAGAGAAATTCCATAGAGGGAGAATCATCTCATGTCCTAGAGACTTCACATCACTGTCCAGAAGGGTACTTAGTCTCCTTAAGATGTTTGATGCAAGCAGTAACAAAATATATCTACACATTTTCCTGTCTGGACAGAGAGGCAATACATGTAGCAAGGATCTGGGTATGAGGGAGAACATGGATCTGGGCAAGGAAAGCCCAGAAGATGCTGTGGGATATGCAGGACGGGTGGCAAGTGCCAGGCGATGCTGCTGGCTCTGATCTGGGCTCCACTGTGTTGAATCCCACACCAACATGAGCAGGGTGTCAGGTTGTTCCCATCCCTGCCAACAACTGCAGTGCAGGAGAGCGCCAGGAGGGATGGGCATCTCCCACCAGGAGCTGTCATCACACAGGCACACATGTGCCTGTGGCTAGTTTACATTAACCAGGGCATTGCTTTTGTTTTCCCTTCTCATCCTTTCCAAACAAAAAAAAAACCCCGAATCTTGAAGTCTGAGGTTGAGGCTCTAATAATTGCCTCTTGGGTTAGGGAGAGGTCAGAGGAAGCAGGCTCAGCAGACGCAGGGAAAGTGATGCCGGACAAAAGCCCTGTGAGACACCAAAGGAAAGCAGGGAATAAAGATGACAGAAAGAAAAAGGCAGGAAAATTAAACTGAGATGAGTGGGTCAAGAAAGAAAGAGAAATGAGGGAGTTGGGATTTTGGCTGATTTCCTTACACTGCATTTGTCCCCACTACTCCAGGGACCGGGCTGGCAAGGAGCAGGCAATGCCACGGCTCACCTGCCACTTGTGTACCTGGGCTGAAGTCCTTTCCCTGCCTTCTTCAGAGTAGGGGCTGACATTTGGGACCATCACATCTCAAGCAAATCTTTCTTTCCCCAACTGCCACTCTTCCACTTTGTTTAAATGTCGGTTACTCATGATAGCAGGAAAAACACTCCTGCTCTCACCAGAAACTCCATCCTGCTCTAAGACATCAGTTTAATCAACAGATGCACTTCCATAGTGTGCTCTGGTCCTAGCGGAACAGCATTTTTCTGTGGGATGCTCTCCTCCAAAGCTCTGCTCTGCATTGCTTCCCCCATCAGCTCCCAGGGAGCGCACATGCTCAGCTGACCCTCACCTTTCAACTGCAGGAAGCTGCCACATTGACCAAAGCAAGAATTTCACTGGAGATGTGGCAGCAACACTATAAATCTCACATCCTAGACTACCTAATATCACCCTATGACCTCTTTGCAACTGGACCAGTCACCAGGAACAGAGGACCACAAATCAGGACAAAGGTACGACAAGAGGAGACCTATCTCAGTTTGACTGTTTCTGTCACTTGATGGGGTCAGGCTTGCAACAGGACAGATAATAAATATCACAGTGTCCGTTCATGCTGGTAACCACCACCACCACATGAAACACTCCTCTCTCTGGAAGCAAGATCTGCATAGTATAAACCAAAGGAGTAGGGTACTGGACAAACACCACCAGTCAGCATCTGCATGAAGCACCGCAGGAGTGCTCAGTCAGCAGGGAGCACTTTTGTGTGTTTGTTGGCTACGGTCACCTCCAAAGCAGGTCTCAGAAGCTCTTGTTCACAGAGCGGATCACAAGCCAGAGAATCAGCAGCTATGGATTTTTGAGCGCAGCTCACTTCTTTACATGCTTAAACACGAACTTACCTCTACGTACAAAAAAAAAAAAAAAAAAAAAAAAAGGAAAAAAAAAAAAGAAAAAGTCTTTGTCTAGGAACAATAGAAAATTCTTGTCCATATCCAATTAGGAACAATAATAAAGTGAAGCAAACACACAAACGACAACAACAAAAAACCCTAACAACAAAAACAAACCAGAAAACCCCCTAGAAACTGCCAATGACACTGTTAAGCCTTCCTTGGGGAAAGCTGCAAAAGGGAAATTCTCCTGTTGGAGCAGAGGACAGACTGGGGTAGCTTTCCTTTTTGAGCCTTCTTTGAGCCTGTATTTGAAGAGTAGGGGCACCTACAACAGCTGCAGTAAAAACCAAGCTTCTATTAAATACAAGCCAGCGGCACAGCAGAAACGCCTGCTAAAAGCAACACATCCAGAAGATCATAACAGAGGACTTGATTCTGCCGCCTCCAAAACCAGCCTGATCTTTGCCATGACTTCAATGGGAGCAGGCCCAGAAACTGCATTAACAAGCACGAGGCTAGTTTAACACAGTTGACATCAAAAATCCAGAAGAGCATACAAAAGAGACAGGACAAAGTACTCGCCAGTAACGTCAATACAAAGTTTAATCCCCAGATGGCTGGCTTTAGAGACATCCCCATCACGACCATAAAGAGAAACTGCCTTCTAGTTTGCACTCCTTTCAGCAATGACTTGTTGCTGGGATGCAAAAGAGCACAAGCCCATTTTTCTTGCCCTTTGAAGATGGTATTTAAAAGTTGGGATTTTTTTTCTTTTTTGCTTTTATAAATACGGGAATAAATGAGCGTTTTCACACTCCATAGCTGTCACTTAAATGTTTTTCACTAACAATAATCATTTTGGTTATGGGAGCAGGTCAAAAGCCTCTAGGACTCTCTGCTGGGACAAATTTCCCCTGGAAGACGTGTCACTACTCCAGAAAACACAAGAGGAAGCTCGAGGCCAGCAAGACAAAGGGACAGAAATGACAGCCCATAGAAAATGCTCTGGTTGGTGCCAAATGACTAGGTGGAGCGTAGGGGCTCAGCCTTGAGTGCCACCACCCAGACAATCTGAGACACGGCCCCTCATCCAGGCTGTGACCAGCAGGCTGCTGCGCTGCTCCAAAATCCCACAGGGTTCACTCGGAGGTGAAAAATGATGGCAGACATACTCCCAGCAGGGTCTTCGGCTGGGTGACAGATTTCCCCTGCCACAGAGATGAAGATGAGATGGTTGCATGTCTTGGGCTTTTTAAAAGATTGTGCCTGCATGTCATTTGCCCTGTTTATCATAGCAGCCATTAATAATTTTCTCCAAAAATAATGGTCTAGTTGAAGATAGTGACCCATACATGGACAGGAGATGGAGCAAGACCTCGCATCACCCTGTGGAGATGGGCAGGGCTGGCACCTGGTTTCTCCCTCTTGACAAGAGGATGCTCCACAACAAAAGAATGGCAAAACGCTGCTGTCCCAGAGCCTGGGAAGGGAGGCTCACCTGTCTGTGCCCTGGCCAGCTATTAGGACACGCTAGTGAGAGTCATAGACGGCACCTGCCAGGTAGCAGCGCCTGCACCGGCAGGGCACAGCGCAGACCCATCGCCGGCTCCCCGTTCACACTCGCTTTCGTGTTGAGAGCGCGAGCGCGGAGCTGGAGGCACCTCCCTAGACCCTTCACACAATAAGCACCAGCAGCAATTCCAGCTGCAAAGTTTGCTTTCCTTGACGCACAGTTTACTTTCTCCATTCCCCCGCATCCCGCCCCTGCCACTTACCCCTCACTCCAAAAAGGCTCTCTCAAACAGGCTTAAGCTTTAAACAAATAAGGGCTTGGAAAGCAGCAGCCTGCTCCCGTTTCCCTCCCCACCACCCCTGCTCTCCCCCCGCCGCCTCCACCTCTGAGCCGTGGCGCAAGCGGAGCTGGCGAGCGCCGCGCAGGCATAGAAAACAAACACGTGGAGCAGAGCCAGCTGTGAAGTCGCCTTTGGCATACGCTGTTTGTAAAAGGAATAAAAGCACATGGCAGAAGGGGGAAGGGGAGAAGTGGGGGGGAAGGGCAGGGAGCCGGGGGTGCCCCAGCCTGGAGGGGAGGGCGTGGCTCCGTTACAAAGCCCTGGCACCCGCCCGCGAGAAGGTCTGTCCAGACGGGCGCTGATCTTGTGCCCTGTGTGGATGCTGAGGGGAGTGACGGGCCTACAGCAACATTTCCCGAGCTATTCGGCACCGTACTTCCCCAACCTCTTTCCTAGCGAGCCAGACTGCTTTTGCACGCGCTTGCCCTCCCTCCCAGGCAAAACTAGCGTGTTCTGATGCAACACGTGAAAAAGAAATACGCTTTTACCTTCCCGGGCTTGCAGTTGTCCCCCTCTCCTTCTTAGGTTGTCTTATTCCCCACTCTCAATGTGCTCCAGGGTCCCACAGCACAGGAAACACTGACCCAACTTCCCCATACCCTCGGCTGAGATTACATAGGTTGAGGGTGTACATTCACACTAATCCCCATCATTTTTTAAAATTTTTTTTTAAAATTCATTTATTCCTCCCTCCCTCTCAGCTGTCACTTTCTGGAAGGGTTTCAGACAAAAGATCCCTCCTCTTGCACCCAAGCTCCCAGGGGCCATCAGCTCAGGTATTTATTCTGCCCTCACCAGTCTGGTGAACAGCAGTTGCAGGCTCTTAGGAACCTAGGTGGCACCTATAGCCTTACATCAATGCTGCACATATGCAGGTTTTCCTCCATTTCCCTCTTTTTCCCAGTCATCTCCAAGCGGAATGAAACAGAAGCCTGTGCACTTTCCCTGGTTTGGGGTAGTATCCAGCGATTTGACGTGGTTTGCTTGTGGTTTCCACTTAAAACCATAAACCAGCCCAGGTTTGCTTGGAAGGTCCTCAGCTGTGTTTGGAGGTGGTAAGAAAAGCAGCAGTGTTCTACCTGCTCTTGGACCTTGTCCAAAACAGGCCAGCAGCTGGACAGATTAATAGTCCAGGCTGACCACCCAACCACCTGCAGACATGTCTTCACCGGTCTAGTTACCACCCCTGAAACAGCACGAGCTTTTCCCTTTCCAGGCCCACCGTGAACACTTGTCCCTCAGCATCACTCCAAGCCACCAAACTGACAACTAGAGACGATATTTGGATATTGCTCTTCCTGTGAACTACATTGTGGGCCCCTGATCACGCAGCCAAGGAAGGTAACTTTCCTTGGAGAAATCTCGCCTTTTTGTTCTTGGGTGGAATTTACTGAGCTGCCAAAAAAAGTCACAGATTGTTGCAAATACGATGTTGCTCAAAACCAACCAACCCACTCTGATCTCTTTTCTTTTGGGGGAAAATTAGGTATTGCAAGACAAAGAGGGACAGAAACACAGTCATGGATGTTATGACACCACTTTTCTGGACTCATTTCTTCATCTATTAGACAAAACATATCCCTACCTTGAGTCTCAACTTCCCAGGTTGCAAAAATGGGAATAGCAAACCCTAGCTGGTACAAGCAGTAACCAGATGAACGTGAGTCAGACAATTTGAGATTCTCAGATGAAAGGTGCTAGACAGGTATGCAGTGTTATTATCTGTATTGCTTCCTAGTAGCCCCAGGATTTCTGGATTAGTAAAACACAGATGTCAGCATCCTGGGGATATAGCCTCAGTAACTGAACCAAGCAGGGATGGGCAGGCTGATTACAACAAGGGGAAAAATTACGAAATCGCACCACACAAAATACTGTGGTTGAGGGATACAGCAGCCAAGAGATTATTGACAACAGAGAACAGGATAGTTCAGTGGGGTTTGTGAAACTAAACCTTCTGCAATCACACACTCCAGGGAAAGTGTTTGTCAGAAAAACATTCAAACATGCAGCTGCCAAGAGCTAAGTAAATAGAGAAGGAGAAGCATCAGAGTCCATGCGGCACCATTTGCAAAAGCCCCGTGATCTGCTGTCAGAGGCCAACTGAGCCCATCAGCAGGCACTAGGGAAGCCAAGAGGTTGAGCTAATTCAGAAAGACCTACCACCAAGTTAGACGAACAAAGAGCAATTCACACCTTCAAAATATTTTCATCCAGCATAGCGTTTGCAGAGCTGGTAGGTGTGGGTACAGCAGTCTGTGCTGGTTGAACAGACACTTCACCACACCGCACAGGTACACATGTAATCACCTGGGCAAGTGAAATGAAACCAAACTCCAGGCTGAAGGGAGCGCTCCAAGTTAACAAGCAATACTCAACAGCTATTGCTATCATGAATTTATTTTTAGCCTCACTTCACTTCAAAACCTGTGGTGGGGGTTACTGTGCTCATGAGGAGCCAGAGGCCCAGGCCAAACACTGTGCAGACCTAAGGCTAAGCTGGATGATCCCAGCCTTGAAAGCAGGAGTGCTCGATGGCAGTGAGCAAGTGAAGGGAAACATTGGTCTTCTGCTTCCCACCCAAGTGGCTATTCATCGGTCAGTGTCTCCCACCCATGGACCGCACGACTACTGGGAAGGGTACCAGTTGAATGACTTAGGGGGTCCAAGAAAAAGCGAGAAAAATATGCAAGTTCAAACATGCTGCGCAGTAAGTCATGCACATGATATTTCCAACAAGGTCTACCAGTCTCCATGGGGAAGCATTTGAGATTGCAGGCATCAAAAATTAAAGCTGAAACACATCACAGGCAATCCTGCACACGCATCTTCTGTCTGCATGCTCCCGTTCTTCCCCACCTCATCCCGATGATTGCCACCAGAGTGGTGTTATATCCATTTCCTACAGATCAAACCTCTCTCGGCTGTCTCAAGAGAAGTGTGAATGACACTTCTCTCAAGGCCAGCACTGGATGCATCACTTCTCTGTTAGTCACTGGCCACCAATGCCCTCACAGTAGTGCTGCTATGACCACACTGTGGCACGTTTGGGGGCCAGATGCACTCTGTGCAAGTGATCAAAAATTCACACGCTGCAGCCAAAGCTGCTGAGAACAGGAAGTTGTGGTCTCCAGCCCAAAATTACTGACACCTTTTTTTGAACTGAGGATTATATTTGTGTTTAGGAGTTTCATGGGGGAATTAGGAGAGCTGTTATGTCTTCCCAGCTGGACAAAAGAAAGTGTCTGCAGGTTTAGTTACTGTGAATAGCGACTCTGCCTGTGTCACACAGAGGGACTTTATGCATTTTATGCACACAGCATCAGTTCACTTCAGCTCTGAGGGAAGAGGGTGGTCTTGCCAGGAGAACTCTGTCTAGATTGAGGAGGCTGGCTCTCCACACCAACAAACATCCCAGCATCATAGACCCAAACCCCTGTTGTTATGTTTTGTTTTGTTTTTTTAATCAGGAGGTACATGACCTTCTCTAGAGTCCTGACACAAGTGTTACAAGTAAGTAAAATCTGGAAAAGATCTAATGAAGAGACAAAGTTGCTTTAACATTCCCTTTTCTGCTCCCCTCCTGTGTCCTCACCCTGAGTTTGCTACTGTGCAAGAGCCCTGGGGCAATTAAAATCAGTAGAGTACGCACCGCGCAACATTTACGGCCCAAAGCAGTCACAAACATAGCAGTACACATTTACAGAGATTTTCCACCCCCCATACTCTCCAACAACATAATTTTCTTGCACAGGAGACTGGCTCAAAACAGAGAGGAGGGACCAGTGCTGTGACTTTCCAGCAGTCCCCAGCACAACCACAAGCTATCCGAGGCTGCGGCTTGCTGCTGCCCCAGTCTTAGCAGCGCAGGGCTCCTTTGGTCAAAGGACAAGGTGTTTCCCAAGCATCTTGCACATCATGAGGCAAAAATACTCCCTGACCCCTGATGGGAACAGCTGAAGCAAAGTTCAGCAGCATCACAGATCCCACCAGGTGCTTCTGGCAGAGCAGGAAACAACACAGTGGTCCTGACCCCCTGTGAGGAACACGCTGATTTTGTTTTTCAAATGACAACTACACTAGTTCTGGACTCTCACTAATAAACATGCACAGATTTCGCATCCACTCATTCCAGTTTCCAACAAGAACCTTGACAATCTTTAGCATTTAGCCATGACAGCAGACTTCGGTGTGACCATTAGGGTCACCTGGGCCACGTAACACAACACAGCCCTGGTTTAGGTCCAGGACTTTGGTGTTTCCCTGCATGGCAGAAATGGGATGACAAAGGGTTAAAGCTGGCATAGCCTCAAAAAGCACTCTCTGCTTTCCAAAGCAAGAACATCTTTGGCAGGGTCCCCATCTGGAAAATGACATCCCGTCCCCCTTCGCTTCCCCCTCTTCTCCCCCTGATCTCAGAACAAAGCACTGCACTGCCCAACATGCTCCTCCACTGGTTTCATCTTGGTCCAAACGCTTCTTGCGTTTCAACTCCTGCCAAAAAGAAATGCATTAAAAAAAATATATAAAAAAAAAGGGCATGTGTCGGGCAGGGGGAGAGGAAGCAGGGAGAGTAGAGGGAAGTCATTAAAAGTGAATCTTGATTAGTTACCAGTGGTGGAAAAAAGAAACAGTGGGAAAAGAAGATATTTCTCTTGCAATACGTCATCTTGAAACCAGTAGGCCCAGAGAAGACGTCTCTGCACAATCCTCCATCTTGGACTAAACTCGCTTTAACCTTTCCAGTTCACCACATGTCACTCCACCACAGTCAGAAGAGGCATCGTCTTCCTCAAAACCATTTTCTGCCAATCATTGTCATTTTTCTCCACTCTGATAGCTGTAGCCCTCCCAGCGCTCACCTACCCCCCAGTGAGCCCCCAGGGGCAGAGAGCTGCAGGACACAGCACAGCTGGCCTGCCCTTATGGGCCTTTCCACCTTCTAGACCAAACACAAAGGCTTGGCCACTGCAAAACCATAGGGAATCCTAGAGGAAACGAGCATGGAGGAGATGGCTTGTGCATGCACTGTGGACAAGCTGGATGGGCCAAATGAAGAGCCTCAGACTGGCTCCCTCAGAGATACTCTCCAGCCAAAAAAAAAAAAAACCACTCAACCGCAAAGTTTAAAAAAAACAAGTCACATTGGCTAAAGTAGCATTTCAAAGCAAAACAGAAAACCAGTCCAACTTGGAGAGTCTGTAATAGCTGAACCCAGGGACACAGAGAGGATGTTTTTTGTTCCCTCAGTACAAAAGCCCTTGATTTCCCCTTCTCATTCCAGCATTTCCCCGTTGTGGGTGTCAGAGACAGTTCAAGGCTGCCCTCCCTGTCCATCCTAGACAAAATAGGGTCTTACTGCCCTGAGGACAAGTGGCTGGGGGGCTGTGGGAACCAGGGAGATTTGGGGAGCCCTGAAGAGCTGTGTACACTGAACCTGCTGTCCCTGGAAGATGGCCAGAGGCCTCCTCTGCAGCATCCCTGTGACCTGCCACAGGCTGGTGCTTCGCTCCAGAGTTTGGCTTCCCAAGGTGTGACTTTGGCTTGCAGGCTTCAGGGCTATGCCATTTTGATTGCCACAGGCTCGCTTGTGCTATAGCTGGCACTCTGCAGCACCTCACAGCAAGGGAGAGATTAACTCCTTTTTTAAGTATCACGTTACTGTTACATTTGTAAACACAGCTGGCTGAAAATTTTTCGGCAAAGCCATAAATACATAAATACTTGAAGGAAATTCCCTGCAATTTGAAAACTTTACCTACTGATCTAGCCTTTATCAGATGATAGCCTCTCTTCAGTATGCATAAACTCCACTTAGTTTTGCTTTCTCTCCTGGAAGGACCAAAGCCACCGAACTATTGATAAAGTTTCAAGACTTCACCGCCTGTAGTATTTGAGATTTTAACAGTGACCCTCCTGACCAATGTAGCAATCGCATATTAATTTTCCTCCCACCTGATGACCTTTCATTTTCCTTGTAAAAACGTGATATCAACTCTCAAGATCCAAACTCTGAAGACCCACCTCCCAATCCTGTCTGTAAAATACTTCTTTTCCCGCTTCTCAGGAGAGAGACGACAGAACACAGCCTACTGGTACTCTGATCGATTTTCCTCTTTTGCAGATCATCCCACATCTCATCAGGTACCGTATCTCCATCCTAGTCAACTTGGTTTAGAAAGCTTATACAGCTGTGGACAACATTCAAAAGACAATCTACATTAAATAAATAAGAAAGACAACAGCACCCACCACCTTCTATTAGCAATCTGTGAAGGAAAGCAAAGAATCACCCACTTCTGAGGGTGATACAGGAGGCAGCATTTCTCTTCTAGCCCATCCCTGCCTGCCAGTGACAGAGAGATCCTGTTGAGCAGCATCTGTACAAGACTAATATTACATAAACAGCAAATAATGTCTTGGGGCCCGTCGAGAAAAGGGGGCCCAAGCGTGAGGCTCTGTACGTGGAGCAACAGAAGTGCTTGTCCCCAAAAGGCTGCCTTTCTACAGTACTTCTCATCTTACCAGGATGACACCCATTTAAATCCCCGTTAACCTTGGAAGAGATGGCTTGGAGCTCCCAGCCTGCTCACTCAAATGCTAACCGGCTCCTTGTAGCCCAAAAAAGGAAACAAATTCATGACCAAATTGCTTTCAGTACTTTTTTTTTTTGTTCAGGCTATTGTTATGTGACTGCATTTGGAAGTAAGGGAGAAAAAAAATACATGACTGTGGTCTGCATCTGTCCTAGAATATGGGAGGAAAAAAAACCCCAACCAACCCCCAAACCTCATCCTTTTTTTTTTTTTTTTGTATGTTTAACCAATTTTGGAGAAAACTGTAAGCAGTAAAGAAATCTGGAATAAAGAACAACAACAGCCCTTGGGCCTTGGTGGGACAAACGGAGTAGCAGAATAAAAGTGAATCTAATCTCCATCTATTAATGTAGACTGTCCAGCCGAAGGAATTCTTAAAAGCCCCAGCAACAGTCTAAGGCAAGAAGTCTACTTCTTCATCTGTTGCAAGAACCAAGACGTTTTTGTGCTGTGAGTTGCTTTATTAATTTAGAAAGCCTTTTTAATGCAAAAATCAATTTGCTTGACAGGTGTTAGTAGGCTTTGCACAGAAAAGATCAGATCATCCTCTTCAGAGACTCACTCAGCAGTGGTCTGGGAGAACACAGCAAATTGCTGACATCTGCTCATTTGTCTACCAAGAAAAAAAAATAAAAAATTAAAACTCTTTGGATCTTCCAAAGATTCTTACATTAATATCCAGTAAAGGAACATATTCAGTTCTCTTATTTAACAGAGACTCCTTTAAGGCCTCCGTATTAGGTACTCTACAAAATCACAATAAAAGGGCATCCTGCGCCTCAAGGACATTCATCTCTAATTGCTTACAGAGACTGTCAACGCTTTCTTTGAGAAGGGAAGTCTGTGACTGTCCCATAGCACTAAATTCCCTAGAAAAAACTTTCACTATTCAGCTCAAAGTCATCTGTAGACCATCTCAGTCAGTACCTACCCTCCAAATTATGTTAAATACTGTCACATGCTTCAGACCACAAATGCAATATTAGGAGTGGAAAGGAATAAGGACTTCCCCTCTCCCTGTAGCCACTGGGAAATCTTGGCTATATAAGGGAACTAAAATCTCAGAATTACCAATAGGGAAATTATTGACGATTTCTTAATTTGGAAAATACCATAAACTCTTTGAGGATGAAAAGCACTCCTCAGTTTTGAGAAAATGCAGCTCAATGATTTTAGATCCAGTTGTGCAGCTGGCACACTACCCTAGGATGGGTAAAAAGCAAGCAGTTCTCATACAGTCACATCCACAACACGCTGCAAGATTTAATAGTTGCTTATGAAAGTGATAAGCTATGTAAACATAAATTGTAACAATGGGACAAAAAGCAGCTTCCAGAATTCCCTCTGCAAGACCAACAAGGAAACAGTGGTAATTCCCTTCTGCATTTCTCGCCAGCTGAAGTTTGTCTGTTCCTCCGCTTTGCTCTGCCGATAACAAACATCTGTCAGGAGCATCTTTCCCTGTGCATGAGTAGAACACATCTATTGCAGTCTCCTTTGTAATCCAGCAAAGCCTCTGCAGAGCCTCCACTGTAAAAGCCACAGATAAACCTCTGCTGATCTTACCTATCGACTACGAAAGTATTACATAGAAAATGAGTCTTTTTTTTGCAGCCTCCAAGTTAAGGAGACCTTCAGAAAAAACATGAGGCGCCTTTGGAAGAGGCAATGTCTTGAGGTGCAGACCAGATGTGCCTTTCTAAGGATCTTTATTTTAGGATCCTCCTTTCCAACTCTTATCTACCACCAGCTTTTACTTATATTTTGCTTTGGCAGAAAGCTCTAGAAGCTCAAGGCAGCAGGCTTCCAGATAAAGCTGCCAATCTGTGGCTCATTAACAGCTCACTGGGTTTTTTTGGCCTGGTGCCTACATGCCCCTTGCAGATGCTGGCACCTTGGTGCACGCCATGTCCGTCAGCCCCACCGAGCTGTTTCTCTGGCTGCCTGTAAGAAGACGGATCAACACAAAAGCCTCCCAGTTTGCAAAATGCTGTGAGATCGGAAACACTAGTGAAGACATGAAAACATTGTCTTCAAACCCCCGAGCCCCAGCCAGGGGGAGAAAGAAGAGCAGGAGGGATGTGGTTCTCCTTTCAAGGACAGTATGTCTCCAGAATATATTCTGGGGAAGCAGCAGCCCTGCCTGCAACCGCAGGCAGCCACCCTGCCTGGGCAAGGGCTCCCTGAACACGCTCCAACACGTCAGAGCCCGGCACTCGCCCTGGGTTGGTGAGGGCTGGGAGCACCTCTCTGGCAGAGGGCTGGTGCCTGGGGAGGCACCTCTAGATGTTCCTTATCAGCCTTCCCCAAAACAAGTAAGGACAGGGGCATCCAGGATATGGCCCAACAAGCCTTTCTCAGCTCTGGCAACTGTTGTTGGCGGCACAGGGACCTCAGGCAGAGGAGGGGAAATTAAAGACAGAAAATGGGGAGAAAGGGGGGTGTGAGGGCTTGATGGCAGCCCTCATGTCCTTTGAGAGGCAGCAAGAACACAGGGAACTGGGGCACACTAGCAGTCTCAGCTGCTGTTCTCCCTCCCCTTTGCGAGGTTTGAGGAAAAAAAAAAATCCTCCCTGGCAAAATCGAGAGGGATGCATGCACCGAGAGAGAGGAAGACATTATTTTCCCTAAGTATGAGGAGGGATGGGTGGCACAAATCCATTTATTTGACATCTTCTCCATCCCACACCCTGCCTAATTCATCTGAACAGAAATGAAGGCAACAACTACACTGGTGCCTCCTTGCAGTCTTTCATGCACGAGAAAGGACAGGGGCACCTGTGACCAACAGAGAAAAAAAAGGCCGTAACCGTGTAGCTGTCTGGCGTCTCCCACCACTCTTCCACTCCCAAGGCAGTGACTGAGCCAGGGAGAAACTGTAAGGGCCCAAACACCTCATCTAAGGTCTCTTCTGTAAGTAAATCATTTAGCTTGCAGAAGGAAGATCAAATCCACTTGCAAAATGGAGAAGTCCTGCTTGAGATAGGCTCCTTTCCCTGCAGAGCAGAGCAAGGAGTCATCTTTTCAGCCAGCCACAGGCAGCCCTTGGCAAAACTGTGCCATTAAAACCGGCATGTTTCAAAATATTCCTCTAAGCAAAATGCCTCTGACTACAGTTCAGGCTGTTGTTCAGACACCAGCAGGGTACGGCCATGAGCAGTCCCCTAGGAGTCTCTCCATAGCTTTTAGCAAACAAACAGGTGCCAGAAGAGGATGCATATGCATACCCACCTGCTCCCCAAAACAGTGGGATCATGGTTAGTCAGACAAGAAAGGAGGATTGAAGGAACCTGCCCAGGTTTCACTGAAGTAATCCTATCCACCTTGAGAGATAGCTCCCGGTTACCCCATCAAGACAGGTTTTGTTCACATCCTGCCATCGGTGTCTACACAGCAGCTCCAACCTGGGCTACCTGTGCCTGCAGGGGTTGGCTTAGCGTTTGGGTACCCCTGTGTGTCCCCAGCCACACACTCAACGTGGCCTACAGCTCTCAGGAAGAGCAGCTCTTCGGAACCCTTGCTGCTCCTCTTCCTGCACCTCCCTACAGAGTAAGGTACTTCTGTGTTGATCACGGATAGGCAAGCGACAGCTCCTCTTGCACCCGAACCACGGTGCAAGCCACGGATTTGGCCTCAGCAGCATATGTTAGAGTTTATCCTTGGCTTATGCACTGAAAGCCAGTGCCTCCAGAGCAGGAGGACCAGAGTTTCAGACTCCCTGAGCAAGAAGGCAAACAATATTTACATAATGAGACTGTTTTACTTGAGAGTGCAAGCAAAACACTTATTATGCCATCTCTCTGCTCTCCCAGCTATCTTGGAAAGCACAATCCCACAACTGAAAACTAGCTGACAGGAGAGAATTGAAGTTATAATTGACTCCTTTCTCTCCCCTTCAGCCATGGGCTCTTGCTTTCCACCTACCACTCCCTTTTAGTGCCTCGGCAAACCTCCCGCCTATTCTAAAGATCGTCAGGAGTTTCAGCTCTCCAAGACCAGCTGCCCACCTCAATGGAAGGCATTGCCAGAGTGGCAAGAAGCGACCAACAACACCTTCAGCACCAAGCGCCCCATTTGGGCAACCACCTACCAGAGCACACAAAGCCACATCACTCTCTCGACTGATGTGAGCTGAGGACTAAGCAAGATGAGATTCTGCTGTGGATGACTTTCAGCTTCAAGGCAGACAACTCTCAGCCAAGCCCTAGCGATGCTCGAGTTTGACCTCCTCTTCTGAAGAGCAGGACAAGGCAGAGGACAGAGCACGGGACTGGGTATCAGGCAACACAGTGTCTGTACTAAGCTCCATTCCTGACCTGCTGAGTCACTCCAAGGCACACGTGTCCTTTTTTTTGTGCTCTGTCTTTACCTCCTGGTCTGCCTTTGCTTTGCTGTTTTGAATGGGGATGTAAGAACCATCTCTCATTACATGTTAGCATGGTATCAAACACAGTCAGGTCCCAGGCTTGGTTAAAACTTGTAGACGCAACTGTAGCACAAGTAATAATTGCGGTTTTGGAATAGAGTGATGGGGGAAGATGGCACGGCAGGCCTTTCTCACGCCTTCATCCAGAGAGTCAATGTTAAGAAACCTCTACTTAACGTCAGTGCTGGAGCTATGCAAAAACTGGGGTTATGCTCACATTTTTGTGGCTGCTGAATTTTTTGCTTGTTTGCTTGGTCACTAGTTTGGGAAATTTTTTTAAAGGTGGTTCTTTGAAGTGGCTGGGAGGTTAGGGATGCCCAAAGCTATCCCAAGGGAGAGAGATTATAGGGTAGAGTGCAGGTCAGGCATCAGTGATAAACACGGCTTGCCACTCTGCTCTTGATGTTGTTCTCTTTGTGCTCCTTTTCTCTCCTCCCCAAACCTGCAGTCCAGGGAAACTGGATAAGGGCATATTTAGCAAGTATGTTTCTGCCCAACCTGCTATGTGATGTAAACAGTTAACTCCATCTCCCACAAAAGGCAACAGGCTTCATGCCGCCATCAGCAGGATCCCAGGGCTTATGCTGCACAGTTGCATACCAGGCAAGTGCAGCTTGCTCTCACCAGTAGACTGGGGACTGTCCTGGGAGATACAGGGTTGGCTTGTCTTGCTGTAGCCCCGTAACCATATTGCTCCTCTCTGACTTCCCCAGACTGGCTACTCGCCTCCCTGCCAAAAGGGGAGTAGGGTCAGCAAACACGCACCCAAGCTCCGGTAGTTCCAGCTCACTATGTTGGTACTGACCTCTCTTTCTCAGCATCCATCACTGAGCTAATGGGTTGCATGGTTATCGAGCACAGCTCACCACGATCCCAAGCCCTTCTCCCTCTCTGCTGGCTGGGCAGTCCTCTCTGGCAGGGCCTGGAGCTGGGGTGCAAATGTGCCAAACTACTCTTGGAACATCCATGGCAGCTCAGGCACCCAGGGCAGCAAGGTTCTCAAAAGCAATTAGCTCCTGAGCTGCCTTTGGCCTCTTTCTCTACGGCATTATGGAAGTGTTCAGGCACGAGCTGGCATGAAACTCTGCTCCTCACCTGCTGGGAAGAAAAGAACTTTTCCCTTCAGGCCAACCCCAGACACCCCAAGAGCAACATCAGAGTGATGAAACAGTGAATGGTGATGAAACACCCAGAACAGCAGGCATACCCCTGTGAGAAGCCCTTCACGCTCCAGCTTCTCACAGCCCTATCTCACCCTGCAAGCTTCTAGTTCAAAGTTGCTGGCCAGCTATAAGCCAGATACCCTGCCTGGACACCTGAGAGGTAGGGAAGTCCCCACAGGGACTCAAAAGCTAGTACATGTCATGACCTCATCCTGCCAGGGTCCCATAGCTCTGCTGTGGCCTGGCTGGATGCGCAGCAAGGCCCCAGAAGGAGCCAATGATGGGGTGTTCCTCATTGGATTCAGACTCCATTGTGGATAATAGCTGGATATGTGAGCCATCTTGCTCTCCTCCTGCCCAGATGGCTCTGGCTCAGAAGCTGCACTTCAACTTCTTGCAAGCAAGGATGTGCCCGAGAGCCACTTTTGAAATAAAGAGTCCACTTCCGTGCAGGAGTAGGTGGTCAGCACTAATTTGGCCAGCTGTTACACTGGTGACAGTGTGACCATCCCACAAACCCGCTAACATGACCTTCTACTTAAAAGCAAGGTGAGAGCTGTCTGGGGTCTTAATGCACAAGCCTTATTGACTCTCCAATATATCATTAAAGCCATCTGAGGTGTTTTTGAAAAATCCCAGCATGTTTTCTGAAAACATCTCGATGCTGGGACTCAAACCCACCCCTTCAATTTGACACTGCTTGGGTTTGTTAAAGAAGCAGCTTTCTTCTGAGGGGGAAAAAAATAAAAATCACATTTCCATCACTATTCAGGGGCCCCAGAGGAATCTCTTACAGACAGCATCAGGCTCTAAAAGAGCGGGGCTAGCTAGACCTTTTTACCACCCATGGTCGAGGAACATGCAAACAAGCACCACCTTCCTGCCCCAGAGGGGACCACCATCCAGAGGAGGGCTGGAGCGATAAGAACGCTCTCCATGTCAGCTGCAGCCCAGGGAGCAACTTGGGACAGGAGGCACTAGATGAAGTAAATTGCTATTCAGCATCCAGAATACTATTGGCTTCCAAATAATTGTCTATTTGTGTGCGTGCATGCACAAGAATCCTCGCTCCATGGTCTCTGCCAGCATATTCCCGGTGCTGTGACTCTCTGGGGACAAGGCCCATACTTGTATTCAATCTCAGTTTTGGATCTCAAACACTAAGGTTTCAGATTTTGTTTTAAAAAACATTTTCTCTGGCAACTGGGCTGTTAATGGATTTGATGTTTTTGCTCTCGCCTCCTCCCTACCTTTAAAAGCTTGGCACCAAAGGGCTTCTTTGAAGATAAGGCCAAATTTGCAATTTAAGGGGAGGAACTTCATAAAGCTAGACGCAAAGGGATGGAGAGGAGGAGGGGGAAAATAAAAATAAAAAATATATAAAATAAAGAACAAGCCAGGAGCCACTTTGCCTGTTGAGATGTACACTGCGCAGCACATAGGATTACAATGGCCTCTCTGTACCACCGCTGGCTGAAGCCATAAATTTGCGGCAGCTGCAGCCCTACTACCTACGTTAGACTCCCCAAGGGTCATGCTCAGAGAGGGGCTTCTCTACAGCCGCAGACCCGGCCTCCCCTCCCAACCAGAAGCCTCACGCAGCCCTTACAGAGCCCACATCTCCTCAGCACGAAAGGGAAGATGTCCCCAGAGGCAACCGCAGGAGCCTCCCCATTGGGCTGCCAAGGCCTCAGGAGGCTCGCTGCTGAAACCAACTTCGGTCCTCCTCCAAGAGGTATTTCAAGGGCTGGCAAAGTTATGGTTTCTTGTCATCTTCGGCAGACCTATCCTCAACACCACAAGGAGGCAGGGAAGCGCCACTTACAGGTTTTGCAGGTGGAGAGCTGAGGCAAAGAGCAACCTGCCTCAACTTAGGGGAAAACCTGCGGTGTAGAGGGCAACCAAACCCAGCCCTCCTCACATCCCAGGCTTGCGCCCTAAAACACTGGCATCACTGAGTGAGGTGGCTCCTCTACCTAAAAGTACCAGGGATAAATTGCAGTGACATTATCAGAGGAAGCTGCATTTTGCATATAAATGCTATATTCTAGGCTAGCGTATCCACATTTGAGGTTTATTTCTCAGAGACTGCCTCAGTAGGGTTATGTCACCACCAACTTTCTTAATCACAATAAGCACAACACATGGATTCACAGGGCTCTGCCTGACCTGTCCTTGTATTAGTTGAAAGAAAAATAAAAAGCAACCTCATTCTGGTATTTGAAAGCTGATGACACAGTTCTGACAACGATCTTTACGCCCTTTTCCACTCCATTCTTATGGTTTAAAGAATAGTAGAAGGGCCTGATGTGCAATCTTTATAGACACACAAGCTTGCTCAGACTCGCTGACACCACAACCAGTGAACACATCCTTGCATTTGGCAGGGCCCCAGGATATGGCTCTAGCATAAGAGCATGACCTGCTGGCTAATGTCTTTGCCAGAGTGGACCTTAGGGAGCCAAAATGGCATTGCTGCCACAGGGCTTTGGGTGAAAGACTTACTGCCTATGCCAGGCACAGAAGTTAATGAAAAATGACCAGTTTCCAAAACACCATCTGGCTTTCGCACACATACATAGAAACACAACAGCCCGAAACCTCTGTGAACTCGGCCACAGTGGGTTTTCATAGGGACAACACACTGTGGTGTGGTTTGGACTTCACCCAGAAAGCCTCCGACACGCTGCACGGGCACAAGGTGCAGCCACCATCCTTAGGTCTAAGGGGAGCTCAGGGAAGGGTTTCGGCCACAGGGAAGCAGCTTCCCCAGAGCAGCTGAGCAGAAAACAAGGGTAAAGTTTGGCTCTCACCTCTGTGCTGGCACGCTGCCCGCAAGGAGGGTGAAGAAGCTCAAGCACGTCCCACACGTTCCCTGAAGCATATTTCCCTCCATCGATCGCTCCAGAGCCAAAATAAATTGGCACTGCCTCTTACTCAAGAGCTCCTACAACACACAAGAGCAGCCCTGAGAGCCCCTCTCAGGCACCCTGTCTGCACTGTGCCAGGTGCTCTCCTAACAACCCCATCAGGCACAGCTGAGGCTCCCATCCCATTTGTCCTTTTGCAGGGAAGAAGAGAGGCCATTTTCATAAAAGGAGCATGCAACATCCTTGGGGCAGGGATCTGTTGTTCCCTCTTTATATAGAAACCCCTACGCTGCCTGCAGCAGCTTTGGGACTATGCAAGCGTCAAGTGTTTTTTTGACCCTGCAACAAGTATCTTTCTGAGCTCTTCAGTTGATTTTGCTTCCACTGCATCCATACTTCTTTTGTCTGAGCTCCCCACAGACACTCATACAGCTATGTTGCTGGAGCATATGCTCCTGTGGAGAGCAGATTTTAAAAAAAACCTCTTAGGCGCAAATATGCATACAAAGCAAATTTTGAAAGCTTCCCATCCTGCAAGCATTCCCTCCAGAAAACCGGCTTGAAGCACTATGTTCAGCCAACGAAACACCAGAAACAATGCCCTATGATTTGGGGCCAAGAGGAACTAAACCAAATCCCAGGAAATAAAAAAAAGATGCTTGTTATACCTTCTGTTGAACAATTATCCAAAGTACATTTAGAAAACTGAAAGATGATTGTCACCCCTGTTCTACCTAAGGACCTGCAACTCATTTAGTCATTATTTGCCTTAAATTGTTCTTGTGGCCTAGGAACTGGAATACGGAACAACCTCTTAAACCGAGACTGACCACAGGAGCACCAAAATACACAGCAGCAGGTCTTTCCCTCGGGATGTTTTCAGTCTAACCAGCAAGAGGAAGTCTGTGAAGATTTTACAAGAGAGCTTTTTCCTTGTGGGATATCCCATCCTAACTGTAGACGTTGCACTGCAAAGTTTTTAGCCTGGGAGGTAACAATCTGAACCAAGAGATTTGCAAGCCTTGGTCCATAACACGCCAGCAGCAATATATCAAATCATCTCTGCACATTGAAGGGGTCCAAGGGAATTGTGTATCATACCTCTGAGGCACTTAGAATCAGGCCTTGAAATGAACAATCCACCATTATTTGCTGCTGAAGAAACTGTTGTTAACCTGGAGTTACACTGGCCTACTGCCGCTCTAACTTCTTGCAGGCCGAGCGACTGAATGGAGACTAACAGAGCCTGAGGCCTCTGAAAACCCACTCACGGTCCAACCTGGGCTAAAACAACCAACATGGTCCCCAAAACAGTATTCCCCGCTACCGCTCCCTCCCTTCACATGGCACACAAAGAGGGTTTTGGGAGACAGCCTGTCTTTGCCAGGGAAAAAAACAGAGTGATTTCGGAGGCACAGAGATGCGTCTCCAGCCCTGTGGCATTTGTAGAAAGCCTCAGCACAGCAGAGCGGGTCCTCCTCGGGTGCCTGAGAAACACGAGGGTGGGTGCGGCTCGCCCCGTCGGCACAGGGCTTAGTACCGTTTTCTGCAGGGGAAAACCAAGGGACGTGGCTGCGGAAGAAATTGTTTAAGCTCACACAGGACACGTGCATCAGCTGAGGATGCAGCTCAAACACCTCCACATCCAAACCCATGCTTCCACCTGGAGAGTGTCTTTCTTGCCCTATCCCTTATCTTCCCTCCCACAGGTAGAGGAAGGAATAGTTCCTTTTTTTTTTTGCTGTGCATATTATCAGACTGTGAGGTTTCTGTGCTTCTGGGGACGTGTGGTTCAAAGAAGGGCTAGGAAGCAATGGCAGGTAGATTTGGCAGTGTTCCAGTCAAGCATGGTCATTCAGTGACAATGATGAGAAACTACAAAAATTTGCATCTACCCTAAATGGAATAATTTTCTTAACTCAGGAAAAGAAGTTCCCCCTCGGCATCACTGGGAAGGATGGAGACAAAGCAGGCTGCAAGGCTCCTTGCTCAGCAGGAGACTCTACCTGGCTCCCAAAGGGCTAACTCTGCTGGCCCTCATCAGGTGGAAGGAGCTGTACTAGCATCCTGAAAGCACTGTGGGCTGCCAATTTGGTACAGAAGGCCTGGGAAAGATCTCTCTGCTGTTAGTTTTAAGGACAGAGTAGAATGTAAAGGAATGAGGGCTACTGGACAATGAGTCACCTGTTCTTCAACAGAGCAAAATTCCAAGCCTGGAGTCTCACATCTAAAGGGCTGGAAAAATCTCTGCAAACAGGAGGCATTGGGTTTCACAACGCAATCTTTAAGAACTTCTCACTCTGTGCTTGTGTTTATGTCAGAACAAGGTACAGAAAAGCTGTATTTTCCAAACTGTAGGGATACAGAGCACCCATAAGACTTACATGCCAGTCTGTGGCACATTCACCAGTCATACTACTTCTTTGCACCAAGCAGAGAAGAGGTGTGTGTAGATTCAGCTACCTGTACTGGGATATATCTCAAAGGAAGGTCCTGTGGGCATGTGTATGTATGAGAGAGGGAGAAAACCCAGCTTGACTTTCAAACCTGCACAGGACCCTTGTGTGCCCTTCAGAAGAACCTGCCTCATTCTCCCCAGTGGAAACTACACCATAAGGGAGGACCACACTGGATCTGACTTCATCCCTTGCAGCAAACACCTACTGGGACCTTGTCTTCATTGTACGTGCAGGATGAGTCCCTGTAATTGTATCTAGAGGGTTAATAACAGTACATGAAACAAAACTCCATTTATTTCTTGCCAGAGAATACCATGAACCCAGCAGGGAGCTCACAGCCCTACCTAATTGTCCTATTTACTTCAGAAGATCCAGAGATGACTTCTGTTAGCATGGGAAATTGTTTCACCTTTAGTTCTTCAGGTCACTTAAATAAAATGAACAAATCACTGCAAACCCATGATGTGTTTCTGCTGAAATCCTTCCCCGAGCCATAAACCTCAATATCCAATTTATCAAATCAAAGTGTCTGCATGTTTGTATATAAGTATAAATATGCAAGAACCCTCCCCTAAACGTAAGCACACTGAAGCAGTTAGTTTCAAAAGAAAAGAAAACTAAGATAAAATCCTACTTACAAAACGCCCACATTCTTCTAATATTTTCCACGGTAGATTTTTAGCCCATGGGAAAAGAAACTTTAATGGCAGACTGCAAATGAACATATCAAAAAGACACCATGGTAGCAATGTAGAAATTAAGAGAATTGGGCACCAAGAAAAATAAGCAATTTAAGACCTGCCAGGAATTATGCGCAGGCACAGAGCGTGTGGATCCTTGTTATCCCACTCACATAATGCTGCGGAGAGGTCAAGAGAGTTTCTTTAAAACAAACAAGAACAAAAAACCCCCACATTTAACAGACCTGAACTGCCTTTCCCATAATGCCAGTGAAATAACACTTGGGGTACCAGAATTAGTTGGGGAAGTGCTCAAAGATATAAGATTTGTATTAAGTACCTTTTGCTAGCTGGGGGTGTTGGTTAAAGTCTATTATTGTTTTTCAAAGTATCAGTATCTTCAGAGCACTTTAAAAAGTCTGTTTTGGACATGGCTACAAATTCAGCATCCCACTTTCTCTCCAACACATTTTCTAATTACAGTCACCATCCAGAGGACCTGCCAAAGCTGCAGCCCAAGCAGTGAGGCACACGTGCACAAATCCTACAGCATCCCACCACCGAGCAGAAAATTACTTCCCCTGACTCAAATCGCTTCTCATCCTTGCACCAGGGTTAAAAACTCTTATCATTGCAAAAAGAAGGGGACAACATTTTTACTCACAGATTATGCACCCCTGCTTTTCTTTGCGGTAGCAGCAGCAGCACCAGCCCCTTCACAGGGCACAAACAGAAATAAATGCCTTTGCATCTGCAGAAGCCAGGTTTTGCTGCAAACTCCCATCAGCTTTTGACAAGAGCTGGTGCAAGGGAGGATGAATCTGGGGTTTATTTGGCATAATTTATCCCTCTCCCTCTCTCTACCACGCACCATCCCTCCTCAACTAGTGAGCGGTGAGGACGGGTCAACTTTGTGGACCGAGCTTTCTGGGAAGTTTCAGGCAAGTGCCGGAGCCCTGCAGTGTGTGTGCGTGCACTGGGCCCTCCATTAACGCCGACCGATCAAGGAGGAAGAGCTGGAGCGAAACGTCCAAGCCTCCAAGCCCCCCACATCTCACCTGCCCGAGCAAAAACAAGCCCAGTACTCATGGGGACTGGCGGAGCTTCCACTCCTCTCTTGTCACATCTGCCAGGTCCCTACGCAGACCCCCTTCCCCACATCCCCACACCAACTTCACAAACTCTTGACACAAAGCTTGGCCACCGCCACCGGCTAAAGACGAGGGAAAAGCGCTGCGCCCCGCCGCCCGCCACAGACGTCCTCCCTCCCCACAGCCCCTCCGCCAGCACCGCCGGGCCCGGGCCCCGAGCCCCTTCGTTTCACTCACCGCGGTCTCCAGTGGAGCAGGCGGGGGAAACACAAAGATGCCCCAAACGCAGGGAAGCAACAAAGAGGCTTAACTCCAGGAGCTAGGAACTTCCAGGCCGGATCTGCGGGGAATTCAGCACACACACACACAGAGAAAAAAAATAATAAAAGAGAGAAAAGGAGAGGGGAAAAGCCTGGTTTAGGAGGGGGAAGGGGGAACTGGGGGGCCCTTGGTTTGGAGGTGGTGGTTGTGTTTTTTCTGCGGGCTGCCGCTGGGGATGGGGGGCCGCGCAGAGCTCAGGCGCGGCGGGAGGAGGAGGAGGGAAGAGGCGCCGGGATGCGGGAAGCCAGACCCTCCATACGGGAGACGGCTTTTGGATGACTGAACTCCCAAACAATTCCCTACTCTGGCTACTCCTGCCCCAGAGCCTCCCTCCTCCCCTCCCCCTGAGGAGGAGGCAAGGAGAGGAGGAGCCAGAGGAGGGAGAAAACGCAAAATAAAATCTCTTCCCCAAAAGCCAGTCAGGAGCCGATCCCAGTACCTTATCCATTCGTTCCAGCGTTCCATTTCCCCCTGCCCCCCTTCTCCCCTCCCATAATAACACTAACCGACATCATCTGGCCAGTGCCCACGCCTAAGGGAAGCCGCCGGCACCCGCAGGGCCGCTCCCCGCCGTCTGCCACGCTCCCCTCAACAGGCGGAAGCAGGAAAAGTTGGGCCGAAAAGTTTGGCCTGGGCGGTGAGAGGCTGCCCCACCGGCAGCTGGGTACGGCAGCGACGGGGCCGTGGCTCCCCTGGGCCCAGGGGGATGGCAAGGCGGTGTCGGAGTAGCAGCCAGCGGGACTCATGGGCTGAAGTGGCCGCCCGGGTCATGCCCAGCTGCTCCCAGAGTCCATCAGTTGCCCCCCACACCAGTGGCCATCCCGCCTCATCCTAGCACTCCGATCACATTGGTGGAGGGGCCTTGGACAGTCAGTTGTAATGAGATGGGCTGCTGATAAATGCCACTTCGTGGCAGACCTCCCCCTCTCGCAGGAGGGATCAAGCCCAGAGAATTGCAAAGAAACTGCTTCAACCACCTGTGGAACTTCCTAGGGTATGACACCTTCTCTGTATGAAGCAGCAACCATACATGAGCACCACCATGGGTCTGCCCAGCCCAGGTCTTGCCCTCCTCCAGTCTCTGGTGGTGGCACGCTGCAGGGTGGGATTGGTCAAGTCCTGTCATCATTTAAGTGCCTTAGTTTCCCAGCTTGTGTGACTGAAATTCAAGCATCTGCTTAGCTACCTCCCAGCCATAGCCAATGTTTGTGAGGAAACCTGAGGTGCTTTCCCTGCCTGGCACTGCCCACAGGCTCATTCCCTCCAGGAGAGGATTCCCACCCGCTTTGGGCTGTTGAGGGACTCAGAACAGACCATCTGATGTCCTCATCAAGATGCCTGAAACGAAAGCAAAGGCAGGGTATGAAAGAAGAAAGAAGAGAAGTGACTATGTAAAAGGAAAAACTTTGCATGAATCCAGGTTAAATAAGATGCGCCCAAATATTTATTTCAAGTTGCAGTTTTCCCTCAAAGCACAGGGTGTGGAGTGGGGAGTATTTTCCTAGATACGGACAGTCCCTTCCCATGGACATCAAATAGTCTAACTAAGCACGATTTTAGGCAGCTGGTTTCAAGGAAAGTGATTGACTCCTCTTAACCCTTAAGAAGTGCAGCTTCTCTGGAAGTGACATGGAGAGAATTGAGACAAGAAAGGAAAGACCTTTTCTTCCAACCATGCCTTCCAGCAGGTGCTTGCTCTCACAGAAAATGTCTCAGGCACAAATTTTCAGAAAAAAACAATGATACTACTCCCTGAGATTAAACCAAATCTGCTCCTGCTCACTGCCTTCCCCTACCTCAAAGGACAAATACATGCCCCAAAACATAAATTTACCCAGAAGTGCAGGGAAATCCTCCATCTTTCAAAGCCCTTCAATAAAGTTGAACTTGAAACAAATCTGCTGTCTCTGAAAGGTAAGGATAAGTTACTCACACCTTTGCCATGCACAGACCATAGATGTTAAAACATGATCTGTAGTTTCTAAATCTGAAGTCCTTCAGTCAGAGAGGAAGATGAACAAGTTACAATTTATCCTCATGCCATCATTAGGTTTCAGAGTTATTCCTGCATAGTGGTGCTGTAGGAGTGGCCTGTGTTCCTAAATTACCCATTTCTCACACATAAGGACAATTTGAGGATTTGGGGCTTTTTATATTTGGATTTGGTTTTCTTATTTCCTTGTTTTATGACAGGGTACTGAAAATGTCAAAATCGATTTTTTCTGCAGGGTTTCTCAAGTTCCAAGGGAATACGTATTGATGGCTCTTCAACTTGCATTTGAAGGTGTAGGCTTATCAAGTGGAACTCAAACATCCTTCCTCCACAATGTTAACTTTGCTGTCTAATTATCTTTTAAAAAACTGTTTCCCAGATCCTAAGCTTTTCCTTAAACTGCTCCATAACACAGTCCTCAGATGCTAAATCCATATGTAGAGACCTCACTAAGGGGCCTAATTTTACAAGTGCTGAGACCTTTAGCACCTGCCTCATCTGAAAAACAGTGGTTTCCTAATTTAGAGCAGTCGTAAACTGTCTTAAATTAAAACAGGAATTGAATTAGCCCTGTCTAGTTTTAGGCTTACAGAAGTGGGAAGAAAGAGGTGAGTGAGCAGAGTTAGTGCTACCTTGTGTAAAGTAGTGCCCCAGGGCATGTTTAATGCTAGGGGAAAAAAAAGATTGCAGCCCTGCAGGACTGCATTCCCTGCTCATCCCCAGGGAGGGGGAATTGTGAGGTGCAGCAGTGGCCTTCGTATGCTGCTCTTCCCACCTGCCTCTGTTGTTAACACTGGAAGAAATGCCTTGTGGAGGAAGCAGGATATCGATTCATGTGGCCACGTCCCCCCAGCATCCCCAGAGAAGCCAGCGGCAGTCCTGCCTTCAGGAAGTTGTCCTGTTACTGTGCTGGGGATGCCAGCTCTAGGCTGGCACCCATTTCTTTCAAACTACCCACCCCAACAGAGTTCTGAGTGCCGCTGGCCAGGCTGAAACTCGGAGTAGTGTGAATGCCAAAACCTCCTCCTTTAGCCCCAATTCCTTCAGACATAAGGAAGCTTTTACCATGGGCATTGACCAGGCACAGGCTGTGGCTGTGGGGGTACCTGTCCTCTTCAGGAGGTGCCAGAGCCCCCCAGTCCTCAGTTACTGGCTTGCTCAGATCAACCCTATCCTTCTCTGATCCTGGGCGAAATTCCCACTGCTGCTGCCGTTGGATGCAAAGGCTCTTCCCTGGGGCCGAAGAAACTCCAGCTGTTTGATATTGTGCGGAGCAAGGCAGGGGGCACGGAGGGACTCTGCATGAAAGGGCGAGCTCAAAGGAAACCGGACCCTGGCATGTCGGCACGGTACTCAGTGGGTAACAGGCTCAGTTAAATTTGCTCATTCAGCCAGCTAAGAGAGAGAGTTTTCTCATCCGTCCTGCTATGTTTAATTCATCCACACATGCCTCCCAATTACCACAGGAGTAATAAACAGAAAGGGATGTTGGGGGTGGGGGGCAGTCGGCTAGGCCCCCAAACCTAAGTGCACCCAAAAAATAGAAGCTGCACATTTCTGATCTCTGTTTCCCTGGGGGAGCTCATCACCACCTTTGTCTCTGAGTCCTTCTAAATGTAGCCCACACTCCATTCAGGCCTGGTTTTGGTTTGTTTTTTTTCGTTTATTTTGGTTTGAGGGTTTTTTTGGTGTTTTTTTTTGTTTGGTTGGGGTTTTTTTGTGTTGTATTTGTTTGGGGTTTTTTTGTCTGTTTGTTTGTTTTGGTTTTGTTTTGTTTGGTTTTGGTTTTTTTCCTCCACAAATACACATTGCAAAAGGCGTGTGTACAGAGTGACGCTTTCAGGTGTCTACGCCTGGTGCCTGAGTTAAGGAAAACTCCCAATAAAAACCAGTGCAGCATCCCTGCCTCCATGGAGGCTCCTGGACTCACCCTCAGGTTTTTCTAGCTCTCGATCTTTGCAAAAACAGCAAATTAATTGGGGGGGGGATTGGGTTATGGAGTCAAAGACAAGATGGAAATATTGTTCATTCACAGAGGAGTTCAAAGCTGTCTGGCCATATTGTGGGAAATTGATGGTGAGTCTGGTTGAAGGAAGGATGAGGAGGCAATGACTAGCTCAGCCCCAGCAGCAGGCTGGTCTGACAGCAGCAACCAAGGTCCAGAGCAACCAGAAAGTCATCCCTTGCGCAGCGGAGAGGAGAGGAGAGGAGAAAGACATTAGGAAGGGACATGAACAGGAAGGCCCTGGTTCAAAGGAGTTTTAGCATGAGTTCTACTTTGTTTACCCACTTGTAAAGCTATTTGTTACTTCGATAATCCATAGGAAATGGGATCATTTCTCTCTCGGCATGTCAAATTAAATAAACAAATAAAACCTTGTTTGGCTGGTGAGAAGCTTAGAAAGGAAAGTGTATTTGTACAGGGATTCAGGAACTAAGCATCTTTCAGGGGCAGAAGATTAGGAAAGAAATGAGAGAAACAAAGGGGGAAGTGATTCAGTCATCAAAACTCAGAGAGCCAAATTAAAGAAGGGGGTGGGACAGGAGGACAAGAGATAGGGCCTGTCTATATTAGGAAATCTGTGCTGGTTTAAACTAAACCAACTTAATGTCAGTTTAGTTTTACCACTAGATTCCAAGTCAAGAAGATAGACTCAGTTGTGATGAGCTTGCGCTGATGTCAGAAGTATCATACGTTCACTGAGATTTATTTTATTTCAGAATATATAAATTACCCTTCATAAGCAAACAAGAATGTGCACGAGGGGTAACGTATTCTGAAATAAAATATATCTCAGTGAACTGGTGCTAGCCCTGCCTTCTGTCAGAGAGGGGTTGGCAACAGGATGTTTTTACTGGTACAATTCCTATTTCAGACAGGGTACAAACAATGTAAAAGAAACTTATCGCTGCAAAAGTATCATTCTCCTTTTGCACAGTGATAGGTATAAACTGTGTTACATATGGGTACAGCTGTGCCTATGCTCTGTACTATGTATCTACAGGGATATTGTGAAGAACTACCTTTCTATTTGTACTTGGTTCATTCATAGGAAATATTTGGACAGTCAGTGGGCTCCTAGGTCTATGAGATGACCCAGCTAAGGTCCATTTGTTTCCTTGCCTTAAAATTTTCAGGATTCAGCAGTCAGAGAGAGATCCCCTTGTATTGAGGGAGTGTTTTACAATGTCACTCAACATTTTGGGTGGAGAACAGGGTCTTTAAGAAAAGGTTTTGTTATTTGGATATTATCAAATGCAATGGGTAAAACCTTTTGCTTGAGTAAGGGACTCAGACAAATGCTCCAAATAAACAGCCTTTTTTTTCCCCGCCTAGGATCCTGCTTTCCTTCCTCAGCATTTAGCAACAACTCTACAGTTTAAAACTTCCCCTGTAACCTCATTTGTGATCATGACCACACTTCTCACTGCCAGTGCTGTGTGTAGGAAGCCCTGAGACCAGATAAAAGAGCACCATGAACCTGTTGTGTGCAGAAAGAGGTAGTACATGCCCTCCTGCCTTTGGGCTCATCATCAAAATCATCTTAGAGTAATGATAAGAAATGCTCCCCTGATGGATGTAAAAACAAGACCATGCACGTCATCTTTGGCTGTGACAATATTACTATGTTATTAAATAGGTGTTGAGTTTTATCCCAGAGAAGGTGACATTGCAGCAGCAAAAACGCTTATTCAGGTCCTTGAGCAGGAAACTACTTGGAAACTTTAGGATGCACGTGCGGTGGGTAGACAGGATAGGATGTTAATAAAGTAGTTCACTCTTCCAAGTGGAGATGGGAACACAGGCAGTAGATGCTGAAAATAAGGCTTTCATGGGTAAAATGCAATAGATAGAATGGTTAATTTCAAAGGAACATTGTGAATCTCAAATTATAAGAGATATAGGTATATATACAATATAGATAATGTGTTAGCGTATGCATTCATATTATGTGCATGCACATATCTGCAACATCCCCACCTCATGGAAAATCAGCGTGGGTTGTTTTTGGTGTGTGTGCACATTCAGGTAGGAATCATGACAAGGAGTGTGAGATGTTTGTGTAGTATTGAATTAGGTGGCTTTTACTGGTTCTTTTCTCCTGCTGTCCTCTTTTAGGCTTGCAGAGGTACATTGGGAAAAGCAGTTTGTTTCTTTTCACATTGGATGAGCCACTTCTTTTCTCTGTGGAGACTACTGCTTGCTACAGTAGTCATTGGGAGTCTTACTCCCATCAGTACAGACTTCACTGGCTTTAGAATTTCATATGTTTTGCTGATTCTCTTAATCTGAAGTAAGTTATTGGGGCTTTACAGACACCAGCAGTCAAGATAGGAAGGCATCTTAAAGGTGTTCCAGGTTAATGCTTGAAGGCTGAAAAGATCTCTTCAGCAGGGGTGCAATCCTTGAGTAATTACACCTATGTGAAACAGCTACCTGTCATGTCTATCAACAAGGGAGCTTACATTTTAAGGCACACAGATCTCCCTTTACATCACATCCTCTCTTTGTTGTAGTCCATTTATTCACATATTATTTACGTATAATCTCTCCTCCTTTATCACTTTCCCACACACCTGTTGCCATTCCTTCTTTCTTTTTCATTGCTTATGGCTTGTTCTTCCCCTGTCCTCTGAAACAGCCCTCAAACAGGTCCTTAACTTCAGCAAGTGAAAAGGTTGGGGATCCCCAGTCTCCTGGGCCCCTGCTAGCCCTGCATCTGTCCCCGTGCCCCCCCACTCTGCCCGTCGCCCACATCCTGAGCATGAAAGCCGGCCGGATTAATCTGGCATAGAGCACATTGTGTGTGAGTCATGACAGGCTCACTAAGGCGTGCAGTGCTGATAAAAGGCAGCTCTGATGGGCTCTGTCAGGGATCCCGGAGAAACAGCGTGGAAAAAATCTGCTAACCCACATCCCAGCCTGGCGGCCGGGGCCTGGAGACAGCCAGGCACCGAGGGGAGCACAGGGAAGCCCCCACGGCGCTGGCAGGTCCCGCTCCAGGCTCAGCCCGTGGGGAAGCCCCTGGACCGGGGCACAAGTTGGTGCTTCCCGGGACCTTGGGGTCAGCTGAGATCTCATGGGGCCAAAGGAGGGCTGGTGCAAGCATCCAGATCCTGGGGATGCACTCTGGGACAACACCCCTCTCCTCAGCTGGCCAGAGGACATTCCTGAACTCCCAAGCGATATTAGAGGTGTCGCCCTCCTTAAACCTACGTTCTTTGGCTGTGCCCGGCAGCTTGCCCAGCCAGAGGAGCCTGCAGGAGACACTGCTGTGAGGCAGGGGTGCTCCTTGCTGCTCACTTGTCTAACTTAGAGAGACACATCTCTCGAAACATTATTATTTCACCAACCTGCAGTTTCCCTTTTTTTTGTGTTCATTATTCCTAGTATGACCCATTTATATCACCCCCAGAAATACCTCCAACTCTCTGTTGTTAAGCCTCGCAGACACTGACTTCTGAACCATTTTAAAATCCCTCTCCTTTCGGTCAGCCTGGATATGCATTGCCTATCTGCTGTATCCTTTTAATACGCTTCTCTCTGCTCTTACATGGTGCCTTCACTCTATTGTCACCTTACTGCGATCTGGAGACTGTGTGAGAGGCAAAAAAGCAAAAGAGCTGCTCTTACAGCTCTGTGCCTCTGTGCATATATGCCCTGTTTTGTCCTCTCATTAGGCTGTCCACATGTACACTTCTGTGTTTTAAAGAGCAAGATAACAAAGCACCTACCAGTCATTTCTTTGACACTTCAGGAACCAGGTCTCCGTTTAGAAAAAGAAATCACAGCGGATCTCAAGGCCATGGTGATCAGGAACTGATAGTCTCTGAGAACAAGAGTTAGATAAAATGTAAAAGGTTATATAGCTTAGTGTTTCCGATCCTTTTTTAATCCAAAGAATAAGCTAACCTTTCAGGGAGGAGAAAAGAAGTATACAGATTCTTTCATGGTGTGATACCACACAGGAGCCTGTGGCTATAGCCAAATAAAAATCAAGCTAAGCTTTGAAATGCTGCATTTTTTATTTCTGCCAGCTGCTTTTATTTGTTGCCATTTCATTGGATTGCATGTGTTGGATATTGCATGAGGCATGAGTGTATGGGCGGGAATTTGGAGAAGGATGCTGTAATCCACTTGCGGACCACCTTCTGAAGACTTGTGCTCCAAACACTCACAATCTAGCCTGTCTGCTGCGTGCCAGACTGTTCTAAACCCAAAACCCAGTTAATCCCCTTTCCTGACTGATGTAACCCATACCTAGAAGCTTCTCGTGAAAGGCAGAACAACGGCTTAGGGAACAAATGTTGGCTGCAATCTTTTCTCTATAACTTAAATTTTACTCTGGTACCGTTCATCCTATTACTTCTGATTCTAATATTTTTGGACCACCCCTGCTTAGCATTTGCAGGTCTTTGATCCTCTCTGTTGGCCAGGCAGATAGACTGTGTCTGGGCCCAATTCTCCAGCAGTTAGCCGGGCGTAAACGCCCCTGAATTCACACCAGCTAGATGCGATGTAACATGAGAACTGTGTGAGGCCCTTTATTCTTTCAGCCTCCCCTCGTAAATCAGCTCCGGCAGCAGCACCTGAAGTCATTTTCTCAAGACTAAAGCATGCACGGAGAAGCTTTAGTCGAGAGTCTAGGGAGATCAAATGGTCTCAGAAGGTTTGCTGTTCCCTATAGTGCTGCAGGCAGCTCAGCCGGGGTTGCTGAGCATGAGGGCCGTGCATAGCACAGCTCGGTGCCAGGAGGACTCACAGAAGAACATTAAGCTACCAGAGAACTTATAGTTGCTTCTGCTTGTTGCAGTGACTGAACAGTATAACCCCAGATGAGGGATCAAAGCATAATCATAGTTCTGTTTCATCTTAGCAGAATACAAAGCCAGTTTATCTGCGCAAGAGGTTTCAAGTTATACTAGCTTTCTGGTAGTGAAACTTTCCCGTGAGAGTGAACTGCTAAGCAGCCTTTTTTTTTGGTGGCTCTCTCTACAGTGTTTCTCATGTTAACCTGGAACAAGACTGAAATCCCCTCCTACCAGATTGACTTCTGCAGTTCTGTGCCTGTCTTTCTTGGTGGGAGAGACAAAACTGGGAGATCCCTGGCAGCTCATAGTGTCTGTGTGAGGGATGAGCAAACTATTGGTCCCAGTGTGGTACTGTTGACTCTAAACATGCAATACCAAGCGGTACCAAATTGCCAAGTGCAGTTTTGCTATGGTGCATACCACCCTGTCCCTCCCCTGCCTCTGCCACTGCCTCCACCTCAGCATGTCCTTGTCCAATCTCCTTTCCCATGCAGGGACAGTGTACTCCCTGCCACGTGAGCAAGGGGAGAGACTGGAGGGAGGTCTCTTCATGTGCTGTCAGAGGTACACCATCTACATCACAAAAATATGAGAAAAGCAGGAGTAGAGCCAGATTAGGGGTATCTATACACCAGGAAGAGAGAGCAAATGGCAGCCCTGAGGCCCCCAGCATCACCTTATCCTGATATTCTTTAGGTGTGTGTTTCTTGTGGGTATTTCACATTTTCTAATTGGTGCCAAATTCTTCTTTCTAGAGTGCCTCTAAAGATTTTTACCCACCAGAAGCCAGGCCTCAGACCCCCGTCTCCTGCAGAAAGCTTGCTCACCGCTGCTCAGAGGACAACAACGTTCCCGTGTGCGGGTGGCTGGGCTCCCTGCAGGTGAAGCACAACATCAGTGTAAAAGACAGCACAGCTTGGCCAGTTTAGTTCTTGCTACTGCCATTACAATCACTGGAAAAATAAATACATCTTTACCCAAGAGACAGTCGTGTCAAAGACTTTTTTTTTTATAGTATATTTGGGGAAAAACAGAAGCTACCTTGCTTTCTGAAAGATAAGTCTGGCTGGTGTCCTATGATCTGCCAGAGCTGTGATTTTCAAAGGACCCTGAAGGAACTGAATTTCCTCAGTGGGAGCTGAACCTCAGTGGGGTTTGGGGGTGGGGTATGTGTTTCTTCCCTCCCTTGAATATTCAAACAAGTACTCCTCAGACATCTTTGTTCTGCTTGTCACACTTTGCCCTGTTTGTTTATTTTTTGCACTTCTCGCAGCCTGGACAAGGCAAACAGGCTAGTCTATTGTTGGTGAGCATCTCTTTCACTGCAAGATTTGTTTATGTCTTAGCACAGTGATGCAATATTTGGGTTGAATGCTTCAAGGGGAAATGTTTATAGAACTAAAAAAATATTTCCATTTGATTTGTTTATAGGAAGTTTTTTCTTGTGGTCTTGGGTTTTGAAAAGGCCTTTGCATGTTTTCTTTTCCTCCTCCCCCACTCCCCCTCTGCAGTTTTGAAGTTTGGAGCCAAATTCAGTCATGATAATGCCATGACTGACTCCTTAGGTATTTCTACCATGCTCAGCACTTCGCCACTGGAGTATCTCCATCCTGGCCTCCTAGCTCTTCTCAACAGCATCATCCTTCCCATGTGCTGAGGTTCCCAAAGTCCCTGTGCGGTGCTGAGGGGTTTCCAGCCCTGGAGTCCAACAACTCCCCCATGTTCTCAAATTGCCTCTGACCTGGGTCAGCCCTCGAGCAGGGCAGGCTACACTACGGGGGAGAGTTGGAAGAGTTAAATGCGAACGTTGCTTAGAAGGAAAAACAAAAGAGTAATAGGAAAGGCATCTTCGTGTGACCAAGGGCTTAACCAAAACCAGGCCTTCTCCCTCCACCCCAGACAGGAAAACAAGGGAGTACGTGCAGGCAGCCGCCAGCAGAGCATGCGCGGGTGTCCTCCTCTGCCTCCAAGCATGCAGGCAAGGCGCAGCTACTTGCAACCAGAGAGAGGGCAGACACTTGTTCCTGTGGCCCCCCAGGGCATGTAGGCTCCCTCATATCCTGCTCCTGCACAGCAGCACCCGGCATGGGGTGCTCTTCCTGCCACCATGGTGCTTGCGCCCTTCATTGCACATCCGCTCCCCTCTTGCTGCCCCTCTCCCATCTACTTGGTGTTCCTCACCCAGAGGAGGCTCCCAGATGCTGTTTTACGCTATCCTTCTCTGGGCATGGTGCGTCCAATCCTTTGGAAACATTGAGTACCACAAGGCCACCACCTTGTCACATTCAGTGGACAAACAAGGGTGCTGCAAGGATGAATGTCACAGTTTCTGCCATCACACAAAGTGCTTTGGCAGCCCTGACTTCGGGGGATTTGCAGCATCTCCTGCCACAATTTGCTAGCAAGAGGCATGGATGGGGTAAGAAGAGGTGTAGGCTTTCTCTCCTGCCTTGAGTTTCTGTCTCCTTGTACCAAAACCAGAGACAACAGTCAGAGGGTCCCTCCAGCCACTTTGCTGTCCTGCTAATCTATTCCAACATCATCCATTGCCAGTCTTGTTTGTCTTGGCAGGATGAACCATCACCACCTTTACCTGCTATACATGTACCTATCAGTGGGAAAACAACAGAGAACACTATATGACAATGTCCCAAACTTTTTGAACCAATAAATATTATCATCCATCAACACTTCTCCCAGGTACTCCTTCATGTATGTCACCACAGTTTCAGGGCTGGAAAAATTCAGAAGGTGGCTGGCCCCTGAGTCCAGGTGCAGGTTACTTTCCATGAGCTCATTAACCAGCAGGGCTTCACAGACCATCGTTTGGCAACAGCCAGTGTAGGAAAAATTACTCTTAGAGATGTTTCCAGCTACTTCCAGCTGCTGCCTGCACAGGAATAACATGAGATCACTGGCTCAGAGGAAGCCTTGGCTTCCCCAGCCCCTGGCCATCAGCAGGTGGCCCTGGGAAGTGGAATGGTGTGCGTGCTATGGTGAGGAGAACTCGATGTCTGGGTACTGGGATTGTACCCAGGTGAATAAATAAAAGCTGTCACCCCTTGCTTTGCAAGCTAGTGGGCTCTCCTGCAAGAGGAAACTGTGATTGGTGGTTTTTTTTCCCCCCTGAATGTTCCTAGCAAGACACACGCCATTTCAGAGGCATGCCAGCCACCTGCTGCCAGCTGCCTCCTGCAGCCCCTGGGGTCCTGCTTCCCAGCAGACTGCTCCATCACCACAGAAGGGCCTAGGACAGCCTCTGGCTTCCCAGCTTCCACCTTGCCTCCTCCCCAGAGCTGAGATCCAGCAGAAGGGAAAATCAGAGGGAATGAACAGGCTAGCTCTGGCCCTTTTCGTAAGGTAGGGCATGGAGGACAAATGAAAGGGATATGCACAGCCTATATTTCTGCAGAGATGAAGAGGGACAAGTGTATGGGTTGCCTTCTCTTGTTTTGGACCTCAAGAATGCTTTCAAACTCACTCTGACAGTCACCTTTTCTCATGGCCAGCGATATGATAATCCCTCAGAGACATGTTCTGTGACAGCACCACTGTGCCTATGAAAGACCAGAATCTTTCTGGGAACACGAAGGTCACACTGTAAGTGTGTTTGCTCTATCCTAGTAGCTTGAGGCTGTCCAAGAGCCACAGCCTCCTGTGCATCCACACACCCTGGCTGTAGCCTGGAGCAAGCTGGCAAGGGAGCAGGGGACGTCTTGCGTCTCTGCTGAGAGCAAAGCCAAGGTTTTCCTCACAGGTATCTACAAGGCTGGATGAAGAAAACTAAGGCCAACATATTTTTTACAAAGGCCTGGCTTGCTGCGAACTATATTATCTGGGCCTTGTCTCTACAACACACACATGGGCCATCATAACTAATAAGTGCTCGTCTATCTCAGCTCTTCAAGTGTAAGACAGACACCACACTGTCATGTTGCTGGGGATTTTAGTGCCCTGGGAGCCAGATGGAGCAGAGCACCAAAGGAAGAGGAGGGCAAGGTAGACCAGAGTGCACTTACAGACACTATAACCACAAGTCCTGGTATGTGAGGTAAAACAAGGAGGCATATCACTTATAAGCTGTGGCTAACTGCACATCTTCATGCCATCTCAGTACCTTCTTGGACCTGATAACCACATCCTCCTGGGAGAGAAGGTCTATGGGTCACACCAACTTGGTACAGTATGTGCCTCGCAGATGGCTTTTGCACATCTGTGTGTATGTTGCTGACGGATGCTAGATGGTGGTTCCTAAGAGTGGTAGAAATAGCTTATTTATTCTGTTTGGCATCTATATCCATTCCCTCTTATTTCTCTCTTCTCCTCCGAACCCATAACCCCCTCCCCCAAAAGCCAAGCTAATGCCTTCCAGATGAGGTGCGAGAAGCTGCTAATTGCACCCGGATCCGTCCTGATTTGTGCTTCAGTCAGCAAGGCACCTCGCTAATGGATCTGAGACTTGGCAGTGGGCCTGGGACCAATGTCAAAGGAAATGGATGAGAGGAAAGGAGAGAGCAGAGGGTTAGAGGGAGAGCAGAGAGACCCAGAAAGGAAAACGATCCCTCCTCCTCACAGCAAGGGGCCGAATCCTGATAAGGGCTTGTGGTTGACCCCCAAGGCGAGGTGGTCGTGCGTGGGATGGCAGGCAGCAGAGGCACATTGCCTTCTCCTTGCGCTATGGGCTGCTCCCTGATCCTAGGGGAGACGCGTGTTCACACTGGGGCAGCAAGGCAGAGCTGCAGCATACCTGGGCTTTACCAGCTCCTGGACCAGCTGGGACTTGAGCTTTCCTGATGCAGATCTGGGAGGTGAGAGCTGGAAGCCAGGGCCTAAGCCTGAGCTGCTGCTCCCTGGTGATCTGGGGCATCTGCCATACATCCCTGGAGGCTTCGAGGAGAGGGGAGGAGAGGAGAGGAGATGGAGTAGAGGAGAGGAGATAGAGTAGGGGAGAGGAGATGGAGTATGGTACATTGATCCTGCTGCTGTGCAGCCTGCAGCAGCCACAGTGCTGCCTGGGGATGCTGTGCTAGCAGCCAGATGAGTCTGCAGCATCTCCTCATCCCCACACTCTGGGAGCCCCAAGAAGACCATGTATTCTCTCCTGCCCAGGAGCCCTGTGGCCCCACTGCAGAGTTTCGGGGATGAAGAGCTTCCTATCAACGCACAAACCTCTAGGATCTCCTCTTCAGTGGCTTTCCAGGAATTGCCTGAGGTGCAGGTCTGTTTCTGGGCAACACCAACACAAAGAGACTTGAGCAAAGTGCACAAGCAGACAGGAGTCAGGTTGGGCCTGTCCTGCAGGGCTATGCTGACACTCCACAGCATGTTTCTGGTGATTGCACAGAGGAAATGCTAAGGCTGACAGCACAGGGGCTTTTCTCTCTCAGCAACTCTTCAAAATGATCTGCCACTCCAGCTTGATCTGGACTGAGAATCTGAAAACTTCTAGTGCTACATCCCCCAGGACCTCTGCTTCAGCATCTCAGCCTGGAGTTGAGGAAAAGATTGTTACTAAGTCCTTGGGGGTTAGCTTGAGGGTGGCATGAAGCAGCCTCCCCTCTCTGTGCTGGAGGGCTCCAGGAGACCACACAGTGGTTCCTCTCCATCATGAAATACCCCTCCAGCACTAAATCCAGTGTCTTGCCCAAAGCATTTACAAAAGGGAGTTTATTACACTCAACTGGTGGAGAAAATGAGTGTCAGAGGGGCAAAGTAACATTGCCTACGATTCCACAAAGAATCAAGGCCCTATATGGGAGAGGACTTGTCAATCAGAAGATACCTGCCCTGCTAGACCACGTGCAGGTCTAGCATGAAGAACCAGCAGAGCTGTGAAGTTATCAGAGATGGAAGTAAGGTTCAATGGCAGAACTGCACCAGATAACTAGGAACAGAGATGTTCAAACCCACACTTGTTCTCAACAAGTCCTCTTCACAGCTAAAAAAAAAAAAAGCAAAAAGGGAACACCTTGGTGGAAGAAAATGATCATACGACATAGGACTGCCAGGGGGCCCCTGGAGGCATTGTGCAGCATCTGGTAATCGACATGATAATCCTGGGAAAGATGCTCTAGGAGGAGGAGAGATGCAAGGCTGAGAGCAGAACAGGACAACCAGAAGCAACCAACTGAAATGGGAACTCAGTTGGTTGGAACCAGTAAGGCACTGTGCTAAACTCCCTTTGGCTGTGAGTCCCATTTTCATCAACTTTGCAATTCTTGGCAAAGATCGGAGGGAGTTTCCACTAAACTGTGATTCATTTAGTGGAATCTGATTGTGACCAGCAAGGGAGGGAAGTAGACAGACAGATTGACAGGGAGACAGTACACTTTGAGTGGAGGTAAGGCTGTCAGGACTCTGCAGAAGGGGCAGAAAGAGACCTGTTCTGTCTGATAGGGATCTCAGTGGGCAATCTGCTGGGGGAAGAGGTAAGGAAGTCGAAGAGCAAACTAATTACAGACACTGTGTGTGTTTGTATGTGCCTACAGACTGATTAGCTCATGTCTCCAAAGCACTTGGAGATGGAAACCAGCTAATTATCCTTATTAATTTTCCCCCTTTTATGGTCATGGCTATTTTTGGAGACCATTTTAAACACAATGTGCCACCCAGGTGTTGCATGCCTCAAAGCCCGATGGAATTCTCTATATGTCTTTTCCTCCCCTTACACAAAGGACAAAATAGTCCCAATGAGAGTGATTTCTTCTACCTGAAATGAAAGGAAACAAGACCAAAAAAAGGAGTAAAATAACAAATCCCGTGCCAGCCTCTGTGCCTCTTGGGGGCCAAAGGCAAAGCGGTTGCCTGTCTCTGCATTCCCCAGGGCCCTGGGATACTGGCAGATGGGTACCAGACTGCAAAGGAAACAAAAGCATAATTGCTATGCAGCTCATTTCAGCACAGGTAAGACCTAGATTTAGCTTCTTTCCAATCTTGTTCCTGTGGATATCTGCCAGAGGACACTGAAGAAGAAACGCTGGTGAATGTCCTAAGGCCATTTCTGACACCACCAGCATTTCAAACTTCTGCAGTGCAGTAGGACATAGAATCACAGAATCATAGAATTGTCAGGGTTGGAAGGGACCTTGAAGATCATCGAGTTCCAAACCCCCTGCCATGGGCAGGGACACTTCCCACTAGATCAGGTTGCCCAGAGCCCCATCCAGCCTGGCCTTAAAAACCTNTCCTTTTCTCCAGGGCTGCTCTCAAGCCAGTCACTGTCCAGCCTATATCGGTGCCTGGGATTGTCCCGATCCAGATGCAGGACCTTGCACTTGGTCTTGTTGAACTTCATGATGTTGGCATGGGCCCACCTCTCCAGCCTGTCAAGGTCCCTCTGGATGGCATCCCTTCCTTCCAGTGTGTCAGCCGCACCACACAGCTTGGTGTTGTTGGCAAACTTGCTGAGGGTGCACTCGATGCCAGTGTCCATGTTGCTGACACAGATGTTAAACAAGACCAGTCCCAGTACTGACCCTTGAGGGACTCCACTTGTCACTGGCCTCCACTTGGACATGGGCCCATTGACAGCCACTCTTTGGGTGCGGCTGTCAAGTCAATTCTTTATCCACCGAATGGTCCATCCATCAAACCCATGTTTTACCAGCTTGGAGACCAGGATGTCATGCAGAACAGTGTCGAAAGCTTTGCTCAGGTCCAGGTAAATGACGTCAGTTGCTCTTCCCTTGTCCATTGATGTTGTGACCTTTTCACAGAAGGCCACCAGGTTTGTCAGGCATGATTTGCCCTTGGTGAAGCCGTGTTGATTGTACCCAATCACCTCTTCATTATTCTTCTGCCTCAGCAGTGTCTGCAGGAGGACCTGCTCCATGATCTTACCAGGCACAGAGGTGAGATTGACTGGCCTATAGTTCCCTGGATCGTCATGTCCAAGGCAAACTACAGAAAACCCGGGGTTTAAACTTCATCTGCCACCTACTTCCCCTGGTCCCAGATGGAGGGCACGGCCACTGGGTGATGCATGAGCCGTTTTCTTCTAACAGCTTTGACCTTTTGGTTTCCTGGCAAACTTGGGAAGGAGCTGTGAAACCCTTGGATGTGAATGAGGATGCTTTGGGACTGAAGATTTTGGGACTGACCAGTGCTCTTGCACTTGTGGTCAGTGTGCAGGCAGAGTGGTAGCAGCACCAGGCAGCCTCTGGCCCAGGAGATGGACACACAGCCTGACATGCCTATGGACTCACATGGGGCTGGGTATGCCCAGCCCTTAGCCCCATAGCCACCAGCCCCTCCTGGCTGGCTCTGTCCTGTGGACTCAAATGCTTTCTTCAGTCCTTGGCTGCTTGCTTCAAGACATAGGGTCCCTCTGCAGTGATCTTCCAGGCTTCGAGTGTTGCAGTGTTGTGGCTTCCTGAGCAACTCGTAAGGAATTTCCTCATAAAAAACCTGGGAAAAGTCTGGCTTTGGAAAAATGCCTGGCCCTTTCATTTTCCTCCTTCCAGTTTCTTGCTGCCTGGGGCCAGGGCACTCCCTGGACAGCCAGGTGGGAAGCCACAGTCCAAGAACTGGAGAACTAACAATTTTTCAGTGCTACACCAAAGCATTAAGTGCTGGGAAACTAGACCATGCGCACCATGTTAAAATAAAGGGATAGCTGAAGACTTCCAGACCATGACAGGTTTGATCTGGCTTGTTTGTTTTTTGGCAGGAGGGACCTAGGGAGCCAGGTCAGGGACTGAGCATGTGTTATATGTGCCTGAAAGAGCACGTCTCCTCCAAGTCAGCTGCGTTCTGTCGACTTTCAGACGTGACCCATCGGTCCCATTATGGTGCTGCGCTTTGCCTGGTGGGCCGAATGCAGGAACATCTGCACCAGGTCCATTTCAATGTGATTTATGAATCTTCTCTGAGGTCTCATCTTTTCTTCCTCCTCTTCCTTTCAGGGACTTGGGTATTTGGTTGGTTTGGGCGTTGTTGTTTTGGTTTTGGGTTGTTTTTTTTTTAATAAAGAGCATTTCAAGTTCACTAAAGCAGAACCCCTTGATTTACTGTGGTTTGGTTTCAGGAACAAAAGACTTCAGGGGGGAAAAGGAAGCCATTTAGGTTTTGAGTATTGTTTCCCGTTATATGTCAGCTTTTCTGTGCAGACATCAAGCATGCCATGGTACAACACCAGCACATGCCTGGCACCAGGAAGGACTCAAATCAGTCTGGGCCACAGGTGCCCTGTCAGGGAGTCCCATTTTCTCCAGCAAGGAGTTAAACCATCAAGAGGCAGATAGATCTCTGTGCTGTGCTGCTTCTATACAGCATGGTGTTGGCTGAGATCTTGGGACACAGCAAAGTCATAACGTAGGGTTTTGACCAAGATACAAGAAGTGATGTTAAAAATGTACAAAACAGAATTAAATGAAAGTGACTCCACTTGCGTACGGAAAAATTGCTGTAATTCATAGCTTCTCAGGTGACAGAAAAGGTGCACAAAGAAGAGTATCTTTCAACACCTCTCCTTCGGTGTCATATCCCATTATTTCCGAAGCTCCAACAGAGTAGCGATACATCTGCAGAAGTCTGCAGATCTGAGGACATCTACCCAGAAAAGTCTGTTGCGGAGGAAAAAAAGAGAGAGTTTCTTTATAACACCCTTATAAAAGAATAATGTGAGACTGCAAGTAACAGCTGGTGAGAGGCATCCACAGAAAAACTCTACCCACAAGGACCGCAGCCTGTGTCTCTCCCTTTTGGCTAGTCACTTCTAACACCAGTTCCTTAAGTAATATTGACTGTACTTCCATGGCTGCTTGCCTTTCCCATATCTAAAGGGCATGGTACTAATAGAGTAACCTGTGTAGAAGTATTGAGTCACAGACTTAAACAATAATTAGAAGCATTGCTGAGTTCCTACACTTTGAGGAGCTGAAAATGGCTTGTTTTCTCCTGAAGCCCAGGTTTGGCTTAACTGAAAAGCAGACCTATTTATTTATTTCTGCTTGCAGCATATCCTAACCTAAAATCTGTCATCTGCCCTCTGCACACCTTTTGTAAGAGAAAAATGAAGTGTTATAGACGAGGTAGAGGGTCAGATACATACTAAATTATGTAAAAAGCACACCCACACTTAGATAATCTTATCTGGGCCTCTCAATATCCTGTTGACAGGAATTCAGAGTGTCCAGGAAAGCATCACAGGAAAAATCTATGTGGATCTCATGCTCTGTAAGAAAACCACCAGATAAAACCTTCTGCTAAAGCTATCCAGTGATAAAGCTCAGGGTGCCTCGCTACACCAGGAAATCAGAGAGCCAACTTTAACAGCTAATGTCACCAAATGAATCAAAACCTCAAGAGTAACTTTATACCTACCATTCTGCAAGCAAGTCTTGCATGCTTTACCAGCAATGGATCAACAACAGCTTCAGAGTAGAGTGAGGCTGCTGGCTCCTTAGTGGTATCGAGAAACTGCCCCCAACACAAAACACTACTCTATGCAACACTCAAGGGTAGAAAACAGAATGCATTGGGAAAAGCAGATTGTACCTATAAAAATCCCCACACTAAGCTCTTCTCTGGCCACTGGGGCATCGGTATAAACCAGGTGCTGCTCAGGACCCTACTTGGAGCACAGGTGATGGAGAACAGTCTCCATTTCTCACCATCTGCACTGATAAGAGAAGAATTGAGAAGAGAAGGGATGCGGACAAAGGCTAGCAGCATGGTCAGGGGAAGAGAGTGCCTATCATGGCGCAGGAGACTGTTGATTTATTTTGCCCAGTGAAATGCAGGCTGAGAATGGATATGATTGTTCTTGGTAAACACATCAGAGGGGTAAGCACCAGGGAGGGAGCAGAGCTATTTAAGCCTTGGAACAATGTTGGCGCAAGAACAAGTGGGCATGCTCCAGCCAGGAATAAATTGAGACTGGAAATAAGAAGAATAGTTTAAGCCTCAGAGCTGTCAAGTTCTGGAAAAGCCTACTAATTGGGGTAGTGGGAGAATCTTAAAACTTGTTAGGATTGTTTGGAGCTTCATATTTGTGTGAGAGATTGCATGATGTGATTGTTGACAATAGCAAGGGCCGAGACATGGTAGAATGGAGATCCCTTCCAGCGCTACATCCCTACTGCGAAGCACTCGGGATTGATTTCTTTCTCATATGTCCATGTTAAGGCAGGAGATTTGCAAGATCCTTTGCCATCCAGCCCTGTGGTGAAGCTGTTCGCAAGCCAGTTGCAAGCAAGAAGATGAGGATACTTTCTCAGATGTCTGAAGATGATATGACTGTTTCTACTAATGAGCTGTGAGGAGAAACGTGTCTCTTGTCCCAGGAGGAGTATTGCAGGCATTGCACCAGGCCACAGCCAGACAGCATGGCAGAAACAAACAGCAGAGGCAAAAAGCTAAAATTCCAGAGAAGAAAACTAAGTACAGGCGTTTGCTCTTTAGAAAGTAGAGGTCTTCATGTCTTCTTTGTCTTTTCAAAGGCAATAGAAGTTGAACAATTACCAGAGAAAATTTACATAACCCTTTCTATTATTTTGGGCCTTGGCAGCTCCACAACAAGTTCTGGGATCACCTAAGCCATTTAGGCCAAGAATTTATCTCAGCAAAATGGTGAGTTTATGCAGTTATATATATCCCCTTCTCAAGGAGAACAGTAGGTGGCTACTAACCACCCAAAAACTTGTGCATGCGTGTTAGTGCCCACTTCTCACTTCAGCATCTCCCAGTGGAAAAATGCTGGCAGCCTGTGGCAAACTTTGGCACTCTCACTTCGTCCACCCCAGCCCAGAGGCTCAGGTATGAAGTGAGGATCCCCTGTCCTGATCGGGAGGAGTCTCCCAGGATGAGTATCATATGTCTGTACTCAACATGACAGAGAAAGCTTGCTGGGCAAAAGGATCCCCACACAAGGCAGATGGGACAAGACTGAGGTGTCCCAGGCAAAGACCAAGGTGTATGTCTTCCCTTGCACATGGCGTGCTTCACCTCTCAGCCCTGCTGGGCTTCCCCAGGTCTGTGTCTCCAAGCCATCGCCGGGCTTACACGTGTTAAACCCACTGTTAGAAGCAGCCTTATAGCAATGGAGGGCCAGTCCCTCTGCCTCAGGGGAGCCAGCCAGCAGGGCTGGTGCAGCCTCTGCCAGGGCTTGTGAGCCAGGAGACAGGTTAGTGTGACTGGGAGGGCTATGCATAATGCCCAACCCTTCGCAAAGACCCCCATGCTCAGCTTTCCTGAGTGTGTTTCACTGGAGGGGCATACACTGAGACCAGTCTCTGTCTGGATGGGCTGACCTGTCCTCACCAGCTTTAGGCAAAGCCCAGACACTGGTCTTATGTGTGTCACCAGGCAGTGGTCTCACATGTGTCAGTCCAGGAGAGAGGATACTGACAAACTGTTCAGCCAAGTAATTCCTCTCATTCTCCAAAGCCAGTGGCTCCTGGGAAAAAACCAGAATGCCACAGTCCTCTCAGCCTCCCACCATGGGTAACCCAACCCAGTTTAAACCTTGGCCTCACTTAATTGCAGCTAAGCAGATGGAAGAGCTCATGCTCAGAGAAACAACAGCATTTCTTGTCCCTGAGGACTCCTACCTGAGGCAGTGGGGGACTGAAAAGGTGAGCAATAATTCAGTGGGTGCATAAGAAGGAGTAAATGTTACATCAGATGGCTAATGCACAGCCTTCCACATGGGCACGATAAGATCGAGCTCTAAATTGCCTTGCTTTAGGTCACTGCACACACACACACACAACTCCCTCCTCCTCCTTTCTCCTTAGGAAACTAAAAGAAAGGAAAAGCAATAATAAAATATTTCAGATGAGAGAGGAAGAATTCTCTGCGATTGAGAACATTTAATGGGAACCAGCTGTCTGAGCAAGACCAAAGGCTGATCCTGCTAGGGTTTTGTTGACAGGGTCACTTTATGCAGGTACCTGCTGAGGAAAAGGGAGGGATGCTCAGGAGACAGCACAGAGGAGGAGGAGGAAGCTGTAGGACTGCATTGCAGTGTTTTACCTCCATGCAACCCCAGCTCCCCTTTTCCGTCTTTCAAGAAATTCTTCAAGTTCTTGGAGAAGAGCCATGACAGGACAAAATGCGAAAGCGAGAGCAAGTGTGGTGCAAGCATGTGGGTGGCTCTATCTGAGCAAGAGGGAGTGGGTGGAAGAAAGGAAAGAGGAGACCAGAAGTTCAGCATGTGAAACAAAAGCCAAGGCTGGCCCTCTGCTCCCCTTCCTGTTCTTCCTTGCGACCAGACAGCCGCAATTAAGATGTAATTGATACACCGAGAGTTGTTTCTCTGGCCTGGTGCTCCCTCGCCTCCTCCTCGCCTGTCTGCCCACTGCTGATGTGCCCACGGTAGTGCCAACAGCCCAGGCATGAACCCACCTGTGCAAGCTTCTGCATGGCTACCAAACCTGGCCAGAGTAGCCAAACCGTGCCAGAGTAACCCTCAGGATGGGAAATTCTAGTGTCATGAAATGGGAAGTGCTTTCAAGTCACCCTTTCTCTTGTGGGTAATAACTGGCTGCATGGACCTGCTCAGGTTTCCACCTGCACGTTTATGAGATGCTGTGACCCGACTGATGCCCTGCTGCCTCTGTGGCCCCAGCCCCTGTGGGAGGACCCCTTACTCCTGCAGGATCTGGTGTCCTGCTTGGTCCTGTGCTCAACCTGGCCCAGGGTGATGACCTTGGCTCAAGCCCATCATTCAAGGTCCCACTTTTCAAGGGATGCTCTTAGCCCTGTCCCAGTACCCTTATCCACTCTGAGTTCAAAGCTTTGGAGATCAACATCAGGAAGGCTTGTCAGCTGCCTTCCCCTGAACAGTTAGACTTGCGTTGATCAGTGCTTCAAGCATAGAGAAGGCTGGAGCTACGATTTTCACATGGAAAAACATAATGAAATCTTTTCAAAATGCTTGAGAAGTTACTCTGAATTGGGTAGTGTACTCTGGGGTAAATACTGGTATGGAAACATAGTGCTTTATTGGGCTAGCTAGCAATTAGATAAGCTTTTCTTCTTCCATTTCTTCTTTATATGAAACATCTTTCAACTAGAAGAGGTAGTTCATATTGGCAATATTTTTACCCAGATTTTGCTTGGTCTTTGTACTCTGTTTTTCCCTGGTTTCTGTTCAGTCCTTAATGAAATTGTACCTCTACATAGTTTCCTCAAAAATCAGGAGCCAGAAACCCCTGTTTCCCCAAATCAGGAGTTAAGTCTAACCATCACGATGCACCATGTGCCTCTTCCCTCTCCCCCTGAACCCCTCCTGGGGTTTAGACAAGTGGGATTTTGGTGTCAACATTTGAGCTCCAAGGATCTATATTTTCCTACTGCAGAAGAAAGTCCTGGAGATTTTGTTGGTTCAAACAGGCAAGCGCAGGCATGGAAAATGCTGACGGAGGAGTCGCTGGGAAGAGAGGTGGCGTCTCTGTGCTATCTTCTGCTATCTTCTGCTCGCTGAGCTCCTGAGATTGCAGGGTTTAACTGGGCAGTTCCCTGCAGACCCTTCTCCCCTCCAGGAGGGCTCCAGCACCTCTAAGTGGTTTCATCAGTGTTAAGCTGGTGGTAAGCAGGTAACGTAAACCTCATCATAGGTGATGGCTTTGACATGGACTATAAGATCTCAGCATAGCAGCAGCTATAGCTGCAGGTTGGCAGCAGCCCTACCTGTCACGGAGCTCTGGGGAGGAGATGTCTAAACAGTTTGGGGCTGAGAAGAGGGAATCCATTAGCAAGCTGTGGCAAGGATCTGATTTTCCATTCAATACCCTCATGGTAACTCAAGAAGATGGTAAATTGCAACTGCAACAGCTCACTAGCAGCCTAACATTTCCTCGTGGTGCTCCTGAGGTGTGGAAAGACCTCTGCAGAGCGAGGCCCACAAAGGGGGGAAGCGTGTAGCAGAAGTTTTGGAAAACTGCCCTGCAAGCTCCTTCACCATTACCCTTCCCATAGTAGTGTGTCATCCTCTTCTTTTCGGTTCAGCGCACTCATATGTGTGGGGGCCCATAGCCACAGAGGCAAGATCTGCTCCCTCTTCACCTATAATTTCATCTGTTGCTTTTATTTCCGAAGGAAGCTGCAAATACATGCCAAGCTCCGGTGCAAGGACAGTTTCCAGGCTTGGCTGTCCCTCCCCAGAGACAATCCAGCCTGAGGCCCAGGTTTTTGCTGTGGAGCCCTTGCTGTTCCCTAAAACTGAGCAGGACTGCTGCCAGTTTACATTAGCACTCAAGTGACCATCTGTTACAAAGGCAAAATATGATTATTATCTTTAGGTGCACCCAGTCTTTGATGTAGTGCCCAAAGGTAATAATAAAGTATTATTACATTTTTTCAATTATGTGGATTGTGACAATACTATGACAAGTCTGTTGGAAACAACCTTCAAAATGAGGTGTGGGGGGCTAGCAACAGCTAGCCACATGCTTCTTCTTAATCCTAGGCCCACTGACATTCATAAAATTTCAGCTGGTGTTAAGGGATACGTGGCCCAGCTGCTGACAGTACAGGATCTGACCCCAGGGCAACCTCAGCAAGAGGATTTGGGCAGAAGTCGAGTGACCAGGACTTGCCCTCTGTGAGGCCATGCCACTGCCCCACACATTGGCCTCGAGCAAGCCCTTCCCCCGCCTCGCACCTCAGTTTCCCGGTCCCAAAAGCACCTAAGGATCAGCTCCTTTTGCACACCACTGAACATCCTCCCTTTCGCCTCTTCCTTCCTAACCTCCCGCTCTTTTTAATCGGGATTTGAACGTGGGTTTCCAGGCTTCCTGGCTGTCCCGTCTCCTCTTTCTCCTGCATTGCTTTGATGTTAATTGTCTCCAGGGCTGGAGCGCTCCTTGGCTGATTAAGTCCAAGAGTCTTCCCTGGTTTTGTTGACCCATGAATGGGGGCCTCTTCAGTGCTCACTGGAGTGCGGGCTTATTGCCCCTCCTCCTCCCCCCCATTCGGTTTGATGGATTAATCCCGCTGTGTAAAGGAAAGTGGGGTGGGAGGGGAAACTGAAGCAGCAGGAAAGGGGGGGAAGGAGGACGGGAGAAAGAGAGCAAGAAAGAGAAGGACCTTCGGCAAATGCTCGACTGCCTTTGCTTAAAATAACACCGTTTATTTAAGCAGGTCAGGCACACAATAGCATGAGAGGGGCTGCTACTCAGATCATGGGACCCTGCGTATGCTGAGTAAGAGGCTGGAGAGGGTGTTAGCCAAACTCTGAGAGCTGGTCTGTTCTTTCCCGACATCTCCATCTCCCCCCAACACACACACATGCACACACACGCTTGCACCTCTCCCTCCCTCCTTCTCCTTCTCCTTCATACACTGGAGCCCTTCGCCTTTTCAGCAGCAGCACGGCTCAGAGCCAGGAATGGTGCGGCTTTGAGGGAAAAAGGGGGCTCCAGCCTGCTGCCCTGGACCCTCTTTCCCGGCACACAACTGGGAGAGGGGAGGCTGCTGGCCTGACAGCACAGGTTTGCCACAAAGAGTCTGTGTGGTGAAACGAGTGCCAGCAATTCAGAAACACTCGTCCCAGTTGCCACTGGTGCCTTGCTGGTGTCTCGAGTGCTCCCTGCTGTGGCACAGGGTATTTGTAGCACTTTTGATAGAAAGATATGCCTCCTGCTCCTTTTTGTAAAAAACAGTTGCTTTCATTCAGAGGTGAGATTCAAGTTGCTCGGGTAAACCCAGCGATATCAGTGTCAACAGGCTGTGCAGACTGCTGACTGTATTAGACTTGCTCTTTGCTTCACTGGGGATAAAGTCCCTCCCTGCCATTATCCAGGTGTTGGGCTGCCCACAGACTGCCTCTTGCTCTCGGTCTGCAGCACCCCTGGGAAATGCAGACCTTTGTCTCTTCATTTCTGACCCACTGAGGGATGCCTCAATCCCTACTCACCAGGGACAGCCAAACTAGGGATCATGAGGCCAGGGGAGCCCCACAAGTGTCCCAGCCCAGGCCAGCCACACTGTCACTTGCAAGTCGCTCTGGTCCCTGAGCCTGGCCAATGGCAGCAGTCTCCATCCCCTGAGCAAGATCAATCTGGTCTCAAACACTCGTATGATAAATCCTGCAGGGCCTGCAGCCCACACCTCTCCCTTCCCCACCTCCTCCTGCTTCAGGCTCCATGCTGTCAGAGACGTGGAGCGCTGCCTCCTCCCTAGTTGTATCCATATCAAATGGAGAGTCAAGCTCGGGAAATTAAAAGACTCTCCTGAGGGGGACTCAATGTTTCAGCTTCTCCCTCCACTGCTGCTTCCCCTTCACCATCCCCCCTGCCCTGGCTTCCCCTGGCTGGTGGTAGCGAGGGGCCGCAGTGTTGGCAGGGTGCTGCCCGCTGCCTGGCAGGCTCTCCCAGTTGGCCTGTCAGGCTTTTCAAGGCTCACTCTTGCTTTCTAGAGGCTGGAAGTGCAGAGCAGGAGACAGGCTGCCTTGGCAGCCTCACTGTTTCCAAACATTGAAAGGCAGAGAGAGAAAAGTCTGCTTCTCCCGGCTCACCAAAGCCACCACCACTGTGGACGCTGGCCAAGATCTCCTAAAAACAACTGCGGTGCTACCGGACACGAGTGCTTCTCAGGGACAAAGCGGGACAATACACCCCAGGGCAGTAGGGATAGAGTGGAGCAGGGCGGGGGGATAACTTGGAGCTTTTTCCTTCATCCCTCCTCTCAACAAATAAAGCCGCCTGTGTTGTCCCAGCAGTGCTAGTCAATAGTGACCAGGGACGTCTCTCTCTGTTTGTTTTCACAAGTGGGATCCAACCAGTATGCTCAGAATAGCTGCAAATTGCCTTTTCCCAGCTGGGAGCACCTCGCTCCCTGTTGTGCTCACGCGTGTGAAAGAGACCATGGCAGGCATAGTGGTGCGGATTACGCCGGCCCAGTCCTGCAGCTGCCTGCAGCCAATATCTCCCCCAACTCCATCTCCACTGCCAAGAAGTGGGAGTTCTGCCAGGCTGGGACTGCCGACTGGCCCTCTCAGATGTGACTGTGACGTGTAATTAAAGCATCAGAGTAAATGTGTGTGACTGGCAGAGGAATGACTGTGGCCGTGAGGGAATGTATCTCTCTCTACCTGTGCTGCCCAGTTTCAACACAGTGGTCCCAGGGTAGATGCAAATACATTGTGCTTTTGATTCACTAGCCCTTGGGCAACCATTGCCTCCAGATCAGCATGGGGAAACAGCAGGCCCTTCCTACACTTCCATGTCCACTCTCAGTATAGACAGCAAGACTGACTTTGAAAGCAGCTTCTGGGCTCCACTCCAAGAGCAATGCAGATCCACTTGGTACAACGCAGATAGACTTGCTTGTGAAGATACCTGCCATGTGTTTCTGCTTGAAACAGAAGTGAGAGGAGATACAAAACCAGATGTGTGATCTGGGGCAGTCTCTTCCTTCCTGCTGTGGCTAAGATATCTGCCGGCTCCAGCTGGAGGGTCAGCATAGACAAAACATCCAAGTTCTCTTCTTGGCAGGAGGGCGAGGGTAAGTGGAAAAGCAAAGCCGTATTTCACCAGCAGGAAAAGGGAGAGTCCTGAACATGCTGAATGTTTCCATGGGCTGGAAGAGGTTCCACCAGCTCAGGCTGTCCATGAAGCTGTAACATACCTTCTCTCCAGCCTGTGTCCTCGCTAAGTGTTACCTGGTGGGAAAAAGCTGATCACAAAGGCCGAACAACAGTCTTTCCCAAGTCTGATGGCTCTGCTGGGAGGCATTGCAGAAAAATGGTGACGGTGTAAGCAAGAAGTTGAGTGTTTCTCATTGCTGCAAACAAGGCTTCTTTTCTTTCTGTCAAAATAATTGAGCAAAATTGATGTGAATTTGCTAAATGTTTCAGGTGACCTGAATTTTGGAGGTTTGGCACAAAAAAAACCTACAAGAAGAAACCCATGTTGCAGCTGAAGCAATTTGCCTTGCTCTAAATCTGGAGGGGTTTTGGTGGTTTTGAGTTTTGGATTTTTTTTGTGGGAGAGAGAAGAGGGTTTGGCTCAGTGAATCTCAGTCCCAGCAGATATGTATTTGTTTGTCTATTTACAATCAAGACAATCTGAACCCACTAGCAGATGTAACTGAGTTAAGGCATGAACACAAATTTAGAAAACAATATGACCCATCATTTGTAAGAAAGGCTGGGAGGCAAAATCCAAATAATTGATATCATAAATTGTTCGGGACATTGTTGTGGGACATTTGTCACCCCAAAAACAAAAATCAGGGTCACTTGCTTACATGCCTGCACCTACAACTGAGGCGTAACTTTGGACATTTGTGCTTGCAAATGTCAATGTCTCAGTTAAGGCAGACGTTACTGGGCATTTGTTCTACTCCTGAGGTATTTCAAAGAGTATTTGCTAGATCTGTGAGAAATTGCTAAGTGTTGAAGCTCCAATGAATGATGTTTTAATTTGGTCTGAGGGCTTGAAAGAACATCTTGAAAGACTTAGAAAAGTCCTAAAGAGAGTATGAGAAAGAGACTTAAAACCAAACTATAAAAAACTCCCCCCTATCTGATGTAATAAGTTCTTTAAATGAGACATAAATCGAGCAAAGATGGTTTAATTGGTAATACGGAGAAAATGTTGAAATGTTTAGCTTCATAAAACCGGGTGGATCTGTGACAATTTATGCAGACGATAAGCTGATTTTGACAAAATGAATTCCAAATGCTCAGGGAGGGTCTGATTTTGCAAGGTGGTGAGCATTTGGGTTTTTTCCCCTCATCCAGAACCACACTTAAACATATGCTTGGTCGTGCTGACTTGGCATGCTTGCTTCTGGGGTGGGATACTACATGACGTGATGTTTAGAGAAATCATGTTGGGCAGAGAAAAGATCATCTTTTGACTGTGTAATGTGGACTCAGAGGAGTCCACAGCAAGCTCTCATTTCACTCACCCTCCACTTTCACTCTATGGGTACAAATAGGAACAGGTTCTCTGTCTTCTTGGTTTTCAAAGCACCTTTTCGAAAGGAACATCTACCAATAAGGAGGTTTACCAGGATGCTGTGAGAGAGGGGATCATCTGCCAGGGCCACGCAGGATCCGGAAAAGAGACAGCAAAGTTGCGTATGGGCTGCCACCATCGTGGTGGGGAGGATGGCACGGACGGAAGGTGGGCACCTCGCACGCTTGGGGCGCCACCAGGCTCACCTGCTGGGTGAGTGTGCACAGCATCAGCATCCAAGAGGAAAAGTGAATTCGGAAACAGGCTGAGCCCAGGCTTACTGCTGATGGCCTCCCCGGGGCAAGCCATTGAAGCCTCCCTCGTGCTGTTGAATGCCTAATATAGACCACATTAACACACCACATATCCCACTGCCACCACCTCCTCCTCCCAAGTTCAGAGCTGGGATGGCTCATGTCTTTTCAGTCACTAAAGGTTACTTTTCACATAAAAATATGTGCAGATACATATAATTGCTACAAAGAAAAACAGCTTTCAAGAATGAGCCTGCAGAAAAGGAGAAAACACCCAAGTCCCATTCCTTACAGCATTGCTTCTAGCACAGGCACATAGTAGGGCAAGACAGTGTTCCAAAGCAGACAAGGTCTCGCTAACAGGAGTGGCTCCTCCTTCGACCCAGGTTTTTCTGAGCTTGTTTTCCTCCAAGCAGCACATCACAAAGGTATCTTCTCCCTCTTACCCCTCCTTCCCAGCCCAGGTTGTAAAATAACGAGTTTCTTGTTATTCTTGTTATTGCTGAATGGCAGAGGTCTGGAGCCCTGTGAAGAGAAGGGGGCAGCCTAATTAGGGAAACGAGAGCCATCCTTAATGAGCACTCCTGACTAGGTGGGGATTTAAAGAAAAAGGAGGGGGCACGGCGGGGAAAGAGGTCAATCCGTACGGCTTTGTCTTCCCTACCCGCACCTCCTCCCTGTAAACCTACCGCAGTTTGGGGTCTGAGCACAGGGGCTTCTCTACATCATTATCAATTACTAAAATATATTTTCCTGTTTTGCCTGACTTCACAGGAGGTTACTTTCAAGTCACCTCCTTTGCTGATTTTATTCTGTGTGGATATGTCAAGTGTTAGACTCTTCCTGCTCCTGGATCTTGTGGTGTCCTTGCAGGTGCTCTAGAGTCCTTTCTGGATGACATCTCATCAACAGGGTGGTGCCTGGGCAGGAGTGACAACCAGTCGTAACAAAACCTTTCAGCACCCCCTAGAGAGGTCTTGCAGTTATTCAAAACATGCTACACCCATTTGTTGAGCTGCTCCACATTTGTGCCCCTCAGATTACCAATGTGGCTCCATTTTTGCTTCCTCTGGGCAGTGTAGACAATATTGATGTCTGCACTTATCTAAGCTAAAACTGAGCAGTACTTGCATGAGTGGGATGTATGGGTGGAGCAGATGCACATTTGCAGCTAGATCTGTCAGGACCTGTACCTACCCTAGTTGGACATCTTTGTCACTAGGAGCTACAACATCAGGGCAGGCAGAACGTCCCAACCTTCAGCATTTAAAATGCCCTAGATGTAGTTCTGGTACCCCATAATTCAACATTAGTTGCTTGCTACAGCCTCCCATAAGCCTCTCTGAGTTCCCCTGAGTTCATCTCATCCTATATGTACATTGGCAGGAGCTGAAAGCCCTGTGTGTGGAAATTCAATTGCAGAAAATTTCACATTCCCCACCCGCCCTCTTGAATTTCTCTCCTGTTCTGCTTTCCCTCGCTCTGCTTCAGCTGTAACCAAACGCCTCCGCTCTTCGTGAGGCTTCAGCTCTCAAGCCCTCTCTGCCATAGACCGGCCTCGCCTCTGTCTCCTCCAGGGAAAAGAGCAGAAAGAGCAGGTTGTGAGACGCACCCCATCTTGGCGGATGACGAGGGGTATCTTCAGAGAGCCTGATGCTCAGAGGTGCTCTGGGAGAGGCTGTGAGCACATGGGCCTGGCTGGGTTTCTGTTTGCCAGCCTTGTCCTCCCAAACGTGCCCCAGGTCGGTATTAGGCAGTCACCTCCAGCAACTCCTGTGATGTTATTTGCAAAGATCTGTCAGAATCCTTGCCCAGTTAAATCATCACATGCTGAAATGCTTAAACAGGCTTCCAAGGAGTGAGCTCGCAGCCAGAAGCGTGGGAGGAACGTAGTCTGACAGAAAGGAAATAAGCAGGGAACATTTTACCCATAAAAGCACTTTGCTTTCTCTTTGCTTCATAAATCAGCTTTCTCTGATCTCATCCAAAAAAAGGCAGTTAATTCCCTGCTTCTCCTTGCCTGGGAGATGTATTCTTTTCTGTATTTGGATCTTGCCTCGGAGAAATTAAGAGACCTAATTGTTTCCACTGCTCCTTCCAAAATCAAGGAACAAAATAACATCAGAACGAAGGCCCTGAGCCACACCTCCCAAGGTGCCGAGCTCTTTCCTTCAGGAGACAGCAGGAGCCTGGCGCTCTCCCTGCCTATGAGAGCCAGGCTGCCTGCACAGGTCTGAAAACCTGGGGACCCGTCTGCCAGCACCTAGCGCCCACCGCCGAAACCTTCGGCCAAAGCGTTGTTGCCAAAAGCCAAGTAGAGCCGGATGAGGAATGAGTGCCCCACTCTTTTGGGGAAGAAGTCACTAATGGGGAATACTTGCTGCCTGCGGCAGAACGGGTCAGGGGATAATTATTTACCAGCAGGGGTAAAAGATTTAATCAGCCTCTAGTGCATCGGCTGCAGAGTAAAGACCTTTGCCCAGCCACACCAATTCCCACTGCCAGATACTAAGCACGAAGCGTTCTTCTAAGCCTACCAAAAATGCAGCTTTTTATCAGATCCATTTCTCCTCATTGTTTATGCCTTGAGGATGGCAGGGCCTCTCTGGACTATAGTTTGAACTTATTTAGCATTTTTTGTGGGTGAATTCCTTGCATTACCAAGAAAATCTTGGCACAAAAGCCAGTTCCCTTCTATTCCTGCCCTGACATGTAGGTTCCCTGGTGCTCTCTCCTAGGAGAAATGACCACATGTCTCCAAAGCAGATGGCCTTGACTTTATAGCCACCTCTGATGACCAAACAAGAATGGGGACTGAACTGTAAAAGTAAAGTAAATTTCATTTCCATTGATGGTCCAGAGGGTGTGCTCAACTTGCACTCCTGTTGTTCTCCTGATTCTCGTTTTTCTGTCCCTTGACACATGCACTGTACCCAATGCATTTCTTGATTATTCTATAAGGAAGCAAAAAAAAAAAAAAAAAATCAAAGAAAATGAGGAGAGAAAGGCGACAGGGGTATTTCTGAAGCAGTGGTGTTTCAGTGAGGCTGTAAAAGCCAGTGGTATTAGGTGAGCACTCCCAAACAGATGAAAGGCTGAATTACAAGCCAAAGGAAATGTGCATCTGGAAGGTCTTGAAATAGAGGCATTCCTTCCTTGAGTTGTTCCCCAACCGCTACTTGAGGTCTAGCTCCCTAAATCTCATCCATCTTGAGTCGGAGGGACTCTACTGGTGCCAAATTATGGCAGAGGACAGTGTGCCCCATGGCATTTGAAAACATTCAGCTGTCTCACAGCGGGTCTGATATTAATACTGACATGGAGAGGATGCTTTTCAGGCATCCTCATGACTCTGCTGTGGTACCTGGATGTCAGGACGTGCTCCTGCAGTGGTGGCATGCACAAACCTACCTCTTCTGGTGGTTTGCCGAGTCCTCTAGCATGGGGCTGTGGTTATCATCAGTATGGGAGAGTCCCATTAAAAATGTATTACCTAGGGCCTTTGCACAGCGTTTGTCTAACAGGAGAAAGTTTGCATAGCCTGTGGGGGAGGATTTTAATAGAAAATTAAACCACTGTTGCTTCTCCATCCCAATATATAGCTGCCAAGTCTCTTGCCCTTTGGTTCCCTACCCTTTCTGGGCTCTGGCAACACCTATAAAAGTCTAGAAACTCTCTGCTAGAAGCCACTTTCTGTCCAATATAATGAGAGAAAAGCAAGTTGAATGCAATGTTCACTTTAAGAGATTTTTATGATTGTGGCTGATCCTCTCCAAGAATAAGTTGGCATATTGTGCTGTAGAAATGCAGTGATGGGCAGTGGATGTTGGTAGTAGTTCTACGTCCACCCTGGCCTGAGAGCCCCAGATTTACTATGGCTCCACTAGCAGGAGATGTTACTACTGTGTGGAAACCCCAGGCAAACATTCCCCCGCATCTGCAAACCAGGCACATACAGCACTCAGAAATCACCCCATTGCATCCAGAGAAATGCCACCGCGTTGATTTTGCCAGACTTAGGAGCAAGAACATAAAACTGAGTCTTTTATACCCTGGGTAGTGCTGTAGCTACAAGGCTAGTGGCCTTATGCATAGCCTCAATAGGCCTATAAACGGCCAGGCTATAACTGGCCACTACAATTGCCATTAAATCTGGGCCTTGTATTCACAGATCACCAAGTCAGAGAAAGTATTTCTTGAATGTGTGTCCATGTTTCTTTTTCTGGGGTGGAGCACTTGCCGGCTTCATTGTTGGATTGTTTTTTTCCCTCATGTGAAAAAAAACACCAACAAAACCCAACGCCTTAAAGGTTCATTTTCTCACCAGCACGGAATGAACTCAAATGGACAAACCTCAGCATTTTTCACAAAGTGTAAGCCTTGTTTTGCAGCCAGCCAAGGAGGAACTGAAGCTCGAGCTGGGTGTATGGCTGGCCATGGAGGCAGGTGAAGGTACATGGAGAGTCTGCATATGCATAGCAGGTGCACAGAAGTGTGAAGAGAGGGAAAACATGGAATTCACATGGTTGGATGTATGACATGCTTGTACATATGTATAGGGGTGCATACACACACATACATATATGGATGCTTGTTCATTTTCATGAGTATCTGCCCTGAGAGGAGCCTGGGTGTGCAGGTCTGTGCAGAATCAGGTATGCAGAAGCACTCTCTGTCAGCTTAAAGACTTGACAAAAGAATAGGGACAGTCACTGAAAAGCTTCATTTTCTGTGCTGAGTTTGTCTGGGGGTCTGGGCTGTATGCTGCTTCTGAGCCTCTCTCTTGTACCTGCTCTCAGATCCTGTTTTGCTCTATAACTTTCCTCATATTTGTTATTTCTTGCTTTTCCTCTTGCTGGCTCCTTTTCTGTTATTCCTTCTTCTCACATTTCCTCCTTCTGCCTTTTAAAATGTTTTTCTCCCTCTCTTTCATTTCTCCTTTCTGGTCCTTCTCTCTAGGTCTCCCCTCTCATTCCTCCCATGCTGGCATCCTCTCCTTTCTCTGCCTCCTTTCGCCTCCCTCCTACCCCCTTGCTCTCCATCCTGCCTCTTTCCCTCGCTCTCCCATCTCACACGCCTTTGTTTTCCCTTCCCTCTCCCCCTCCGCTCGGCCTCTCTCCCCTCTTCTCTCCCTCCCGCTTCCTCACTCCCTTCTCTCTCTGAAATAAACTTCCCCGTGTGAAGCCCCTGGCCGCCTTCCAGCCTCTGGTGAGATGAAGGGGTCCCTGGCATACGCTCAGCTCTGTGCTCCATAGGGCATTGTAACCACTGGTACCAAGGCTATAAAATCTTTAGTGTTCCTAGGAAAGATGACTGTAAATTCTTCAGAAGTCCCACTATGGGTGTAAAGATTCACCCCCCACCCCCTCCTTCCCTGGGCCTCTGTGAAAGGGGCTATGTAGTAAAACAAGGGGCTCACTCCTCCGCTTTGCTAAAGCCCCGGCTCTGATCAGGATTTCAGCGGAGCATGGCTCTCCCCATTGACTTCAAGAGGAGATTTCAGTACCCTGCAGAGCGGAGAAGCAGTTCTCGCCACTCTTTCGGTCACTTAGGTATTTGACTTTATAAACATGATTAAAAAATGCTAAGAAAGCGCTGAAGAGAGGGAGGCCTCCCCTCTAAATGTTGAGCAAACAGAAACACACGAAGCATTGTTAGCCTCTGAAAGATGAACCAGCCTCGGGCCAGTGAGGGAGTGTGGAGAAGGCAGGCGGTGCATTAAAAATAGGTTAATTCTCACATATTATGGATTTACTTGAAGATCTGAAAGGGTTGTGGTTTTTTTTTCAAACTGGTTTACAACCTGATGAATGCCAAGCAGACCTTCTCTGGGGCATTCGACAGGGAATACAGCTGAAGCTCTCCAGAGCTAGCATAGATTACAGCTTTTGGCCCCAGGGACATATGTTTAGCAATAGTCAGACTTGATTACTGTCAGGCCGGTGGGTAGATGGGACTCGGACATGCAGAAAGAGCAGAATGGGCCTTTACGACATTATTTTATCTAATGCATAAATTTCCTAGTGCTTGGCACGGGAAAAGAGAGTACACGGCTCCCACGTGAAGAACCATATGGTAAAAGCTTTTCAGTACCACCGCAAGTCTTATGGGCTTCTCACACCATGCGTAAAACACATGATGAACTCCCACCTCCCACTCCCAGCAACCACCAGCCCTGGAGCAGGACATCCCACCGGGGCTGCCTTAAGGACCATGGGAAGCAGAGATACCACACTGACTGTGGAGGACTCACAAGGTGCAACATCCCCAGCAGAAGGGGGCATGAAGGGTCTTTGTAATTCTCATTTTCCACATGAAAGACTTGCAAATACCAGGCCCATCCTTCTTAATGGGTTGTAATTTGGCATGTGGCATGTGGCAGGGGTGGAACTTTCCTGGGGTTTCCAAGTCAGTGCTGGAGCTAATGAACCCACCTTTGCCTTCTCTTGTGAATATTGTGCCATAGTCTTATGGCACAAGTTCATTTTGCGTGATTCGGGATGAGGAATTTGGTGCATTTGTATTCTCATCAATCACTATCCATAGTGCCAGGCCATCACTGTTCGGCGCGAAGGGGAAGCACCGAGGGGAACTTGGAGGTACTCTGCTGTTGGTCTGGCAGGATAGCGCGTTTAGGGGTGCCCAGGACTACAGTGGAGGCAGAGGGAATGTGGGCTGCAGGAAGAGGCTTTGATGAAATTGCATCTGTGAAAACTAGCAGAGAATTTTGTAGATAAGGAGCGCTGTGAAGTTGGCAGAGCCTTGTGGAAGACCATCCAAAGCACCTGGCTCTTTGGTTATCATTCGAATAGCAGATTTGCCCAAAATGGAGGAAAGCATTGAGTGGAAGTTGCATGGCTCTTTTGTTCTTCTCCTCCCTTTCGCTTCCCCTTGCCAAGACCTGCTCCTCACTCTTCCAGCTGAAGAACTGCAAAGCCATTTCCCACCTCCCCACTTAACTGCACACAATTACAGACAGCTCCTTTCAACTTCCTTTGCAGTCTCCTCCTCCTGGGGTGCTTTAAGCGTAGCCAAGCTTCCTCTCTAGTTACTGCCACCTCCACAACCTCTTCCAAGATTTTGGTGTTTCTGACCTATTGTTACCATGGGCTTGTGGGGATCAGCTTCATCAGGTCAGCTCCAGCACTCCATTGATATACCAGCTCCTCCAGCCCTGCTGAAATCTGATGCTCTCCATTCATTGTACAGTAGCAGGCATGGACGTGCCCCATTTCTGGTGATCCTTTGTCTGAGTCCTGGTGAGTACAATAACAGAGTGGAGATCAAAGGACCTAGGTTTTACACCCAACTTTGCCACTTTTTAAAGGGTGATGCTTTGGATTGAGCTGCATCTTTATCCACATCTCAGTTTCCCCAGGAAAAATATAAGGTTACATACTCTGATTTTGGCAGCTGATCTTGTAGTTAGCTATTTACTGATGCATCTGACCACCTCCTTCTCTAGATGACCTCCTTTAGTTTAAAGCTGAGATTTCCAGGTCTGAAAAGCCCTAGATGTGACGAGCCAAGACAAAGAGGGAAAAGTATGCACCTGGGTGTTAATACCAATTCCTCTTCTCTGTGTCTTAGCAAAGCCAAGGGGTTGTATGTCCTCTTTCCTACAGGGTTTCATGGAGTGGTGTCCCCCACTCACTCCATGCTGCCTTCCATAGAAACTGCCAGTGTGACATCTGGGAAGGGGCAATACCAGCGCAGGGTTGTTGGCATGGGTGATGCACCAGTCTGAAGCCTTGGCTGGTTGGTGAGACCCTGCACAAAGCCAGGATGACTGCCTCTTGAGTGGGGGCACTCATGGCTGGGATCAGAGCATCAGCTAATCAATGAGACAAAGGAAGATGGCCATGGAGGACGGAAGGGGTCACAGGGCCAGGAAAGGAATGGGGTGATAGCCCCAGGGTGCCACATGGGGTAGACAGTCTCCAGGCTGGGTGCAGCCCCATGAGAGGATTGAAGTTGGGGGCAGAGGGAGGGGATGTGGCTGAGAGAACCCCCTCTGTGGATCAGTGCAGGTTCAGCCTGGCTGTTTTTACCTGGGATGTGTGCTGAGATGGGCAGTGCTAATGGGGGAGGAAAAGAGATGCTGCAGGTTACACTCTTCTTCACCCTCGCAGCAAATCCATCCCTTGGGTTTTCTCCAAATAGCCCCCCCTCGCCAGATATTTTGGCAATGCAGCCCACAGAGAGGTGTAGGAGCAGGGGGGATCCAGGTGGCAGCATTTGTTCTGCATCCTCCTGGTGGCCCTGAAACCCTCCAAACCTCATTTTTCAATAGGCCACCAAAACAACCACTAGATGTTTAATGACTTTCGATCTCTCCTGCCCCAGACTGGCTTTGAAACAGTGACTCAGATGCCAAAGTCCCAGTAGCAAAGTGGCTTTTTAATGACACGACTTGAGCTTGAATTCCAGGCACAGGGGGAGGCTTTGACACTGCTGTTTGTTTTCTTATTGGAGAAGTTCAAGAGAAGCTCAAGGCTTAAAAGCAAACCCTTGAAAGCAAAGCATTCCTAATCACATAAAAGTGTCTGCACAGGCCAGGGCTGAAGAGGGGGCTTGTGACTTTAATCTTTGCATATCCCTTTCTTTCTGCAAGCATCTCTCCCTCTCACAGACGGGGGGACATACACACACATGCACACACAAAACTCTCCCCAGTGCCAATAGTATAATGCTCCAGGAGAGGAAAGCGGAGGAAGAGGAGGAGGAGGAAGCCAGCCCGCCTGCCTGCCCCCATGCTGAGCCCGAGCAGACTTTGTGAGAAAGCTTCTCTCCATCTGCAGCCCAGCCCGGTGGGAGTCAATTAATTCTGAATAACCTAAACCGACAGAGGTATTTGCATTCACAACCTGACTGATGACCGTATAAAATTGATTTATGAATTGAAGTACTTTCCCTCCCCTTATCCCCGATTCAAGCCATAATTGATTATACGTGCTGCAGCGAAATTAAAGAAAAGAAAATTAAAAAAAGAAAAGAAAAAAGGGAGGCCCCACAGACGCTGCTCTATATTCTCAAGGTTTCCCGGGATTAGCCGATCTATTCATCACTTATTTTTTTTTTTTATTTAAAAAGTTGCTTCCTTTCCCCTCTCCATCAACTTCCCCCCCACCTTCATCCCAACCACTCACCACCAGCTCTCATTCCAGGCAGCAGCACAGTGGGTTGTACCTTGGGAGAGATGATGGGAGGCACAGCACCCCCTCAGCAACATTCCCACAGTGTGACAGAGAGAGGGCCTCAAGCCTGACACCCTTCCTCCCAGGGCACAATGGTGCCCTCCTAAAGGAGAAGGAGCCTAAACTGGAAATCTTCAACCCTACATTGCCTGAGGCTCACATTTAACTCGCTGCCTTTTAACTGCCCCTTTGTAGAGAATTTACTTGGCCCTTCCAACTGGTCATCTCTAATAAGAGATGCTTTTTCATTGTACTCATACAATGCTCACACAATGCTTTCTACTTACCTAGGGAGAAGTGCTGTATGAAAGCAGGTGCTATTGAGCAAAATCCACTTGCTCAGTGTCAATAGGAAGCACAAGGAATCTTGCTGGAAGCAATTAAATGATACAACTCCCCAGATTTTCTCCTGGCACAATATATAAATATTGAACTGAATCCTGAAGCATGAGAATTGATGACCCTTTTCATCTTTTTTTTCCCCATTATCCACCTACTCATCTCTATCTGTGATCCCATTTTCCTTATCTATTCATTGTCTTTTCTTCCCAATTTACATATGGGAACACAGAGGAGCAGAGTGGTAGGAACTGAACAAAACCATACAGCTAATCCATGGGACAATCTCAAGCAGAACATAGGTCACCAATTAGTTCTGCTGTCTCTTTTCTCTGCTTCTTTCTAAACCCGTAAATTTTTAAATTTTTCTTTTAAGAGAAAAGAGTATGCTCTCTTATTTCCTTTCATTGGAGTGGGAAGAGGCAAACAAAACCCTGGATGAAGCTCTACTCACATACGATTTCATTAAAACCCATTTGCCTACAGTGCTCTGTCAGGCCCACAATCCCCCTGAGCATGTAGGTCCAACTTCATATTGCTTTGCACAGTTGCAATGTTCATGGTTCCTTTTACATTAAGGGAAGCTATGGTACACGAAAGTATTTAAACCAAATCTTTCAAGCAGCTGGACACAGGACAGCAATGTCATCTGCGTGTCACCTCCAATGAAGCAAGAAGGGCTGTGATCTAAGTGAACCAAGACAGGGATTTTTAGCTTGTCCATTTCTAGTGTCTACAGGTCCAATGGGGAGAGCTCATTTATTTCAGCCTCCACAAAGCTGTCTTGCTCGATTTGGATAATGCTGAGCACAGGAAAAGGGCTCAATGAATAAACATCAACCAAGACCACCTCCCTTAACTGTTCACAGAGGCTTTCTGCGGGGACTTTTGCCTGGCAGCAGCGGTGCTAGCCGTAGGGTTCAAGGAGAAACAACTTGCTTGCTGCTAACCGGTCTTAAAAGGATGTGAGGAAGGGTCAGGCAGGGAAGCAGCGCTGTGCAGGAATCCAGCTGTGACCCTCTGCCACAGCTGCTTGCCTGGCCCTCACATGCCCCCCCACCTCACGCCTTTGTCCTGCACTGGGGCGACTTCACTAAAAGTTCAGTTTCGCAGGTGTCTGAACTCATTGTGCTGGGGATAAGCGGAAAGCTGGGGGAAGGGGGGCTCTGTCTGTGTAATTAAAGCCAAAAGCCCTACACAGTGCTAGGAAGCTGAATGTTAACTGGCAGCTCACATCCCTGGTGGAGGCTCTGGGCTGAGACTGGAGGTATGCAGAAGATACTACCGAAAATCACAGTGACCCAGGAGGCAGAGCTCCACATTGCAGGAGTCAGACTATGTGCAGAATAAAGCCCCCTTCAAAGCAAGTAATGTCTTCACGATGTAGCCTGGAACTTCAACTGGGAAAGAGTGTGTATCTCCTTCAGAACTCTACAGGGCTCTGCTCCTGGAAAATGGTGCCGTGGCCACTCTACCTGTCAGGTTTGGTTTGAGGTGCACAGTCAGACTCTGCAATGGTCTCTGACCCCCTCCCACCACAAGGTTTGTCAGAGACGTGCTGTACAGGGAGGAGCTGCTTCATCCTGAGGTGTCATTAGAAGCATATGCATTGTCCTGGTGCTGGAGGTGTCCTCCAAATCCTCCACCTTCCTGCTGAGATGAACAAGTCTCCCATTTAAAACAGCGGTGGCTCAAGTGTTCAATGAAGGACACTGTGGCTGGGTCCATATGCAAGCTTCTGCCTTCTCACCAAGAATGCCTGTCCAAATTAAGCTAACAAATAAAGACTGTGCCTTGAGGAGCTGCTAGCAGGCTGTCCATCAGCAGCTCAGAAGTTCATGAGCCAGCAGACACCAGAGGGTGCAGGCTATGTCTACACTCCTGTGTCACCTGGTAGCTGCAGATTGAAATCTGTGATTATTTTCATCCCAGGTTAGGGTGCTGAGCTTTGCGACAGGGAGCTGGTGGTGCAGGGTGGAGGAGGGCAGCTGCCCTGGCAGAGGAGGGCACTGCCAGGTACCCCCAGCCGCCTGGCTCCCTCCCGCCTCTGCCGCAAGGAGTCTCGCAGATGTCAGTCCCGACAAAAGCATGCATGGGGAGGGATGTCAGCACAGATTTACATCCAAAGGTCGCCATGTCTTGAGTGGTAAACGGGTGGACAAAGAAGTTAATCGAGGAGTCAAAAAGGGCAACCTGAAGAGGAGAAGCAGCTGGGAGTTTGGAAGCAGAAATCAAGGCAATTAGCAAGAAAAAAAAAAAAGAGGGAGTTTTGCATGCCTTTCCGATTTTTTCCACATGGAAAGAATAGCACCACATTATCTGAAACAATTATTTTTACTGTCAGCTGAGAGAGAGCAAACGGGAGGCTCAAATCGATGCTTCTACCAGCAATCATAGCCTATCTTTATTCCCACATAAACCAGCGACCCCTCCATGGACAAGTCGGCTGCCTGTGCAGCTCCCTGACATTACAGAGTAGGGTTAAAGCGGTGCCACCCCTTCTCATGCCCACACAGACAGGCTCTGCTATTGAATACCTGCTGCAGCAATGCTTAGTAGCACCCATCAGAAAATTAATATCAATCCCACACAGGGTACATGCGTTAAAAGCATGGAGCTTAAAGACAGTCGGTGCCGCCCGGAGCTTGCAGCGCAACCACCACAAGCAGCAACAGGTCACTGCAGCCTGCAGCCAGGCAGGCATTTCTGAACTATTGTTCAGGGTACAGACTAAGGTCATGTTCCCTTTTAAGCTGAGTCAATCTTTTTACTGAGTTCATTGGGAGCTTGGGCTGAGGCCACTGGCTGCTGGATGGCCCAAGCATCATCTTTCAGAGCTTGGACGGAGCCATATCAGCCCGTACATGTTTGGGGCATGGAGAAAGCCACACCATCATTCATGTAACTGAAACTGAAGCAGAAAAAAAAAGTTTCAAAAGTATTGATGAACAAGTATACCTTCTTAGGCCTTTTCTTTTTAGAAAAAACCCCAAACATATGAGAAATTGCTTTTTGATCTGTTAGATAAGGCATTCTCCTTTTTTTTAACAGCACAAATTGATCAGTTAACAGCACTAACTCACACCCCCAGAGGCAGTAGTCAGCTACCCGATGGGTACCAGAGGGGCTGGCTGCTCCTGGCTATGCCCGCAGGTCTAACCACAGCCCAGGGCTTGCTCTGCTCTCTTCATTTAACATGCCCACTCTGGCTTCATGGACGAACCTTACAGACACTTGCTGCACAACATCTGGATTGCCACAACGACCTACTGCCAAGTAAAAACCTGTTTACTGTCCCTTGGAAAGCCAGCTCCCATGTTGCAGTAATGTAAAGCTCTCAGGCAACATGAAGGATGAGGACTCATGAGTTTGCCCATGGCATGAGCAGCACTGGGGATGTGGGTAATTCCAAAGGCCTCTGGACTTGAACTGGGAGATAGATAGCTTCTCTCTGTTAGCCTAGTGGGGCAATTAGTTTTGCTCAGAAAGAAAGCTTGGGAGGATCTGGACTTCCATGCTCTATCACCACACACAGGAATTGGCAAAAATACAACATCTACTTAATTGAGGAAAATGCAGAATGAAATATGCATTTTGCTAAATAGTAGGGGCTCTTGACTGGCTGAGCCCATTGGGGTTTTTTGCATAGGGTCTACTTGAAACCCAGAGACGAAAGACTGTGACAAAAAAAAAAAAAAAGAAAAGTGGCTATTGGTAAGATAAAAGTCATTCAGCTCAATATAAAGGTTATTGGGTGTCATCCTGGGATCTTTACAACACATAAGATCAAGCTAGCTGGTCTAATGCTCTCTTTTGGCCTTCAAACCTACAAACTGATGCCCCATCTTTCAAACACTCATTCTCTCTCTCAAAACTTTAGTACAGATTAGGTCTGAAATATGTGTCCCATGTCGCCAGTATCATTGTGCTGGGTATGTTCGGTAGTCGTATCCTTGTCCGGCTGCCTTGGGAACTGTTTTTTTCTACACTTGTCCCTGTTTGGTTGCTTCTGTTATTAAATTCCACAGTGACAAACCCTGGAGAAATGCAAGAGGTTTTTTTATTTCTTTCCAGCTGTAAATGTGCGAATACTTTTATCATAGATTGTTTCTGCAAATGTCACAGACAATGCAGCATTTTTGCGTAAGTGAAGCCAAAAGCGTAAAAATGTCTCCCGGACATGTCTGCGATGCCGGTAGATGTTTGTGCAACTGGCAAACAGCACACGTACAAAGATACAGCCCTTCCTGCAGTGAGAATCTGAGCATCCTGAAGAAGGAGTAAGGTGACCATAGGGACAAAGCTTTCAGGTTAAACCTGGGAGGGGAGATTTTCTTTGCCCGTTTCCCAAGCCCAGAAAAAAAACAGCAGGGGTTTTGTTTCTCGAAGCTGCAGCTCGGCAGCAGTGCCGGCAGGTCATAATTTACAATCGGGGCCGGGGCAGGATGAAAAACAGAGAGCTAGTTTCTCGATGGCCCTGGCTTTACACCAAAATCCCACCCCACTCCTTCCTCGCAGCGCTGACGGCCTCTGAGTGTGCGGGGACCTCACTCCTCGCACCGTTTATGGCTTTTTCCTTTTTTTCCCCCTCCTCTTTTCTTCAGGAGAAACTTACTTCACCGATACAGCTTCTCCCTCCATCTCTCCCCCCAGCTGCCCCACTCGGCATCCCCTCACCTCCGCCACAAAACCGCCACACACACGCACGCACGCACTCGCGGACAGGCACAAAGGCTTTAAAAGCCGCCCTTTATGTCCCCCCACAGCTGCCCGCGCAGCCCCTGCTCCAGCGCTTGCCAGGCAAGGATGCGTATTCTTCGGCTCCCAAAGGCCCCCATTGCTGTCAATTAGTTACGGGACGCCACCGGGATTCAAGGCTGACAGCTCCGGCAAAGCAGGAGAAATGGGCTCAGTGGGGAGCGAGGGGGCCTGCCCTCTTTCTTCCCCCCCTGCGTCTTTCTCCCTGCATGAAATACCTTTCTCAGCAAGGCTTTTTAAGCACCCCCCCCTATCCTGCCGCCCGCGCACGCATGCAGAGACATGCACATACAGAGATGCACGGTGCCGAGAGATGCTAAACGTGCTGCGAAAGGGGCGCCGGGGAGAGCTGACCTGCCGACATAGGGGGTCATCAATATCTCCGCACGTTTCTTTCTCACCCTCCTCCATCCTGGTCTCTGGTTACAAATCCCCCAGTCTCTCAGCTCCCCAGGATGACCGTAACGTCTTATTTCTCCTCAGCTTTCCCACCCAGGCTGGCTTTTTGGAAGGGGAGGGATGGGATAAGGTTAAAACATGACTCTGCAACAAATGCAGGTTTCATGCCGCTGCTGGGCATTCACAGATCATTTCTCCATGTGCAGCCTGGAGTGTAACCCAGCAAACTTGCAGAGAGAGGTGGAATAAAGCTGGGAGGGGGATGCTGACCCAGTGATTTCATGGCAAACGTCGGTGCTATGAGATTTAGGAAAGAAACAAAGGCTGTAATGGTTTGGGAGTGAGGGACCTCTTTAGCCAGACTGTGAAAATAAGATATATTCCAAGAGAAGGCATTCCCATGCTATCAGCCCTGATATGGGGTATAGGAGAAAAATCCAACCTGGGTGTTGGCTTTGGTGATCTAAAAAGAGATGTATTTCAGGTGAACCCCAGCTTTGGCTCCTGTTATAAATGTCAATTAGAAAAGGGGTTCACTCACTCCTAACTTGATCTCTATATTTGTATCTTCCCTAGGCATTTGGATAGTATGGAGGCCCTTAAGCCAGCTGTGTATTTGGCCTACCCAAACTAGTCTCTGTGGATCAAAGAGGGATAATAAAACAGTATTTAGATTTTTTTTTCCTCCTTGTCTCTGCTATAGGCTGTTTGTGTGTCCCTTGTCAAGTCACTTCATCAGGCACGCAGCCGAGCCACAAGTAGCTTCACTTACTGGCCCATCACTTTGCCTCCTGCCTGAAGGCACAACTAAGTCATGGTGACTGCATTTTACACGCCTTCTTGGACTCAAACAATCCTTTCATCTGAAACACTTCAAGATAAGAGTAACTCAGATTCAATTTCTTGGACCGAAATCATCCCCTGAAGTTTGGATCCTGACTGGACCCAACCCAGAAAAAGAGCAGTCTTTTGGTTTGGCTTTATGTGAAACCTCCAGCTCAAGCCCACACGGCACAGTCTTGCACAAACAGCTCATCTCGAGAGACTTCTGCTTCCTGGAGAGATGAAATCTTTCAGAAAGCGTAAGAAGAGATTTCAAGTCCCCAGGAAAAAATATCCTCCCCTCCGCTCCCACCCACAGCTTGGCGTCGACATGGAACCATGGACCCTTGCCTAATTAAAAATCAAATTTAGACAACAAGCTCTGGGCTGTTACAGTGGGAATGAGAAACCTTCACTCAGAGTGGAAAAAGCCATGGACATCCATAAAGGCTGACCAAGGAGTTGCGCGTGGCCTAAATTGGGTGTGCACTGTGATTTTCATGCTGTGGGTGATGCGAAGCAAGCAAGGCAGCGAAAAAAATTCATTATTACAAAGGGCAGATGTGGTAAGTAGTTCACAAGAGAGGCTGACAGCCTTCCCAGGCCACTGGAGGAATAAGCTGTCCAAGGAATGGCTTCTATATGAAACAGCCTCCGTGCAGTTTCTGTATCTGGACAGAGGACAGGTTTATTTTGGATGTGCTAGTAAAACTGCTGTCTGTGAGCCATAAGGTCATACAGCTAAGGTCTGGCTGATGTCTGGTGAGAAAGCATTCCTCTGGGCCTCCTCCCTCAGCAAGCAAATGCAGGCCTTGTAAAAAAGAGTAATATATTCACCATTTCCCTACAGAGCAGTACTTCAACAAGTGAACTCACTGCAACGAGTTCAAACCTACTTGTCCTGCAGCATAAAGTGCTCTCCATGTAAGGAGAACCCTTAGTAACAAAATGCTTTGGCTCCTGAGCAAGAGATTGGTGATGGTGAAGGATTTGTCAGACGATGGCACGTGCAAAATGAACTGATGATGTCTCATATTGTTTCCTTGTGCACAGCAAGGCAGAAGAAACCTCTTACCACGATGGGCACAAGCTGCCTGCCTCATTGGTAGGCCATCAAAAAAAAAAAAAGAAGATAGTATTGTGCCTGAAAAGATGAACTCTCTTTTCCCTCTTTTGACAGGATTCCGGTCCATTACACATTTTAGAGCCAACTTGAGAAGTCCGTGGCTTCCATGGCCATTAATACAGCGCTTCTCCCATTGGTTTTGTTCATACAACAATCACGTGTTGCTCTTTTAAATGACCACATATTGCTCTTTTTAAATGTCTCTGAAAACAAACCTTCCCATAAAGAAAAAGTTTAAGGCATCTGTGTTTGATACCTGAGTACTGAACGATATTGGCTTCTGGCCCACGGACCTCAACATGCCAAGCAAAAAGCCGTAAGAGAGCAAATGAGAAAGGCTGAACTGGAAATGCCAAGGGATGTCTCATAAATAATGGAAATGCATTAGCAGCACCGAGGAGGGAGGGGGGTGGGAGACGATGGTGAAGGGGGGATGGTGAAGAGTGGTCAACGAGGAGAGTGGATCTCACACGGCGCTTGCTGGGAGGCCAGTTGGGTCATGTGCATTCTCATCACGCTGTAGAAAAGTTGACAAAGAATGTCAGGGCGTGAAAAAGTCAAAATAGCCACTTAATTAAACACCTCTTCATTGTGCGAGACAAGAAGCCACCTCCCCTCTCCACACCTCCTTTGCCACTCGCCCCATACAGCACCTCATACCCTACAGAGCTGCCAAAAACAGCTTCTGGTGAGAAATGCTTGTCACCATGTCTAAGTGAGTCATTGACAGGGTCAAGAGAACCACCTCGAGGAGTGAGCAGGTAACAGACTGATGGGGGGTTCCTGCTGCAGACAACCTTAGGGAAACAGTCAGGAAAACGTAAAAGTGATCTCTGGAATGAAATCTTCCTGAAACAGCCCCACAGAACTGCTGGCTCCCTTCCATCTTGCATGCTAATGCAGAAACATGAGTTTCTCAGGCAGGGATGAAAGGAAAACATGTCTCATATCACACAGGACCCCTGAGATGGGGACGGGGGGTAGGAGGATTTGAGGCAAGAAAGGAGATCTTTCTTCTCCTTTCCATTCCCATTAGCACTGAGCACAACACAGGAAGAAAGAGGTTTGACGTCTGAAGAGCCAAATGCTCTCCTTGGTTTTGCCGATGGAGATACAGTCCTAAGGGAAATATCGCACTAGTTGGCACCTCAGTGGGATGGAGCACCTCACTTGTTCTGCTTGGGCAGGTTAGAGAGACTTTTACAGCTTGCTTTAGTTTGCATCAGGTAGAGGCAGAATTGGAGACTGCACCAAGTCTTTAAAGAAATGAAATATTTCTGAAAGGTGAATTTTAATCCAGGTTTTGATAATAGTTTTGTGGTTTGCATTGGACTAGACTCTTGTGGTGCTCACTCCTGGGACACCCTTATGGACTTACTTCCTGGGCTCAGGAGGTGGGGAGTAGAGGTCTGCTTGCACTAAAGGTCTGCTTTGCCCTGACCTTAAGACCTGTAGCTCTGTGTTAAAACACACAATTGCAACAGATGAATCTCTTGTTTCAAAAATGCAGTTTAGTGGGAAAGGCTGCCCAGACACCTCTTCCTGATCTGAAACACTTAAGGAGTGGCTCCATCTGGGAGATGGTTCTGTGATGAGGAGGCAGATTTAGAAGAGCAGGGCTCAGGTCCTGCCCTGCCACTGATGCCCTGGGTGACCTTTTGCAAATTATTTAGCCAACTACGGTGTTTCACGTTCCCCAGCTGCTGTAACCAGGGCTGGTCATACCCAAGCAGCTGTAACTTCAGTAAGCACGGTTGAGTAACAATGCCTCAACTTCTTAGAGTGTGCATGTTACAGACTGTGGTACTCCAGCAACCAAGTGGAGACGCATGTGACCGTGGAAATGTAATTCTACGTGAGTTTTGGGCTTAATAAACACAGCAGCAATACTGGACTATGGAGCTCACAAACAAACAAAAGCTAGAAAATGTAGTAGCATGGGGATAACACATGGTTCTCCTTTTCCTTTCAGACAAGAACTTCTGCAGGGTTGCCTCTCTGACATCGATATCTCTTAATTGCAAAACAGGGCAGGAACATATTTTTCACACTTTGTGAGCTCAAAGCTTCATTAAAAACGTTTCCCCCTTTTGTGTCATACTACTACAAAAAGTTAAAATAAAAAAAAATATTGCTAACCAACCATGAAAACATTTTTTTCTTAAAAATAAACAGTTTTTTTTTCCCCATATATAAACTACTGCAGCTAAACACCCTTTGATCCAAGAGATGAATCTGTTTCTCCAAGACTGCTGGTACACAATATGCTGACCAGTCTGAATTCTCCCTCCCACGTCTGCGCTAGCTGTGACCCACTCGGTGCGCCATGGCTTTCTCAACAGCAAAAATGGCAGCTGTTTGATTTTACTGATCCTTTTACACTTGAGGAGCAGCCCCTCTGTGGTCCAATGCAGCCATCAAGTCTCCCCCAGAGTCCCTGCTCCTCAAGCAGTCCACACATGACTTTGTGTGTCATCTTGAAGGCATCGAGCATCCTGGGCTGGTGATGTAGATGAGGGATACAGGACCAGGTGTGGATGCCACAGGATATTTAGTGCTGCACAGCTTAATCTGGAAGGTTTTCAGCAGGATAGGGGGTTGAAATCTGGATAACCTGCCTTATGAAGTGCAATTTAAATCCATGATTTTAAAAGGCACAATCTGTTTTTTCCAAGGAATGATTTGATCTACAAGCACTTCAAGGGAGAGAGAGATTCCCGGTATCAAAGGCTCTTTAATCTGGCAGAAGAGGGCATTTATGAGAACCAGCTGCCAGCAGCTGAGGCTGGACAAATTCAGACTGAAAAATCAAGGTGCACGTTTTCAACTGTGAAAGTAATTAAACCGTAGGGCACATTACCTAGAAGGGTAATGGCGTCTCAGTTGCTGGCAGGCCTAAAATCAGGACCAGATGTTTTTCTGGAAGACATGATATCACCCAGCCAAGGACAGCAGGCTCAGGGAAGGAACCATGCGGGGCCAGGCTGGAGAGTTGCAGCTGCCACCGTCACTGGCCTTACAGCCCACGCTCCATGAAGGAATGTGTTTTTTATATATATATGTATATGTGTAGCTTCACACGTACAGCCCCAGTTGGCATAGACCAGAGTTCCCCCAGCCAAAGTTCTGCTCCACACTATTTATTTACCCATTTCAGTCTTACAGTGCTACACAAGTGCCTGGCCTGAGCTGAGGGGCAAAATTCTCCATAGCATCCCCAGTGTTCGCTCCGTCAATGGGGCTGGGGCTGTGGGGAGAGCAGCTGGACAGCTGCTTACCTGGTGAGGAGGGAGGCCTGCCATTGCCTGCCTTCCCACTGCAGCCCCTAGGAGTCCTTTTCTTCGGATGTCACTGCCTTACAGCCCCTCGAGTGTCGCCTGGAGCTTCCATTGAGAATCAGTGGATTGGGCAAAATCCTGTATTCACTCCTCCTTCCCCAACCCCCCTCTTTCCTTGGCCGAGCTGCAGCACAGAACTTATAAAAAAAAAAAAACAACAAAAAAAAAAGAAAGGAAAAAAAAAAGAAAACTCCAACCCTCCACGCTGCCAACAACGGCAACAACCAGGCCCTGAGCCCTATAATTGATGGTCTCAGAGCAGGGACCCTACTTGTCTGGCTGCCTCCCTCACCCCCAGCCCCCTTCCCGCCCAAGGCCCTGCTGTTGCAATGTCTATCTTCCTCCATCTCCTCCCCTGCCCCTCCTCCTCCCTAGCTCTTTTTTTTTTTCCCCGGTTAACAAGTGTGCACTGTTACAGTTGTGGTCCCTCCTTCCATCGTGCTTATTTCCTTTCTTATGGCAGCAAGGCCTTTTTTTCTTTATTCTTTTCGAGTGGGGAGATAGAAAATATGAGTGCAACTTATCTTTGCACAAGTTGGTATCTCTCTATGTGGGCAGTAGGACACGGGGAAATACTGCAGCTTGTGCTCCAGGGCTGAGCAACACAATGTTGATGGGCTGGGGAGCAGAGGAGGAGGAGGAGAGGGTGAGTCAAAAGGGTCTCCTGAATCGATGGGGAATAATATGGAAGGGAAACTCTGGCGCGCATGGGGCGACCCAGAAGAGCAAAGTGCAGCGAGGCAGCTTAGTTAATGTGCTGCATTAAAATTAAACAGAGATGGCGTTCATTTTCCAAGCGGCATAGCAAACGGACAAGGGCTTCTCAGCTCCCGCAGGAAGAGAGGTGCAGTGCAAAACAAAACCGGGGCAAACCCTTCCCTCCCTCCCTGCTCCTCCCTGTCCTCAGCAGGTGTGAACAGGGGCCGCTCCGCTATTTTCCCACTGCCTGAGTTAACACAAGCCAGCTTTCAACAACCCTTCGCCTGCCACCAGCTTGCTTTTCCATAAAAGGGATGATGATCTTGTCAACGTTGCTGTAAATCTGAATGTTTTGTACATGGTTGCAGCTCTCAGAGAGGTGACAGCCGCTTACCAGCTGGCCACCAGAACGAGGAAGGACCTTGGCAGTCTGCAAGACCAAGACAAGCTTTAAAGAAGAGGATGATAATAACACGTATCCATCCCCACTCCCACTCCTGTCAGGAGGAGGATTTATACTCCTTCTTACAAAAGACTTAAGTAGTCATTTAGGCTCTGCTTCAGCAAAGCACCTGCTTAATTGGTCGCTTTACTTGACTGTGACTGGAGTGCACATTTAAGAGTGTGTTTAGAGGTGCTGCTGGGTAGGAATAAACTTAATCATATGCTTAAGCTTAAAGAGGTGTTTAAATGCCTTGCTAAATCAGGGCCTTGTACCTGAGAAAAAGCAAAAGGAAAAAGTTATTAAAAAAGAACAGAAGAATGGACTTTGGAACAGTGAACCATTTTAGGTTCTCTGTTCTGCATTTAATGGAGATGAATGAAAATATTATTTGGTGGCCAAAGACATAATAATCAACCAATGAAAAAGAGCTGTGTGGTGATACACTACATACCTTACTGTTACAATTATGACTTAATATCTTTAACTGGCAAGAAATACATAAACTTTTTTGTGTTTTGTTGTTGTTTTTTTTTTATATTGAATAGGGTCTGAAACATATGTCTTTGTTCAAGAGGGCACGGTAATGTTTGATGCTCATTCTGCATACTTATAAACCATTAGTCAAACTGCCAGTGTAGATTTGGGCCCTCTGAGCAAGTTTATATCCCTTTAAATGAAAAGTAACCAGGCGCTGGACTGACAGCCTGGCTATCATCAGGTCTGCCCTGATGCCATGTGTTGTTGGATGACTCCCAAAACAGCCTGAGCGCCCAGTTTGGCACTACAAGATGTAATTACCCAGCCCCTTTTGGTGTTCCCACTAGACATGTGCCAGCAGTGAAGGCAGTGGCAGTGCCCATAACACTGCCCTACAAGGTGCATCAGCAGGAGGAGGTCAGGCTCCCTTCTCCATGCCCCACCAAGCTCTTGTAACCATCATCAAAAGGCACTATTCAGGTTGCCACTCATGTCATGGAGAGGCTTGCTTCAAAGAGAGTCTGGAAGACACAGATGTAGCTTCTGTTCACCCCTCTCGAATTGCCAAGGCCTGGACATGATTTAGGAGACATGCTAAATGCACCTTTGCAGGGAACATGAGTTATTCAATATTTTCTACCCTTAGTATCAATAACTCTTTCTCTCAGCTCAGCTTCACAGTTCTTTATTTCAGGGGCAAATATTTTTCACAAATAAGCAGAAAGAGAATCCCAAATTTACACGTCCTGCAGGTAACTCCGGGATGAAAGTGAGCAGCTTTCCTCAAGCTTAGCCCACATTTCAGGGAGAACTGTCATGGTAGCCCTTCCTGAAGACATACATTTTGAGAACTGCAGTTACTTTGAAATTGCAGTCTAGAAAAGATAAAAGAAGAGCTATAAACACTGTCCTCCCTCAGTTCATGGACCGAGGCTTCGAACATACCTATCTCACAGACATGGAAACTCCCGAGCTATCTGCTTCAACTGATATACTTATGTATCAAAGAAATGTCATACCTAATTTGCAAATATGTGTCTCTCCCTCTCTCTTAGGGTTGGATGGAGTTATACAATGTGAAACCACACTCTCATATACCTGCATCAACATGCAGGCATGATCCCAGCTGGACTGATGACACATTGGGTCTCTGGAACAGCAGAGCTGCTGGAAATCTTGCAAAACTTGCTTACTACTGTGCGATGTCACAAGTTGGGGATAGGTTACTGTTGGCTGAGCAGATGATTTGGTGGCAGAAATAACACGGGGTGCACCAGGAGCTAGAGAGACTCAAGACGTGGCAGGAGACAATCATGTGGCAATGGCTGTCTTCTGCTTCTGGTTCCTTTAGTCAAAAATCCTGGCCATCCAGGGAAGAGGGTTGGTGTGAAGCTAAGGGTGTGGCAGTGAAAACAAACTCACTAATGGGGCTGAAAATCTCTGCACAATTTCCTGACATGGCTCCAGTTAAAAAGCCAGAGCAACAAGTATCTGCAGCTGGAAGGCAGCACACACACCTGTTGCTCTCCATTCGTTTTTGTGCCCCTGGGCTTGTTCTCTCTTTGCCCCTTCAGCTCATCCCTAAATGAAGTCCTTCTCCTTGGTACTTCAAGGTCCTCATGTCTGCCCATCTCCTGGGCCCCTGCTAGCCCTGCATCTGTCCCCGTGCCCCCCTACCCTGCCCGTCGCCCACATCCTGAGCATGAAAGCCGGCCGGATTAATCTGGCACGGAGCACATTGTGTGTGAGTCATGACAGGCTCACTAAGGCGTGCAGTGCTGATAAAAGGCAGCTCTGATGGGCTCTGTCAGGGATCCCGGAGAAACAGCGTGGAAAAAATCTGCTAACCCACATCCCAGCCTGGCGGCCGGGGCCTGGAGACAGCCAGGCACCGAGGGGAGCACAGGGAAGCCCCCACGGCGCTGGCAGGTCCCGCTCCAGGCTCAGCCCGTGGGGAAGCCCCTGGACAGGGGCGCAAGTTGGTGCTTCCTGGGACCTTGGGGTCAGCTGAGATCTCATGGGGCCAAAGGAGGGCTGGTGCAAGCATCCAGATCCTGGGGATGCACTCTGGGACAACACCCCTCTCCTCAGCTGGCCAAGGTGTTTCAGGTATTTATAGAGCTAAAGAAAGGGAAGTCCGCCTGGCTCTTCAGTGCATCCTTCTGCCTAAAAGTTCCCTCTGGATATTTTTCAGAGTTCAGTTCCTCACGACTGTGGATCACAAAGTAGCTTTTTTTGCCGATCCTTTGCTTAGTGCTTAGCAGTGCTGCTCCCAGAAGCCTAGCAGGAGAGACCACGGCCCAGCAATACCCAGTGCCCTCTGGTGTGCTGGAAAACTGCCTCATAAACAACCAGGAACCTGCAATGGGTGAAACCATCCTACAAGCAGGCGTGCAATTCACTGTAACACTGTCCCAAAAGGTTAGCAAACGAGCTTGCTGCAAACAGGGTTCTGCCCCGGGCACCAGATGGTTCAGCAGCCTGCCTGACCACAGGAGAAGCAATAGTAGGGACCACAACATCAGGGATATTGCAGACAAATCAGAATAACATTCATGTGCACCACAGAGCTGGGAGGAGCTGCAGACATGGGGTCCGTGTGGGAAGACAGCAGCAGATTTCAAAATAATCTAGATAAATTGGAGAACTGGTCTCAAATCAGCAGGATGGAAATCACACAAGAGTGAGAGCAAAATACCACAGCGAGGTGTTGGAACTCAAATGAAAACCGAAGACTAATTGTATAAAGAGCACCACTGCAGGAAAGGCTCCCAGGATCACAGACAAAAACTTAGTCAACACTGTCATGCTGTTTCAAAACAGGCAAGTCTCTCGATGGGATCCATTAATGAGAGATTCATAGGCCAGGCATGGGATAAAATGACTGTGCTGCAGTCAGCCCGGGGGACGCCTCAGCTCGGGACGCTGGGCACAGCACTCTCCAAACTGGGTAAACAAATTGAGGTGCAAGAGCTAGCATGATAAAAGGTTTAGAAAACATAATCTATGAGGGCAGATTGAAAGAATTGGGTTTGTTTAGTCTGCAGAAGAGAAAATGAAGAGGGAACATAAGGGCTTGTCCTACAGACTACAGAGTCCAAGGGAGGAACATAAAGGGAACTTGTGGTTGGTTTGCAGCTAAGATTTAGCCTGACAGAGCAGTAATAGGGAGCCTTTGGAGCTGATGAGGGATACTGCAGATTCTCCTTCGTGAGTGTAATATAAGAGGGGCCAGAAAAATGCCTGTCAGAGATGGCTCAGGTATAAAGAATCTTGTTTCAGAAGATGAGGGCATCTACAAGACTCAGCGATGTACTTCTTCTCCATCTTGCTCTCCAATTGAGCTTGAAGCTCTACTTATCGAGTCCCTCTCTGACATCCAGCAAGGCATGAGAATGGCAATATCCTGAGAATAAAGTTTTCCATAAAGTAATCATCCACCACCCTTGCCTCCCCGCTCTAACTTGTCACCTCCTCAGGCCCTCTGCACACCCCAAATTCTCAGTGGATTTCCAAACTTTATTTGTGCTTTATTATTTATTTATATGCAGTTGACTTGTGAGACCCCTGCGGAGAGATCCAGGAGATCTCAAGCTGCTATGGATGTACTAAGTAACAATACCCATCCCAAAGACCTTCCCGTCTAAACAGATGGAGCAGAGGAGAATTACTTCCCACTAAGAGATGTGGGGGCTATAGAGGGCATATCAGGAGAAGTTGAGAGAAAGGGACCTGTTTAGCCTGAAGCACAGAAGGCTAAGAGGGAATTTACTTGCACTCTTCAGTTATTTAAGAGGGAAGACACAGCCAAATTGCACCTGGAAGAGTCCAGTGAGAAGATAAGAAGCAATGGGCACAGGTTGCAACAAGAGAAATGTTCTTTGGAGCTAAGGAAAAAAAATCTTGTCCAGGAATAGGTTTCACAGAGAGATTGTGAAAGCTCCATTCTTGGAAATTTTCAAAACTCAACCGGACAGAATCCTGGACAACATGATCTAGCTTTGAAAATAGCCTTGCTCTGAGTGGGGGCAGAAGCTGGAGCCCTGACAAGGTCCTGTCTCACCTGAGGTATCTGTGACAGGCAGACTATTAATACCAGAGAAGTCACCTAAGCATCTGAACCCTGCCACTGATGCTCCCTGTTTGCCACACTGGGACTCTCTTCATGCAGACATTTCTGTTCCATGAGCCCTTCTTTGGCCTTTATGTTTTGCAAAGCTGGATCCCCACTGTTTGCATCAGGCTTCAACCCATTGTAAAGTACTATGTAATAACAACATTTCTTGATCGTGATTCACAACAATAGCTACCACCCAAGTTCTTGGCTCGCTGTGTAGACCGATATCTAACGGCATTCAATTCAACCCAGTATTATCTGAGTCCCCACCCGCTCTGACTCCAGCTTCAGAGCCTGGCCAGCGTTGAGCCCATGCTGTTCCTGTTCACAAACCCTAAGCACCCTGACTGCTGCTTGGAAAGAAGAGGGAGCACTTGGAGATGAACTTTTAGCAGTGCAAGCTCTAGGGAAGGCTGAAGTCCTTGCTTGTCTGCCACTGATTTATTGGTGCCTCCCTAATTGTGGAATGCCAACCATACATGGAGATCTGCAGAAAGAAAAGATTTGGCTTGAAGGAAAGAGAGGTCATCGCAGGCAAATCAGACACAGGCACCAAGAAACGTGTTTGATTTGGTTTGTTTTTTTCTTTGCTGCTGCAGTGAATGTAATACATGTGCATCTGCTGAGCTGTTTCTACTGACAGAGCTTTCTCTTGTTCCCGATTAGGCCTTAACTCTTCTTAGTAACCCTGATTATCAGCAATCTGCCCAGCAAAGGTATGTGTGCATATGTATGAGAAAGGAAGAGACAGTGCTCATTTCTCAAACAGGTTTTTTTTTCATCCTCTGCCAGCCATTTTTTGGACTGAGGTATTTTTTTCCTTCATTCTTTTGGGTCACAGTGTAAGCATGAATTTGAAAATGATCTGTAGAAGTAAGACTTAATAGCTTTGACTGACATAGTAATACACCAAGAAGAAAAAAATCTCTAAGACACACTTTAACTTTTAACAAAAAGCACCCATATTTGTAATCCATAGCAAACACTGGAGAACACTATTTGTTCATTTTGGAAAGTGTAATCTGCAGTAGTTCTTCATGTACATGTAACACATCTTTTGTACCCTCTTCTTCATTTCCATCTCTTGAGATGGAGCAGAGTTCTGGTTTAGAAGCTGGCATCTGTTGCTGATTATAGTGGCTGAAGATTTTACCTCTGAGGAGCAGAGGGGGAGCAGACCGGGGGCCTTGTATGTAGCTGCACATGTCTTCTCTGACACTTCACTCCACGTACCAACACTCCTCCCTTCTAGATTTGCTCTTCCAGGCCCTCCTCAAATCACCCCTCTCCCCCATTAGCCCTCTTCATACACCACGCCTGTGAGACAGGTCCTGTTGCTTCATTCCAGTACCAGAAGCAAAGAGCATTGATTTGACAGCACACCAGAGAAAACGTGCAGTTTACTTTACACTTTGTATTAATGAACACTAACTGGGTATTTTGAATCCAGCCTGCTGAGGCATGGCCGAATGCAGCATCCAAATTAGGCTCTACAACAGACAAACTGTCATTAGACTGAGGTTTCTGAGTCACGCTATTGAAGCAACACTCGTGGTGAAGCAGTTTATTAATAACTTTTGTTGCAAAATTTATCCCAACAAACAGTCTAAAAATGGTGCTACTCATAATTGCATTTACATCTTGTAGCACAGGGTTATTTTGTCACTGAATTTTTGTCAAGTGAGGCTTTTTTTTTTTTTTCCTGCTATTTTAAGCCTTCTTTGCTGTAAGTCGAAGGCTTGCTCCTGCCCTGCTTTGGTTGCTGTAATACAGCTCTGTTTAATGAAGCTAGTTTTTCCCCAGTGCACAGACCTGAGGGTTCAAGCCTCGGTTCTAGTTCGAGTACAGGGCAAGTTGGCTGACAAGAGGCAGATAAGGTGGAGAGAGCAGGTCACAGACGAAAGCAGAGACTCTACACAACTTAAGACACATTGGCCTGAGTATGGCGGGTGCTGAGGAGGCTCTAAGGCGGGAACAGCCTCTCGCAGAGCAAAAGCAGGGAGCAGCAGCAGCAGCAGGCTGTGTGTGGCGAAGTCTGTGGTCCTGCACTAAACTTGGACCCGGTCTCTGGAAATCTCTCGCATTCCCCTGGCAACGGATTCACTTTCCAAAACAAAATGAACTAAAACAGAATCATTTCCTATGAATGAAGTTGGGACGGAATATAAAACACAGGCAGGGAAATATATATATGTGACATACTTGAACCAGCAGAGAGAATGATTTCATCTAGCGTCCAGCTGACTAGTAAAGAGAATCAGCAGCCCCCAAGGAGAAAGCCATTAACACACAAACACATTTTATGCTGGCCAAGGTGAGAAAGGAAGGGCTGTAGGTACTGAGGTGACAGCTACTTTAGGATCAAAAGAGAAGGCTGAGAGGAAACTATAAAACTAACTTCAGATCTGGATGTGGGAGGCTGTGTGAACAGAGAGGGAAACTTAATTAAATGTGGCAAACAATGACTATTTTTTCTGGGGAAGGAGCAGCGATGATTTCACTTCCAAGATACTACACCTGAGCAAACACTATCCAAAGATGGCTTGAATTAGGACTTCACTCTCACTTCGGTAATGCAGATCTAATCTTGACTTCAAAAGCTAAGAAAAGTAATTGGGGCAGGGTGGGGGGAGCTCTAGTTTGCCAGTGGGGCTCAGTATCCCTTCCCAGTTCTGCAGAGTAGCTGGAAGGGGTAGTTGCTGGGCATTGCTGAAGATGTGGCCAGCTCGTTCATGCCAAGCATTTCTGACAAGACCAAAAAAAGGGAAGAAGGTGATACCAGTGCTGAGGTGGGTGGCTCAGAACATCTGCCGGGTGAAATGCTACATCTAATAAAGCTCAGGAAGAAAACACAAGCAACAACAGCATAGGGCAGCCTACAGGTCATCAGACGTAGGCCTCATCATCATGACAAGTCTCCTGCAAACCGTCAAGTCAGGAAGCAACCAGCAGATTTCAACCACAGCCTAGGCTTTCGTGGTAATGGGGGATATTTTGCATCCAGCTAGTTGCTGGGACAGGAAAGAAGCAAGACATGGTTTACTCAAGCAATCTCTACACCAAAACAGAGAGAAGAAAAGGAGTACAAGAAAAGAGCAGTTTGACTAGACTGCTGCTATTGACCTGGAGCATAAAGAAGTTATGTACAGAGAGTGAAATCTAGGCTGGATTACTAAGAAAGTTAAAAACAGAAAGTCTTTGAAAAAAAAGGGAACTGGGGAATTATAGACTAGTGAATTTAATTTCAATTACAGGAAAAATTCTGGAATGAATAATGAAAAAAGCAATTTGTAAAGAACTGGAATGTCATGGGATGAGTAACAACCAATATTAGCTTCATAGTCTAGTCTTGACAAACCCATCTAATTTCTTTTAAAAACAAGGAGACAGACTTCGCAGGCCAGTAAGGAGAAGCAGATGTCAGTATCTCGACTTGAGTAAGTCCTTTGACACTGTCTTGCTTGAAATTCTCATAAACCAGCAAGGAATGTGTGGTCTATCTACTGCAGAGCAGACACAGCACTGCTACCCAGAAAGCAGTGAATAGGACTTCACTCTCCACACACAGGAACTTACTGAACAGAGGTGTACAGGTTTCTCTCTATCTCCAACTCCAGTCTATTAATGACTTGGACTGTGAATTAAAAGAAATATGATTAAATTTGTAGGATATTCAAAGCTGGAAGGATCTGCACATACACCAAAAGAAGGATTAGAATATACAAAAAACAACCCAAACCAACAACAGCCTGACAAATTAAAGAAAGACAAGGAAAAAAAAAGGAAGGACGCAGCAGGAATCCATACAAGACTCCACACAGAGGAATAACTTGACTGCACAAATATGGATGTGGAACTCTTGGAGCTGAGGTTTAGCACAGATTAAAAAATGAATTGTTTGCCATCAGTGCCATACTGTAAAAAAAGTGGGCTAATTAGATACAGTTTGGAAGAAAAGAAGTTCTAGAGAACATGATCTGGGAGGAAAATCTGAAAGACTTGGTAATGGTTAACCTTAAGAAAAGAAGACTGAGAATAATCACAAGTCTTTAAGTTCATGAAAGATTGCAGCAAGAGGAGAAAGGCACTGGTCAATACAACCTGCCCAAAATGTAGAGGTTAAGAAATAAAAACCGGCTTAAACTGCAGTAAGAAAGATTCAAACTTGATGTTACAAGAATATTAGGGCAAATATATGGAAGCAAAGCATAAAGTCATCCAAGTGTGAAGCCTCCCTAAGTGAAAAGCTTCAAGAACAGGTTGGATAGCTGTCAGGAATGACAGAGGTAGCCTGCCTCAGGGATCTGGAGGGGGAACAGAGATTTGGGGATAGTCAACACCTCTTCTGGGGAAGGTTGACTGAGAAGGAGGACTGGGAAAGGTCCATCTTAAGTAGAGGGTCTTGTTAGGAGCATTCAGAGGGACACGCAGAGAGGAGTGCTAAGATGTTTCTCCTTGCCCCTTCCTCAGTCTGCCCTCTGAAACTTCCTTTCCCCTTTGCACAGGGTCTGTTTCCACTTATTCCTCTTGTAGTCCTTTACCTGCAGGAGGTGTCACTGATCTTTTTGCACCTCCCAGCTGCTGCTGAATGCCTGAAGAGCAGGAGGGGCTGATCCAGATTAATCTTGTCAAGAGGAGGTGAAAGGTGTAAGGCCAGATGGAAGGGCACTGAAAACCCTGGAGGTAGAGCTTGCTGCTCCTTGTGCCATTGGCAGGATGGAGAGGGGAAACAGCTATTGCTGCTGGGAAAGGAAGCTCTCAGTAGCCAGCGCTGCCAGTTATGACAGGAATGGAGATGAGAAACCAGTGATTTGCCTTCACGATTCCCCAGCAGCAACCAGCACCTGTCTGCTCTGGCCTAAGCAAAGAGGACTGCAAGGCTGGCACCCAAGTCAACTGCCCAGGTTGCCTGCATCTTAGAGCATGTTACAGATCCCAGTGTGGGGGGAGTTTCCTCACAGCCAGCAGCACCATAACTGTCAAAGCCAATCCACACCTCGAGTCTGATCTTAACAAAGTTCTTACCCTGGTTACAGGGCCATAATGTAAACAGAGGATGACTGGTGACCACAGGAGGGATAGGATAAACTGAAGACCAGAGGATTGAAAATTACCGTTGTATGACTTCTGTTCCATGAAAACTTGTGTTTGTGAACAGAATTGCACTACAGGGAAGCACAGTAAAACATATTATAAACCTACATATCATCCTTGGGTGGCAGAGTAGATGTCACTAAGTGTTGATATGCACAGAGAAATTGCAGGCACATTGCTGCTATCAGTCATGACCACTTTTTCCTCTGTGTTCCCATTCTAAATTCAAATTGCACCCTACGCTCTATCCTGACAACCAAGCACTTCAGGACCTCTGAATTGTGCTTTCTGATATTTGGGATCAGAATAAAATTGTTCCCCACTGATACGATGTTATAGATTCAGCATTTCAGTAAGCGGTAAGTGGCAACGGAATCACTTGGAACTGCTTGTATATGCTATATACCAGGACGTACACCACACTCTTACAAAAGCCCAACTGAAAGAAAAGCTAGCCTCTTAAATATTTAACATTAATAATGACTCTGATGATCAACAGACAATTTAGGATAAGATTTTCAGCTTGTGTAAATTGGCTGATTTACATTTCCTTGAAAGTAACAGTGCCAGCACATCACCTCAGCAACCGGGCCCACAAAATTCAATCTAAATTATTTAATTTCATAGGAAGATTAGATCTAAGTATTTCCCTGGCCTTTTAGGTGGTCACAGATCATCTGTTCAATGGTAGTCTCACGTGCATTGCTAAATATTAGTAATAATCATTGTGCATTGCACTAGCAACTCAGCAGAAATGCAGTTGCTAGCACATTAGCTGTCTCTTTCCTTACATGTTTACTGGCAAAATCCATCTCTGAATATTTGTTTTCATTCAGCTGAACATTGGTGATACACATAGAAGTACCAAGAGACGTCATGTCACCCACTGTATGTACCACAGACTATTCCTGTGGGTCGAATCCTCTTCTAGTATCAATCAGCATTAAAAATAACAGAGGCACAAGGTTTCATAGACGTAGCAGCCAGGTCAAGTAATCTTTCTCCCTTTCCTGATGTATAGGCCGTATCCAGAGCACATGGCATAGCTCTGCCCCTCCTGATTTACCTTCGGCACCTGCACCGTAGGCTTTGTTACCATGCAATTCATTAGCCTTGACTCCTGTTGGGTCCTCATCTCTTCTGCAATGATGCTCTCCCTGCGTGCCAGGGTAAATAAACGCGTTCAGCCAAACCCCGGTGCAGCCGGGGAGAAATGACAAACGCTTTCTTGGTGGCAGAAGCGGTCCCATTGTCAGAAATTAGAGGAATCATTTCCTGGTTACAGTAGCCTTCAGATACATTGATCCAACTTCAACCCCCAAATAAAGACACCAGGAGTGATATATTGGCTATTCTGTTTCGGTGACCGAGCACTCAAGAGCAAGAATGCAGCTCCCGGAGGCGTGACACAAGGGCTTGAAGAGGTTGGCTGTATTTTCTTCCACTTAAAACTGGGAGAGGTGAATAGCTGGTGAAAGTGGGGAGGAGATTGATGGCTTTGGAAACTGCAAGGCCCTCTCCCTATGTGGGACAGCTTTGGTACAGACAGTCAGCTTCAAGCCTGACCTTGCCCTCCCTGCCCTGTTAGAAACCTCAACCCTGACCTTGGAAGGACCACCCTTTTCCTGGGGGAAGAACAGTTTAGAGAATGGGGGGGAAATCTGAGTGGTGATGACATCAATTTTTTTTTTCCAGAAGACAGGCCATGAGGCATGTAGAAGCTTGGTGTCCCTGCTATTCATGGCACAGCAACCTCATGGTGGCTCACACAGCTTTAGCCCCAAACATGGTCTGGGACTGGCTACCTCATTACACTTCTGCACGGAACACCTTCTCAGCTCCTCCACTGAGTCCTCATCTTCATTTGTATGTCATGACAGCAGTCAGATCACATCCCTGATGGAATTTGTTGAGTCTCTCCTTCTTCAAAAGTCATCAAGATGCAAACCAGGCTCTTTCCAGACCCAAATATTTCAGCAGCACAAGCCTCAAACCCATCTTGTACCTCTTCACTTCCCCTTGCAAGGAAATCACCCCCTTCTCTAGGAGCTGCCTCCCCACTGCCTTCCCTTTCTCATAACCAGCCTTCACCATCCTGATTCAGTCTAACGCTCGGCACACACGGCAGCTGAGGGGGAGGGACCGAGGGGCTGGTGGAAGCCACTCAGATTTCACATTTATTTAACAGCCGTGGCTGTGCTTGTTTGATTTATCTTCACACATACGTTTGACAGATATGGTCTCATAAAAACTCCACAGAGTAAAAACACCAAAAAGGCCTGCAGCCATACTGTGTTAGCATGCAGTCTGCTTCCAGCTCCAGAGCTCAGCAGAGATCAAGCTCGCTGCAGCTGGCAGCACCCATCAGGTCAGAAACCTTAGAGTTTGTAATGCGGAAAACACAGGGTGCTCTAGGGTGGCTGAACTTGAGTTTCCAGGTGGTGATGTCCTGGCAAAAAAAAAAAAACAAAACAAAAAAGGGTCCTAGTTTCCTCTTACCTTAAAATGTCTTGCTGCACTTTATATAAATTGCTTCGTTCAAAGACACTTTCATTGGGGTGGCTAATCTCATCCTTCCCCCCGAATCCTGTGGGATACAGCACTGTTCAGAATATCTCAAGGAAGCTTATGATTTTTATAGCACTTCAAAAAATCCTCTCTCAAGACACAGCAATTAAAGAGTAAGCTTGCTTCACCCTTACCTTGCAAGGGCAGGAGGAGCTTGCTGTATTTGTATTATTCTTGATATTATCTTAAAAAATGGAGGGGTTTTTTACGAGTTGGTAGCTCTGTCATGGTTCTGATAAACACGTTTTCACTGGAGTGAAACTGCGCCTTTGTACAATTTATACACAAAGTGGCTACTATATCATTTGGGATATAGGCTCCACAAAAGCACATCCACCTTTAACATTTGCATATTCCACAGAGGGTTTTTTTTTTTTAAGGGGAGCACACCTGAAACTCTCATTCCCAGCATCAAAAGAGGCAAAGAGAAATAGCTTTAAATGAGGTCATAAGCGTGTCAATGTTGCTTAAAGGTAGGACTCCAGCTGCATTCAGGTGGTGTTTTATTATGCATATAAATAACAACCCTGCACACCTCTCAGAGCTGGCAGCACAGTCTGGAAGAAGGAGTTCAGGGCCAAGAGTGAAAGACCCTGTGTTCCAACCTGCTCCTCTGGTGGCCGCTTATGTTTCTTTATCCATTACTCCTACATATGAAATAACGTTCTTCATTATTACTCGTCACTCAAAGATAGGATAGATCTTGCTCTGTTAACAAAAGGGAATTGTGCATCTGGCCCACAATTCTCCCGGCTGATTAAAACCACTGGAGAAGATTTGTGGGAGAAATTGCCACTGCTTCTTTGTGGGCAGGTAAGATAGTTGTGGTTCCCGCTCCTGTTAGGGATGATTTTCCCCAGCTATAGAAATGTCACCTTTTCTGTTTTATGGAAATAACTAAGGAGGATGCAATGAAGGTTTGGAAGCCTCATGTTTTCCTGACTTCAGATAAAGTGGTTTTGTTTATGGGTATCTCCTCTATCCCTGATTTCCCAGCTGTGACATGGGATCAGTGATCCTTTTGGTGCCATATGCACTCAGTTTTCATGGTCACACTGAGCAGCATCTCCCAAGTCACAACTCATAGGTGCAGCTTAGTGCCTGGCAGGGAATTATTTTCCAGAGGTGAGGACTTCCAGACAGTGGTTCACTGTCTCATTTTTTTTCCCCAGCTATGAAAACACCATCTTTTCTGTTTTAAGCAAATAATGAAGAAGTTTGCAGACACCTTGTCTTCAGGACGCACTCACTGGTCTCCTGTTTCCTGAGGACACTAAAGAAGGATTGCAGATACTGCTCATCATGGCCTGGCTTTTTCTTACCCTCTTACTCTGTTACTGGCAGATGAAAAACTTAATTCACCTTCATTAGTAGTTTCAAGGGATGGAAGGACACACTTCCAGACTGAAAGACAACTTCACATCACTCCTTTCTGGAGTGTTCGCCATTTGAAGAGAGATCCCTTGAGGACAATGTATTCATTACAGCATCTGCTGTTGGACACATTGTTATGCACAAGCACCACATCTATGGGGCAGTGCCTGGGCTTGGACACTCAAGCCTTGACCTGTGATGAACCAACATTGAAGACTCACCGTCTGACATGACTCCTTTCAGAAACAGGCCAGCCTTTGTCAGAGGCAGGACATGACAAGTTCCCTGAGGAAGCTGCAGGCAATGTAGAAAGGCAGGTCCCCGGAGCATAAAAAAATGCAATAACCATATATGAGATATGTCTCATATAGAAGAAGGGGGACCACATCTCCTACATATAAACGCAGAAAAGGAGGCCATCCTCACACTGGTGACATAGCCACTCGATACGCATCATTTCTATCCCTCCTTTCTCTTTACCTACAGAGCCACAAGGAAGGTACTGAAGCAGTCAAGGAATTCGGCTATGCAGGACTTGGGAGCTGGAGGGTGAAAGTGATGCATGGAAATTAAGTTAATTTTAAACCACAGGCAAGAGAAGAGACTTGCTAGCAGTTACTTAAGAGAAGCTGCTGACTGTTTAAATACCATTAAGAAGATTAACGTTGGCCCGCAGAATCACTGAAAAATTAGGGCTGAAAGGGACCTTGAAAGGTCAGACTAGCCCATCCCACTAACCCAAGGCAAGATCACCTAAACCTCGGACATTCCTGACAGATGTTGCTTAACTTGATCTTAAAGCTCTCCACTCCCCAGGCAGTCTATTCTTCATTATCCCTGTCATTAGAAAGTTTTTCCTAACATCTAAATTGAGTCTTTCCTGCTGTGACTTAAGCCTTCTTTTTTTCCCTTTTTTTTTTTTTTTCCCCTCTTCTCCATCACAGACAAGGAGCAAAGATTATGTCCTTTTATGTGCTTAAAGACTTCACTTGTCTCTTCCTTTGGGTTAGAGAATTTCAGTTCTTTCAGGCTTCCCTGGTAGGTAATGGTTTCTCAACTTACTTCCGTTCGTTCTCTCTGTTCTCCGCTGGGCTGGATCCAATTACCCCACATCTCCCCTCAACTTATTTTCCATCACTTCAACACCATGACATAGCTGACTCGCATTCAGCTTTTGATCCTTTTTCTGAAGAATTGCTACTTAACCAATCACTCCCTCCTCTGTACTCGGGGAGTTCATATTGCTGCTCAAGTAAGTGTACGACCTTCCACTTACCCTTATTCAACTGCCTCCTGTTTCTTCCAGACCATTTCCCCAATTTGCCCACACAGTTTTTAAATCTAATCCTGCCCAACACCACATCATGTGTAAAATATGACGTCCTTATATTTATCCTTTATAACACAAGAAATAAAAAACCAAACTGAATTGCTTGTAGGATGAAACCCCACTCAAAACCACCTTTCACTTGAACAAGAAGCTGCTCGCAGTGGCACCTTGGGTGAGGTTATTCAAGGAGGTTTTTACCTACTTTCTACAGGTGCAGGTTTTCTCAGATGGCTTCAAGCATCAAACAACTTTGACAGCCACACAATGTTACTGCAGTCAGACCTCTCCTGCTCCTCACCTCCACCTAACTTCTCCTTTTTATTTTCCTGTGTTTCTGTCCTAACTGTCTTTGGCCCTCACTTCCCTCACCCCAGCCAGCTCCTTTCCTTCCTATCGCAGTCGTCGAGGCCCAGTTATGCCAGTGGGAAATGCCCACTAGGGCCTTCCCAGCGGGGAGTGCGCAGGACCAGTAAAAATAAAAATAAACGAGGATAGTAAAACCATCTTTTATTTCCTAGAAGTGGCTGAGTATGTGGCCTGGGCAATAACGCAGCCGGAACGTAGCACCAGCAGGCATACTGGGGGCTACCGCGCACCTCCACCTGCTCCCGCCTTCCCGGGCCCGGGNGAGCCCTTAGCCCGGGCGGGTCGGGCGAGGCTCCCACCTCAGGCCGCCTCCTCGGGGCAGCCGGGCCCTATCTGCGGGTGTGAGGGCCGGGCATCGAGCTGGTCACCCCTCAGAGCTCCGTACTGAAATGGAAGCTGTCCCAGCTCAGCCCTGCCCGCCCTGGCTCCAAAGATCAGTGGCCTCAGAGCTGACCTGAGGAGAATACAAGATGGAAGTAAGCTCACCTAGACAGGTCTCCCTCCTCTGCTCCCAGTGTCCAGGCTCCAGCCATTATCAGAAGTAACAATTAGACTTCCCCTTTTTCAGTTCTGATTCATTCCTGGGCTAGGACTGAAGACTGCAGGTGTGCTTTAAGGTACTAGGAGCTGTGTGCAGGGACTAACACCACAGACATACCATGTTCTGCAGTGTTGGGAGAATACCAAAAGGTCTCCATGGCCAAAAGCAAGTTTCACCCAAGCACAACACAAATAACTAGGATAAGTTGACTCTGAGCAAGGAAAACCTCTGATCCATATGATTAAAGGAACCAGCAAGAGACTAGAAAACAGATCAAATCCCACTGTATGCTTGCAGAGGGAAGGCCTTCCTCCAAACCATCACCTTTCATGAGCTCTGCACAGAACAACTTTTGCATCCCTGGAAACTGCTGCTCATGGTGCCTTTAAGGCTTGGTCCCAGATCTGTTCCACATGGGAGTCTCCCATTCTGCACCCTGGCTTCTGGCTGCCTTTGTGGTGCTTGTGCCTGCTCTACTCTGTGCTCCATGGCTCCCAGGTAAGGCCAAGTCTTGGCTCCCTCCAAAGAGTTCTCCTCAGCCAGGGAAAGGAGATGACCAGGCTCTTTTGACTGTTTAAATGGACATATATTTCTAGTAAGCATGCCCCTGCAAGCTGTCATGACTTACCGTGGTCAGGAGCAACAGTTGCACACCAGAGTTGAAGAAGGACTAGATGTCACTTGTACAGGGGACAGTTTTGCTATCCCACTCAGGGGCCAGTGCAACCAATATAGGAGTAATGGGAGCATGGGTCAGCTCGCTAGATTAGGGATAGGCAGGGAAGGTCAGGCTGTCCTTTAGCATCCATCCACCAACCTCCCTCATCTGTTCTGCAGTGAGGACATTTCCTCACCCTACTGATGGTCACAAGGTAGGAAAAGGGGAAGCCACTAAAAAGAGCTCACGTGGCACCACAGCACATGTGCAAGGGACAGAACCTATTGCTGCTTTTGCTTTCCAGGTAAAATGCAGTCTACCTCAGTGCCATATAGGTATCTTCTCTCCATATTGCTGCACCCAGGCTCTGAGACACATTTTGGGCTTGCACATTAATCCAAACAGGCTGATGTCAGCTCATTTCTAGCTCTATCTAAACTTCCTCACTCAGCAAGTGTCCAAGAGCACCTCATGCCCCCGGCCCCAAGCTGCGCCCATCTTGCCAGCAAGCGCAGCTGTGTCTTGGCTACCGTTCCCTGCAGCCTGCAAGGAGCCCACCTGCCTGATAGGGCTGTGCCTCCCAGCAGCACCAGCTATTAGCACATGCAGGAGAGGACCTGGGCAGGCAGGCTGTACCCCTCCTAACTGACTGAAGGAAGAGGAACACTTGAACGTGCACCAAAAGGAAGCACAAGCTCCAGCTTCCCCACATTCAGTTACTTGCAGAGCTTGCCCAAACCTGCAAGCAGGCATCAGCTTGCAGACAGGCACTTTAGAGGAAGCAGAGTTGGGCTAGTGCAAGTCAGCTGCAGGTATTGACCCTTCTGGCAGTTTGGATGCAGACCTTGGGCTCAGCTTCAACATGTCTATCTTCCCTTCTCCATCTAGAAGAACTGGCTCTTCCCAAACATTATTTTCTTCAACATGACTCATTCCATTATATCCTTCAACACTGTCTATTCAGGCCCTGCAAAACACACTAGGGAGAATTCTGTCTGAGCACCTACACCCCTTACATACAGGCAGTTCCTGGGGAGAAACAGACATACCATCAAATATTCCACTTTGTTTTAACCACACAAGGTATCTATGAAAACATTATTTTTCTAGAATGTCACCAGATGATCCTTGAGGTCCCTTTCAACCTGGCATTCTCTCATTCTAGGTCCTTGAGTGACATGCACCAGAGAGATCTGGTAGCAAAGCACGGCTGGCACCCAGACAAAACCCAAATTGAGAGCTAGCTTCCTAAGCAAGCAGACTGAGCAGCCTGCCTGAAAGCCATCACTACAGCATTACACACAATGCACTGAGTTTTAAGTGCTTTTTAGTGAGTTATCAGGAAGGAGTTGTGGTGATGCGATCACAGAACTGAGAGCTCCATTTTGCAGGCCTCTCAGGAATGGAGGGTTCAGGTTAAATGTTTCCCTATACTCATTACATGGGGCGAAGCGTGCTCAGCAACAAAGACAAAAAGTGCTACAGAACAATGACAACTGCAGGTGCAAAGGAGGAAATGCTAGAGGCATGATAGTGCTTCGACATTTATTTTCTCCAAGGACAAAAAGAATTAAAACCACAAAGCTTTATACTACTTCACAACACATAAATAGTAACTGTGCTTCCTGCTTAGACTAACCAGCAGGGAGGGCTTTCATTGAGGCCTTAATGTCAGTAGGCACATAAAGCTCTTTCACTTACTTCAGGTACAGAACAACTGACAGGAGAAATGCATGGTAGAGTCATTCCAGTTTGCTTCAAGGCCAGGAAATTCTCCTGAGGGGGATGCTCTGCTGTTGACTGGAAGCCATGTTCAACAGGTACTGCTCACATCGTGTACAGATGTCTGCAGTCAGCCAGTCTGCCGTGGTTCCTGTGTAACAGCACAGAGGCTGTGCTAGGCCACGGGGCTCCAAAATAATGGGTACACTAGAGTGAGAGAGGGGAAAAAGAAAAGCAAGAAAGCTGACCCAGGTTTCTGAGAGAGGGCATAAGTCCTCTTCCACCCTTCCCCCATGCATGATCCAACGCTATTCGGTTATTTAGCTAAACGCACGAAGTTCAAACGAGCAGTCAGCTCCACTTAGGAAGGCTCCTAAGCACCAGAACAGCTGCAGTGACTGACACCTCTGTTGACGGTATGTCAGCCAAGGGGCTAAAGTGTATCTGTGGTTGATCCAAGGTTACGGCTGCATCCTTATGCTGTAGGATTAATTTTTATTTTTTTTTCCATCCTGAAATACAGCAGCAATAGAGTCACTCAGATCTCTTCTGCAGCACCTGCGGTATAAGATAGACCAAAGCACTGCCCCCCATGGTTAACTTCAACAGTGAACACTACTCCTGACTTTTGTCAACTGAAGTGCAAGACTTTGAACCAGAAACTGCTGTGACTATTTTAGCTACATTAAAGAATGGGTTTCAGAGAGAAAAGATACCTGTTCCCCCAGTAGAATATATAAATGAGTTGGAAAGAAGAGAACAGATAATGTATGTTTCCAGTCCTAGATATTACACTTATATCCACAAGGTCTCTCTTTTCCACCCAGAACTGTTGAAAACTTTTTGAAACAGTTCCTTTTCTGGGGACAAAAAGGGAAAAGTGTCTGCATGTGTGGAGAGACTGAGGATCTATTTGTGGCGTTATTCCTCAGTCAGTTATACTGGTAACCATTAGCATATTTTATTTCTAGGTATAAAGGGGCTGTAGTGACAGACCCCCAGCTGTGGGGGATAATATATAATGGGGTCTGGAAATCCTCATACAAATGAAGTTTTCACAAGGAACCTTCTATGTCTGGGCTAATATGGACACTTTTGAATCCATGTTGGAAACCTGACCGCTAAAAAGCAAAATGGAGTTGAGAACACCTACATGTCCTCCCTTTTGGTCATCTAAAATCCACAGTACTTCCAGGGAAATGTAGGCTAGTTATACCAGGGGCTTAACCAGTCATTCAGCATAACATTCAGCCAACCAGCATAATACTAGATACTGCTGTCTGCATGTCTGTAGACTTGCATATACAAGTAACTGGTAACATCTTCCAAAGTAAAAACAGAACAACCTTGTCCCAGCTTACCCAAAACACTCCCAGTGTTCAATTTCATGCAGCAATTCTGAGCTCTTCTGCTCTTGAGTAGCTGGTTCCTCCTCTCTGGAGAGTCTCAAAAGTTTTAGGAAGTGAAGTGGAAGATGTACACATGTTCTGAAGGGCATGGACATCTACAATCACAACACATGTCACCTGAGCTCTCAGGGAACCACATCCTCCTTAGCAGGAACATTTGCATGGCATGCAATTGATTTATTGGTGCACTTAGAAGATAGACATTAATGCAGTGAACTTTCTGACCCTTGTATAAATAGAGCACAAAGTAATCCCAACCACTTTACACAGGATACAAGAAAGAAGAACCAGACTTGTTTTAGCCAAGTATGACAAGAGATGTCTGTGGCACCCTGGCTGGTTTTGCACCTTGTAATATTTTCTTAGAAACAAGCTGCAGGGTAGATCTCAGGTATCAGCAGAATGAAGGAAAGCTTCCTATGACTAGGTGAGGTGCAGAGAAGACACAGTGTAAAAAACTCATACGCTGTTGTACAGACTAGACTTGCCTTGATGCAGCAGTCACAGCAGACAACACTGAGAGAAAAAAAGTTCCAAGCGTTACCATTTGAGTAAAGCTCAGCAGACACCAATATGGCAGCTAAGGGTGACTTTCCTAAGTCTTAATTTGTGATTGTGACACAATCACTTGACAGCAAAGTGAGCAAGCTTAGAACTCCTTTTTCCAGTTAGCCAACCTTCCTATTTATTCTTGTTTAAATCATCTGAACTGTGTCAGCATCCATAGCTTGAAGGTTTTATCTGCAAATGCCCATTACTTTTCACCCAGCAGTAGGACCAGGCAGTTACTCAGCTCTCAGTGGTTGTTTACTTGTTGCTGGTAATCAATTCAGTGCTTCACCATGGCTTCAAATAAGATTTAAGTAAGCCTTCATGAGCCTGGAGTTCCTCTTTTCCTCTCCCATGAACAGAAAACCTCTGACAAAGAAGTGGATATAAGTAGGTCCAGCTCCTTTCCCAGTCTGGAGCCTCTCCTAGAATCTGCTCAAGCCCTTGACTGCCATTAAATCCAACCTTTAGATTTAGAGAGATTTAGATTTAGAGAGATTAAATTTCTCTCAGAGATCAAATACTTGCACAGTAAATTTGGTTATTGCTAGCTTAATCCTAAGAGTTAAAATTAAGTTACCACTTTAGAGGCAAGTTTTTTCCACATCCGCAGCTGCAGACACTTCAGCCTGGCTTGTGCAGCAAGGCAAAACTGAAGGGGCTCAGCAACCTGTTCCTGTCCTGTACTGCAACTCTCTGAATACTGAGTGCTTTCATCACTGTTCTTTCACTCTTTTCTCCTTCCTCATCCAGTCCTTTTGTACCAGCTCACCTGCTGCAGAGGTAACAGCTGTAAGGCCACTTAAGAAACAGCTGCTTCTGGCAGTTGAAACAGATCTGTGGAAAGGAAAGTTACTTGTGAATGCAACTGGGAAATATCTTTGTATCAAAAAATACCCACTGCCCGCCAAAGAGCAACCACATAAACCAACCTTCTAAAGTCTTTAGATCCACATACAATAACAGAGGTCCAATAAAGGATAGCAAAGACACAGGAATTAAAAGCTAAAAAGGCAAAAAAAGTCTTACTTGTAGGCCAGTGTTTTTATGATGCAGAGGTTTGGGGCAGCTGCCAGACAACAGGAGTTTAAAAAAAGGCTCTTGAGCAAACAATAGCTGTATTGTGCAAGAGTGTAACAGTAGCTAGTTAAGAGAGAGGGAAGAAGAAGAGACATTCTTTGAGGTAGACTGCAGCAATCCCAAAGAGATTAAGTCAGGGCAAATTTGAATCCAATCCTGAAGCAAAGAATGAGTCACAAGGAAGCTGATGAGTCGCTTGAACTTTATAAAAAAGAAAGAACACATTCATACACAGCTGGCAGTCAGAAATGATATTATCTTGAGAAGCAAAGCTTGAGAAAGCTAAAAAAAACTTCAGCAAAAACACAAAAAGGGTAAGAGAGCCATTTTAGAATAAGCAGACAGCAGGCAAGTTATAGCAGGGCTGGTAAGTAAGGTGAGAAGAAAACAACAATTCAGCCTCAGAAGCATCAGACAGACTGTGGCAGTAGCACAGCTCTGCTAGTAGAACTCTTGGACTCTGTTTATACTGCTAAATAAATGAGGGCAAGAAGCTGACCCCTAAAGCCAAGTAGCAGGGACTTCCTCACATCTGCATGGCAAACGGCTTGTACTCATGACATCTGTTCTAGAGGGGCTGGTTGCAACACCCCCTCTAAAGGAGACACGGTGAATAACCCAGCAGTTAAGCAGAGTGGACAGCCAACAGTCCTGTGCTGTGCAACAACCCCCCACACCTTTGCACCCACTCAGCAAGGTGGTTTTTCAGTCAGCACAACTCAGGTGTGGGACCCTGAGTTAAGAACCTTTATTTCACTGCTTAGCAGTACAAAATCCCAATTAATTACTTTGTGATTTCAGAGCTGTCTGATGGTCATGGCAGTCAACTCTCCTAGCATGGAAATAACAGACAAGCAAAAGCTGGGTTACTTTCCAGGCAACTTAGAGCTTAAACTCATTTAGAAGCTATCACCGTACAAGTATTAAAAGATTTGTACAGCCTAGGGCCAAACTCAGATCAGCTGTGTGAACAAGGTAAGCTGAGGCAGAGAACATCTCAGCAGTTCAGCACCAAGGACCATGAAGCGCCCAGTTTTTGAAAAGGCAAGGACAGCTCAAAATGGAGAGAAAACATACCTTTCCTCTTGGAAAAACATTGGCACTACCTCCTTGGAAGAAGCTTTGCCCTTCCACCACCATCATTGCATATCTGGTTCCAATCAGCTCAGCAATGGTTGGTGAAGGCCACTTGGTAGGAAACAGACAATCCTATCAAGAGACAGAAGTTAAGCATCAGAGAAAGCTGAAGGAAGGAGATCATCCTCAAACCCATGTCCCAAATAGCTCAGGAACATTTGTCCCCCAAATTCAGTTTTGCCAGTGATGGGGAATATCAGCTGACTCTTTGACAGTACTAGCAGAGAAACTACTACAGGGGTTTTACTGGTTGCTATAGTTTTTAAGCAGCTTCCTGACACCTCATTAGGGAAGCAGGTCCCTCAGTCACCACAGTAGTTAATACCGTCTCTAGAGCCAGTCTCTGGGGAATTCTGGTCCTTGGTACAGACTACAGCACAGATGGCACCTTGGCCTCTCCCATATACAGGATCACTTTCCACAGCACAACACCCTCATGACTTCCCTCTCCCGAGACCCACTGGCCCCACACAAATGGCAGCTATGGTCTGGTGGTCAGAGACAACAGTGCTTTTATCCCCAAGTGGAGAGCTCAACCCACCTGCACCCCCCACCACACTGCTGAACAAAAAGGTCACACAGAGTTATGGTCAGTTTAGAGGCTTGCCAGGGGTGAGGTAGGGAGGGATGCAGAAGGAAGCAGCACACCTCCTCAGAGTAGAACATAGCAAGGCTATGATTCAGAAGGTTACACAGCAGCACACAAAACTCAGCATTGCTCCCACAAGTCATTCAGAGCCTGATGACTTCGGTACCGTATACATTTAAAAGTCACTGATGCTGTGCTATCTAGATTTTATCAACCACTTGTTCCCTTTACTGCAGCTTAAAGGAAGCTTACAAATGTATCAGAATCTAGAAAGAATGAGGGAAGATTGAGGAAGCAGGACAGTCCCATTTCCAACTACAGCCTGCTTAAGGAAGCCTTGACGGACACTTTAAAGTAAAGCAGTGGTGTCTCCAAGGAGAGAACAATGTCCCAATTTAAGATCACAGAATCACAGAATTGCTGAGGCTGGAATAGACCTCAGAGATCATCAAGTCCACTGCACAATATGGCCCAAGGAAAAAAAAAAAACAAAACATAGAACATGCTTACTGCTTGCATGAGGATCATCAAGGTGCAAGCTCTGGTCACTACCAGATGTATCAGATCAGGCTTGCTAGCTGACACGCTAAACTTACAAGTTCCTTGCTTTGAAGGCTTCTCTCTAATGATTTGGACCTTCCTCTGCAAAGAGGCAGCTGCTGTTGGCCAGCATTCAGGAATCCGTTAGGTCTAATTCCTTCTGGTGTGGGTACACTCATGGGAGAACATGTGCAATTTGCAGAAAAACCTGGATAGGAAGAGAGAGTTTTAGAGTACAGAAATCTAACTGGCAGCTTCTACATATTCACTGCAAAAGCAGAACACTGAAGAGGACTACACTGCCTTCTGAAGGTAGCAAGGCCTACATCTCTTTCCCTCAACCCCCATCAGCTCAGATCACAAACTGCAGAGGTCGCAGGAATTATTCTTGTCAGTAAGCAGTGACAAAGCTTCATTAGCACCATTTAGTTTAAAAAAACCAAGTGGTGCACTTTATACTTGAACCTTCAAAACACTCATTTAGCTTTTATTATGAATTCCAATTAGGCCTTTGGGGACACGTTATCATTGTTTTGAAGCTGCAAGAGCTATACAAGATTCGGTCAACTGCAGAGGAATGGTTTTCTAAGTGGACATCCCCAGACTCTACTTAGTGTCAAAGCTTCTCCTGTAAAGTGTCTTCAGGAGATCAGAGAGAAAGTGTAGAGTGAACCCAAGCTAAGGTTTTGGGAACCCAGCAGGCCACTAACTGTACTTTGTCACCTGGTTTAGATGTGTAGCTAGAAGTACACTGACCTGTGCTGTTGCAGGATACCACTGATGACCTGGTTGGAGCAAGCCAGGTGCTGGAAGGGAGCTTGGGAGTGGTTACCTGTAGACCAGAGGACGGGATATTCTTAAGCTGCACACAAGAGACACCAAGCCCACTTCCTCAGGACAAAACCCAGGATACCCAGGACTGACCAGAAAGGCTCAGCCAAAAATAAAACAGAGCAGGAAATAAACATGGTACATTTAGCAACTCTATATTCCAAAAGATCATAGTGAGTTAATTCCCTTACCACAACTAGCAAGCTCCAGCCAAGCTAGGAAAATTTCAAATTAATCTGCTCTCTCTCTCACCCAAGTTCAATGTGGATACTAGTCCCAAAATTACATCTGTTCAGGAATCAACTTCACAAAATCCTCCCTATGCAATTCTCAGAGTACATTGGAACCATTTTCTGGGCCTCAGCTCACATGTAGCAACACTGGAGAACAGTTCAAGAGACTGGCTCACTAACCCAACTCAAGCCCCATGTAACAGCATTGTATCTAGCTTCTACAGAAAAGCAGAAAACAAATTTGATTAGTCTTCGTATGAAGGTCCTTCTAGATTAGCAGTATTACATTAACTACAGGGTTCTCAAACGCTGAACATTCCTACAAGTAGCACAGACTTGTGCAAATATAGCTTTTTCTGCTTCTATTAATTCATATTCATTTTCCTCAAGTTAAGCAACTGCATTTCAGACAGGAATGTGTACAGAAAACAGATTCCGGTTTGTATGCCAGCGCATCTGTGCTAGACGTGATGTGTTAGGGCTTAAGTTCTGTTCCACAGAATTTCTGAATATGCTCAGACTGATCCCTAGAACCAAGCCATCAAGCTTTTCATGATCAATCCAGGAGTTAAAGAACCCAAAGACTATGTATTGTGGTTTATTGAGGAATGGCGCTCTCAAAATTGCTTCACAGGCAGAAGAGCAGGAATTCACCAGTGAAGTTGCTTCTTGAAAATGAATCATTAAGGTTTCCTTCCACAAGCTCACATACCACATGCAATACAAATACATCAATACATCTAGCATCAAATGCTTCAGGGTGGGGTAAGAGTGAGAACAGTTCTGGCCCATACTGCCCAAACTCCTATGCATATTAAAATTTCTGCAGGATCTAGTTTTAAGAGACCAGAGCAGACTGTGCTTCTATAGTCTGCAGTCATGCCACAAAAAAAAACCCAAGCGTTTAAATATTGGACCAGGTTGGAAGGTACTTTCTGTGATTCTATGAAGATGATATGAGCTACTGTACAAGGAAAGGACTTCAGTGAACTAATAGTAGCGCATTTGTTCACTTTTGAGACATGATTGCTCACACTAGGGTCTGAACCTGACATTCCAGGTTATGTGTGCGTGCAGATGTAATGCTTGAAGTACTTCTGCCTGTCCAGAGTCCTTTCATCTAAAGCCTTACCTGAACTCCTGGTCCCAGATGCTGTGTTGTAGTGCTGACAATTTTAAACTCACTACTGGCTTCTTGGAGAGTTAAGAAACAATCACTTGGAGATTTCAAGGCAATATTCAGTGTCACAAGCTTTTCTGCAGGAGAGATGGGGAACAAAAAGCAACCCAGACAAACAGACAAGATGAGATATTGTGTTGTAACAAGAAAATGACAGATTTGATACTCGCATATCAGAATTTGGTATTTGACCAGTCTTTGTCCTAGCAGTTAGATAATCTCTTAGTTTTAGGTGATGGCCATAATCCTGTTGCTGTCTTTGTGGGCAGCTTTGAACATCCATTTAAAAAAGGGTAAGTTGAAACATTTTTTGAGTCTCAATAAGCCACAGACAGATTTTCTAGGAAGAACTATTCTTATGCTATACCACCTCTCACATGAAATTTGCATTCTCACCTCCCTTGCATTACACATGCTGTGGAAAAGATAAGTGGGCTTTCATTTCAAAGGTCATCCATTACTATTAGTCAACCCGGACTTTACTTGCATGATCGATAGGTCACTTTGTAGCAAGCACCTTTGGGCCTGCTCTCATTTTCCCTTGCTGCTGCTGACCCAAGCTTCTGTGGTTGTCTTATTGCTGCCACGAGCTCTTCATGCCAGCTGGACTCCCACGGCACACACTCTTTCAGCTTTCTCTCCAGCACCTGCAAGCGAAGCATAGCACCAGAAAAAGCCAGTGGAGAGAGCAAGGAGACCAGTGATGACAGAACTACTCCTTCAGCACTGGCACTGTTTTACAAGCGTATCTCACTCAGGCGGGCACTCGGCCCTGCACACCAGAGACACGTGAGAGAACCTTTAGATAATACATGGAATACATACTTCAGTAACTCTCAAATTTGAAACCAAGAACTCCAGGAGTACTTTCAGGACCACAAAATGTTCCAAATGGAAGAAGCAGCAGAGGAAGTAGGGAGATTGATCATCTTTCTTCTATGAAGATGTTATCTCTCATTTTCCTATCCCCACATTTTGGCAGAAGTGTCTTCCCAAAAGTTAAGTATGGTTAATGTATCCCCATCCCAAATCCAAACCAGTAGCTAAGACATTAGCTCTATATTCCTAGAAACTGCACTGTCAACTTCAGAATCATTTTGTTTTCTTATCATTAGATGCAGCATCAGGTCACCTACAGGCTTTAGATGAGGCCTGGGAGCAGGTACATCAGCTTTGGGGGTCCTGCGTCTTTGCTCAATGACCACCTGAAAGAGCAGAAATGATGCTTAAGCAATAGTTCTTCCTCTGCCCCTGGTAAACCCTCCCATTCAGTGACACAGTGGATGATGCAAGTCAGGATTTGGGAATGGGGGAGGTAGGGAATTGCAGAAAAAATATAAAACAAACCTGCCTTGGGAAGCGTAGAACGATGAGGTTTACTTATGTGGGTTTTTGGTAGAGATAGATTTGCCTGTGGCAAGCTGGAGGTAATCAGAAGCGCTTTACAGGCCCCTAAGGCTTGCACAAGCTGCATACGCTTTCTACCCCAGCAGCTCATGAACTGTTCTGAGAAGCCCCTGGAAAACGTTTTACTCAGATTTTAATGTCAGGAGTGATCCTGACAAGCACCCGGGTCACATCACATTCGTCAGTCAGAACTCAAGCTCCAGGGGGAAGAGTAATTGAATGGGTTAACAAGAACTGTAGCAGCAGGCAGCTGCGTGCATAAGCTACAGTCCCAGAGACTGGCTGACAGCCCTGCACAGGCTAGGAACAATAGCAAGACAGAACTGCAGGGCAGGTATTCATGTGAGGCAGATCGTCTCCCTCATCAAGCTCTGTACATGCTGGACAGGGACAACTGACAAAAAAAATTGAAGTTGCACATGCATGTCTTCTGCTGCCTTGTTCACGTATTCTTGCTTTGAGGCTATGCCATTTACTTTCCCTGTGTGTACAACTTCAGAACACGTGGGAGCACAGGCAGAACAGCACTACAGCTTCCCACACTAGCCGTGCTTTCACCCATTTGCAAAATGCACCATTGATTTCTAGAGAAGCTTTAAAATAGCTTTGCAGATGGGGAAATCTTTAAGAACCTGCACAAAGACCTAAGCAGTGGCACTCTGCTTCCTTCTAGCATTTCTGACTACTACTCTTCAAACATCTTTGTGCTTCACATCGACCACAGAAAAAAAAAAAAGAAAATCAAGACCCAGTTCATCCTGCCACCTTCAGTTACAGTTTTGTACTGCACAGTAGATTGCAAGAACACAAGTAGTTATGATGTATTGTCTCCTTTTCACTATTATTCATTTATATATCAATCAAGATATCACCTCCAGATAAATGTCATAACCCCATCTGAAGGTTGGAGCCACAGTCAAAACAAGCAAGAGCTGGGGTTTTATAGAGGTGTATGGTTTAGCTGAGGCTTTTAAACCCCCTTCACTCTAGCAGTACCAACAAGGAGAAAAAGAACAAAACCCTGATGTCTACTGTGGTATGCAAAGCTTTTACTTTTTAAAATATCACCCTTTATTACAAGTAGAGTTGTGTCTCATCTTCTGCCAAGATGTCTGTTTGCAAAGCACGCCAATGCCACAAAGCCTTATGCCAGTGTTTTAGATCTACTCATCATTCCCAGCTCAAGCTGCAGCAAGCAAACAGCATCACAACCCTTTAGAGACACTCGACATTTTTGTATCTGGTCATCTTCACCAACCATCCACATTTTTGGAAGCCCCTGCCACGTGAATCAGCACAGCAGCTGCCCCTGGAAGGGGCTCAACATTTTTTTCACCCTGACTAAACTCCTGCAGCGGGTCCTGTACCCTGCCTGGAGGCCTCTGCCTGAGGCTGGGCAAAGGACTCCCTCAAAAGTGCTTTTGCACTTGCACACTTTCCACACAATCCAGGAAGGTAAGGAAACTAGTAAGAGATGCCAGGCACAGCTCAGCTCAAGGAGCCTGAGAGGACACAAGTGTCCAAGGTGGACGGCATAAGCAGACAAGGGGTGGTTTCATAAAACTGCTGTGTACAAGGCAGCATAATTGCTCCAGGGAAGGGAATGGCTGACCCCAGAGGGAGAAAAAGTTTACAGTCCAGGTTCGGAAAGGCTTGGCTACCACTGACTTAAAAAGTTAACAGAAAATAAGCACTTGAGTGGACAATCAGCGTGATCTAACGTTGAGCTGCAGCTGAGAGGGGGACCCAGATGCTTTTGGAAAGTACCTTTGAGAAGGACAAGCTCGTAGAGAAGAGGTTTCAACAAATGCTGCATAGAAATGAGGTAGAGCAGGTGGTTTCGAAGTCGTTCATTGACTCTAGTCACTTACCTTCCGAAGGGTGTACCTCTTGTGCTGAATATCGTCCAAAAGTAACTCATAGGGAGAGCGGAGACATTCTTTTGGAGGCATGTGACACTGTGGTCGCTCAGTGGCCTTGTGCAGCCTCACACCATTCTGCAGTTCATGGATGATGTTGGGCCACAGGGATACCTCAGAGAAACCAGTGAGGGCCAAGTCAACAGTTGGCTAGAACACACGGAGTAGCATCCCCTCCCTCCATGTAGCAGGGCACACTTATCAACTGAAGTCATTCAGAAACACGGAAATTTGTTCTTAACACCTCTTTCAACTCCCTTCCAGATCAAGGCACAGTAGCAGAACAGAGAATTGCTTCTCTTTGCATAAATTAATTTACAACAAGGAATCTGGCTCACCAAGCTCAACCCCAAATTTTGCCATTAACTTTATGAACGTACTTCAGCAAAACTCAGCTTCTGCTGACAGGCAGCTAGACCCATTTTCTTGAATACCTACTTGCTTCAAGTGCTCCAGGTGCCAGAGCTTTTTCATATTATTGGATCCTAGGAAACACTGAGAATGAAATCCCAAATCCTACCATTAAAATATTCTGAACTTTCAGAAACCTAGCAGTGCTGGGTTAATGGTTGGACTTGATGATCTCTTCCAACCAGAACAATACTAAAATTAAACCGAGCGTTGAAGGGCCCACGGAAAGAAAAAAGGAGGAAGACGAGGGGAAAAGGATCTCATACTTTAACCTTCACAGCAGCATATGTTAACAATTTCAGCCTGGAGACACAAGCTGATAACTCTGACATCTGCTCATCATGTTCCTGTATTAATATCTGAGGATGCTCAGACATGCAGTATAACCCAACAAAGTTAAAGACAGAAGAGAAAAAAAAATAAAATCAACTCAAGAGCATGTTTAGACAACATTGTAATGGAAGTGCTAAGTCAACAGCATATCTGCATCCCAACGGCAAATTGAGTAAGAACAAGTGGTGATTGTATTATAAACAGTGAAAGGGAAGCAAAATATTTTAGCAAACTGCCTCAGAACAAAGTTTCTGACTTGAGTCTTCTCCCTTTTCCATGAAGCGTTTTTTGTCAACTTACCCCTTCAGATATCATGGCATAATTTCAGAATAGTCTTATGCAGTTCTGACTGATGGCTGCTTTCAAGGAGAAAGATGGGGGTTTTTTTTGCTGGATTATTTAAGCCTGGCTTTGGTACAGTCGTACCTCAATACCAGAGAACTAGAACTGTTACGGTGTGATCATATACTAGCTCTGTCTCCCAGGCTATGTTTATTATTGGGTAGGTGAGCACACAAAAGTCTCTGGGAAAACTGATCAGTATTAGAGACCTTTGAAGTAGTTTATCATGAGCCATTAGCACTTTCTAGAGTTGTATCTCACATGGTGAAAGAACTTGACTGAAAGATACGACCTGAAGAGAGACTTCTGTACTGTAATACACCGCGTTAATTTTGGGAAAAGAATTTCCTTCAGCTGTCTATTTCAGAGCAACCTGTACACCTAAAATGTTTTTCAGATGTAGCTGACATCATTACCACTCATACTTTTCTTTCTGTACTGACTGGATCACTGCAATTATTCTACTTAGACCATCCCATGTATTGCCAAATTCCACATAAACTTCCCATGCCTTTGCAATACAAAATGCTTTAGCACTCCAAACCCATCACATGCAGTTCAGCAGATGAGTGGTAAGACATTTGTGTTCCTAAGAGGCCTCAACTGCTTAGATTTCAAGGTGAAGTTTGTCTTGTGGCCCGTACAAATAAGCTCTGCTGAAACTGTCCAACCCTGCATGCTATCAGGCTACGGTCTCTCTTTCAGGCGGCCTGTTTTGTGGCAGCCAACACAAAAAAGGGTGGTCCACAGAGGGTATTAGCTACTTGGCACCACTCAAAGCATCAGCTCTAATCTGTGGGATCGCAGTGAAGTTGGCACCCTGGTTATTTTAAACTCAAGCGTTTGTCAGAGCAATGCAATCAGCTGGTGCTTAGGGACTTGGAAACTAGAGCCAGAGGATTCGCAACAGACATCCTGCTTTTGGAATTCATGTCTCCTGAAGGAGCAGAGGCCAAACACACTGGCCTTCAGGCCACGCGGCAAAGCCCATGTATTTATTCATGTATTCCCTGCAGAAAAGAGCTATAGCAGTTGATGAGTTTGTGGTTTGAGATAGCTTGCCAGTTTATTTTAATAGATCACAAAATTGAGAATATGCCCAAACACACATTTCACAAACATTTTCATACGAATAGTTTGAGCACGCTTCAAAGCAAGTGCTATTTAGACAAAGGGAGCGAGTCCACAAGTCTCTCGGGGCTTGCCGTTTGTCTCCACAGACTCCAGACTCCAGTGCATTTGTTTATGCTGGGCAGAGCGCCAGCCAGAAGAGCTATTTGTTTCTGACTGAGCCCTGACTGTGTAGGGCCTTGAAAAGAACTGAATAAGTTGCTTTCTCTTGCCCAAACACACAAGTCAAGATCTATGGAAGGACAGAATGGAAAGACAAGAAAGACAGCAAGCAGAAGGTAGGAGCTACATCTCCAACCTCACCCTCCTTCACTCTTTGTTTGAGGTGCTGGAGCTGCACAACCACAAAGATGGACAGAGCTACCGGCCTTCAGTCCGCTCCAGCCCTGAACCAGCACAGACCCACACAATTGGCGTGAACTAGTCTAGCCCTATACCACCACCAAGAGAACAGTTTTCTGGGAGTTTTCAATTCAACTATGAGAAAGGAACAGATTGCTTTTGGCAGGTGTCTGTTCCTGCCAAGAGCTGGAGTTTGGGTCTCATTTGCAGAAAGAAACAGCCTGAGTAACTACTTGTGGACACTTACTCCAAAGACTGCCTCCAGCTTCATTTTCAGAAGTGGTTTAAGGTGAACCACAAAGACAATCTTTGTGTAGAATAAATATCCACATGAGGTTAACACACAGAATAGTTTAACTTCAAGTTCACCTCCCATTTTTTGCATACAAGTCTTTAACTACTTAAGCTCTTGAACAATCTAAGAAGCTTTGTTTGTGTTCAAGCTCCACTTTTCATAGAAGAGCCAACGGAAAGCCTCAGAGAGCCAAGGCAGATAAAAAAAGCCCACAACAATGCCCCATAATGAAGGAATTAAATCACTTACCCAGTGTTTTTCCTTCTTTTGAAGGGGATTTTCCACCAAGTCTTCCACATCCATTTTTCTCAGACTCTGAGAAACAAGTACATAAGCTCATTACCTTGCACTGTTCAGCGATTTACTATCTATCCAGTATAAATTACTAATGTTAATGTCAAAATCCTAGAAACCTCAAACACCCAAACTTTCAAAAGTTACAATAAATTACTAATACGGTGCAGAGACAGCAGCCTTCCACACCATGAAAATAGACCTTCAGCTAGGTACACCATTTCTAGTGGAATGGGGAAGTTACTTTAGAACTAGAGTGTGTGAAGGTAGAGGGGATAGCACCTAAGGAGTGATCCCAGATGTACCTCTTTGGAGGTCTGGATGATGGTCACAAGTTTCTGAAGTTCCACATATTCAGTAAACAGACTCCTACAGATCATTTCATAATGGCTGGTAGCCTCAGAAGGCCTAGACAAGTGCTCCTCACAGGCCTGAAAGAAGTGCAGCTATTTAAAAGTGATCTTGAAATGAAAAAAACATGGTAGGATGGAATAAAACAGTATTCGGTTTTCTCAATCCATACTTAAAAAACAAAAGCATCTTCCTCACAGCCCCTTTGGATCTTTTCTTTTTTGTATTGCAGATGCAGAGGAACAAAGAAGCAAGATGTCCAATCTTATATGCACAATAATGTAAGTAGTCATATAATTTATATATTGTGCTCTCCATAAGGTATGCTCTTGAATAAGTACCTGGAAGGGGAAGCTTCCAGTGCAGGCAAAGCACAAAAAGCCCACAGCAGGTGGAGTCACTTGCCCTGTTCTTTTCCCCTGCCCTGATCAAACTGGGGGATGGTAAGTTTCTCATACTCTTAAACTATGGTTGAGAGGAAAATACTTGAGTCGAGACATTAAAATTTCAGCTCTTTCAGAAACAGAGTACTATGGACAAGTGACTTTTTTTTTAGTATCCATAGTCTTCTAGGTATCAAATTTGGGAGCTATGTAGAGAAGAACGTCATAGACATAGCTGTGGGAGAGCCACGTTCACTCTTCCTTCTTAATTCTTTTCCATAGGCACTTGTACGCACCTAAGATGGCTTTGCCTTTTTGCTCTGATGGGAAAGCCATGTGCTCCCTCTATGTCCTCCAACAAGCTACCTAGCTTTTTCCCAGAAATGGTCTTGCCCCTTGGTTAACAGCATTGTTCCATCAGCTCCTCTAAAGCTGCTATAGTTACTAAGTGGGAAGAAGGAAACCTTGGTAACATCCTGCAGGGTGACTGCTGGTTTCATTGCTGCCTCATCCAGTTTCAACATAAGGCACAGCAGTTTCTCCAAAGGATCGCTCAGTTCTCGCTCCATCTGGCTGTCGATTCCCCAGTCCAGGGCTTCATAGATCACCACTCCCAAGTACTCCAACAGCTGCAGACAGAGACCACGAATGCAGAGCAGCACAAAGCACTGTGGAGAACGTCACAGCTCTCACTTCCCAGCCATGCACAAGTACCCTCCTCTGCCCCTCAGGGCTGAGCACATCTCAGGATGGGAGGGGCCCAAAAGGCAGCTAGATGCTTATCAGGTATCCTGAGGTACTTCCTAAATAAGCCAGTTTAAGATTTTAAAATAGTCTTATCTAGCACCTCTGAGCTATCTGTTATTAAGAAAAAAAGACCATGAGCCATCCCGCAGTAGGCAGCATCTGTGCACATCATTTCCTAGTCTCATTGTCTTACTTGAACTCAGTCCTAGCTTTTTTTCTTTTTCCAGATTGCAGGGAACAGAGTTATTCTCACAGGGAACAGCAAATTTAAGCTCCTTGACAGCTTCCAGAGATATTTGCATCTCCTGAGCTGGCCTTCTACTATAGCAGGATTATACCTGCACACATAATGAAGGTGAACACACAGGCTTACCTTGTCCTCTGACTGCTGAATGCTGCCAACATCTGAAAGGGAAAAAAGAGGGGAGAGGAAGAAAGATAACTGCATAGGCATTGGTAAATAGCTTTTTAGAATCCCTGTCAAGAGAGATAAATGGGAAGAATTCTTGGTAATAAGGAAACAAACCCCTTGGACAAGTCAACCCCACATGGGGAAAGCAGGCCTATGTATGGGGACTCCTAGAAAGCAACGCAGGACACTCTTCTTGTTAGGAGCGTTAGCCCCAAACTAACTGCCGCTGTGTAACCTTTTTTTTTTTTTGCTTCCTAATAGATATCTAACCACAGGAAGGCACTGGATCTTTGTCTTCATTCTTTATTATTGACTCTTGTCCCTGAAGTCTTAGGCTAGCATTGACCTCTGCTGCAGTCAACCAAGTGGCACATCAGACAAGTTTGTTGCTGCTTGCTGGCTACACATAGTGACAAAGAAGAGAAACTGTCAATCATAGACCTGTTGTAAGAGTTACTATAACAAAGGAACCATACATTGGAAGACAAACAGAACAGGACATATAATAAAGCCTCAGAGTATTTATTTCAAATAAGAAGTGGTAACAAAGTTTTCTCCCAGCTGTTCCCTAAAACCAAATGATTTGCTAGAGCACTATTAGAAAAAGTAGTAGGCCATGGATCCATATTACTACTCATCCACAGTCCTTTGAAATGAAGTCTAGACAGCAGAATTGCTTCACTACAACATACAGAGAGAAGGGGGAAAAAAACGAGACTCATAGAATGTCAGGTTGGAAGGGACCTCAAGGATCATCTGGTCCAATCTTTTAAGTAAAAAGTTTAAATGGGATGACCTACCACCTTGTCAAACTGAAAATATTTCCCCACTTCGTCCCCACATTTCAGTCTGTTATAGAAACAGCCCTTGGCATCCACAGCTACCTATGCTCTTACCAGACTTGTGGTACACCTTGAAGGAAACAGTACCATCAGCGTGGATAAAGACACTTCCAGAACCTTTTACAAATACAGAATGGAGCGGCGGGCACAGCCCCTGAGCCAACTGCTCCATCTTACGGCAACACTGAAAGCAAACAGCCCAGGCTTGCTCCTCACTTATGGGATGTTCAAAACACCTCAGAATCTCAGCTAGAGAGACCTTTATCATCCTCTGCTCACACTGTGGAGGCTGCATTTTTACTTTTATCTCCACTCAGAGCCCAAGAAGCTTAACACACCCCACCCACCCCCCTTCCCAGAACAGGAAAGTGCTCATAGCAGCCTTTTATCAGTTCTGCCTCCTGGTTTGCTCTCACCTCTCTTCCCTACAGGTGTAGATCATTCATGCCAACTTTGCTGTATCTTTTTAAAGGGACACCACTTTAATCTGTGTTTGTATGCGGCTCCTTGAAACAAAACAGAAAAATATACAACAAAATGGAATCTAAACAGAAGCTAAGACTGTAGAAAATTCATGCTCCATTTATCTCCATTGTTTCTAATAAATATATTAATTGGAATACCAATGTTTGCAAGTAAGAAGGGTACATTTAGCTTCAGGCAGAGAGGGAAGAAAGCAGGAAATAATGCGTCACACTCAAGGGAGAACTCACAGGAGACCACAAAAATTCAACCCATTTGATGGGAGACTATTCTGGGAGCACTAACACATTACAGCGATCAACTTCACAGGGCACCTGCATCCACCACAGGCCCTACTGCTGCCTGGCCTTGACCTTTTGGCCATGCCACAGCAAATCCCAACAGTTGGGGCTGGGAGCAACAGGGACCAGGCAGGCCAGGTGGGCACCCACCATAAGGGCAGCAAAGTCCTTCCCAGTTCAAAATGCTGATATAAATTGCTACTGGTGTGAAGTAAGTTGCTTGGCTTCTTTTGCACTTTGGGCTCTATGTGTGTGTGATGAGAGGGGACAGTTGCATGGCTTGTGACAGGGGTCATGCCCTGAAGAACTCGGTTGCTGCCGCAGCGCATGGTGGGGGACCTCAGCTGCTTCTGCGCTGGCTCGTAACAGCCTAAACTCCTGAGGCAGACACTGAAGAACTGCAAGGTTTAAAAGGTGTGAATAACACTCTTAATTTATATTTCTTTCCCTTCCCACTTAGAACATTTTGGGAATGGAGCATATTGGAGTCAGATCCCAGGCCTTGGCAAGGTGTCCAGGATGGCGTGCTTGCTGTCACCACACCACGTGGTGGATGGTGACAGGCAACTAATACCACCACCGCCTGGGGACCCATAGCTAGGCGGTGTTTTCTGGGGTGCTCCACGGCCTTTATGCTGCCTCAGCACAGCCTTTACACTGCCCCAGGCATCAGCCTGGTCATGGTGCTTGGCCGGGTCCCTGAAGGGGGCTTTCTCAAGCCCGCCTGTCGAGCCGCAGGGCCAGGCTGTGCTCCCAGGCTCGCTTCTGCCCGGCGGGAGGCCCGGATCTCCCCATGGCCACGGGTGGCCGGGGAAGCCCTGGAGCTTCGCTCCCGCGGCTCTGCGCCGCCAAGCTCCGCGCAGCACCCGAGGTAACGCTGTACGGGGAAGGGCTGAAAGCACATCAGGCGCTGGGAACCCCAGCAGCAACCTCCCGCCCCCTGCCGGCTGGAGGCGCTACCCCGGGAAGCAGTCCGGNGTGGGCTGGGAGGCGTTTTAAGCTGCGCCCGGGCGCCATGCGAGGCCCCGCCGTTTGGTCGGTCGCTCGACCGCGGGAGGGGAGACCGTTGGGGCGCGCAGGGGGGACCCTTGGGGAGGCGGTGGGCGCTGAGGCGGTACCCGGCTCCCGCCCGCAGTGAGGGGGTTGCCGGTGCTGCGGAGGCGATGCCACATCGCCCGCAAGCGGCTGTCGGGGACAGGCCTGGCCGTCGAGGGACGCGTCCTGCGAGCCGTGCTCTACGTCTACCACAGCAGGCTGCTCCGGCACCGCTCCTACCTGGCCATGCAGCAGGTGAGGAACCGCCCCGGCTGGTTGGTCGCTGCACTCCGGCCCTCAGTCAGCAGTCCCAGAAAGGCCTTTGGAGTAGCGCTGGATGCCTGGAGCATTGCGCAAAAACTGTTTTGGAGCAGGTCCTTTTTTGTCGTGTTTAAGCCTCCTGATGGTTTAGTTCAGTGGGCTTCCTGACTCTTTGCAGCCAGTGCAGTTTCTCTTTTCCGGCCCTATGGAACTGATGCTTGGTCTCTTACACTCTTATACTCAAGCTGAGACCCAAAGTAGGTACAGTTACAGGGTTTTAATTTTCTATTA
>VWZK01020527.1:115435-130951 GCA_013396935.1 Baryphthengus martii | reverse complement strand
GGGGGGGGGCAGGAGAGAATAATCCAAGACTACTCTCTGTTTTAAGATGAAAAATGAACTCCTTACCATTTTTCCAGTAAAGGGATTGTTAATATCTTCAAATAACTGTTCTGAAATAGAATGAGAATCATTCTTACCTTTTTGACTTGTTTATGCGCCTTTCTTCCTGAAAGCCAATGCTAAAGGCCGTTGTATACAAGCAAAGGAAACCGGGCAGCGCCAATTAACAGCGGCCTACTCCAGCCCTTCGCTTAATTCCTTATTCACCATAGTGTGATAAAGGGATCCTTTTCATCATAATACAGATATAGGAACATACCAGAACATGCCATCGCAGAAATCTCCAATTTATGCTGGTGTCACTTAATATAGTGACAGTTCTTAGACCAAGACACTCAGTCTCTCAAAATACCGGCCAAAGGAGTTTTCTTTTATTCTAGGTAGAACAGTGCTTGAAGCGCCTGTGGAAAATGAACTTGGTGGGCTGCATTGAAACTTTGGCAGAACTGATTCCCAGGTAAGTGTCATGATCCCGTGTGTTATACTATCCTTTAACTCAGTCTTTAGAGCTAAAAAGGGGGAATGCTAGATCATAACCATCTCCTCATCCTTGCATCAACACAGGAAAAATATATCCCGAGCCCAGGTGGAGTGCTTAGTTCCCAGCCAGCCTACGCTGGAAACAGTGGCTCTGAAGGTATTGGGAGGTTGCAAGCTCATACTACGTCTGCTGGAGTGTTGCTGTAAAGCTTTTCTGTATCCTTTTTTTTGGCCATGAAAATATTCTTACAGTCCACCAGCAGCACCTCATGAGACCAGAACTAGGTCTGCTGTAGGCCCTGTATTGCTGATGGTCTCAACTGTGCAATTCATATGTATGACTTCAAGTTTCTTTGATAGCCAAATGTCTTGTTTTCAAGTTATTATGTAGGAACCTCAGGCTGTTGGCTGGCTGCTCTTCTGGCTTTGAGCAACCCAAAGTTTGGATACTTATCTCCCAAATTATCCAGGATATCGCCTTGCGGATTGCCTCTAGTTGGCGTGTTCGGCAAGTCTCATTACGTGCTGTTTTTTATTCTTAACTGGTGTAATCTTCAGCTTGTCCGTTAAACATCTCTGCTCTGAAGAATTCATACTTTTGAACACTGTGGCTTTGGGGTTGTTGAGCCGGCTATGGTTTGTGCATTCAAAAGTCTGTCTTGTTTGTTGTCTGTTTGACGTGCCTGTCAGGAAGAAGGGCTTATAATTAGGCCTTGCTGCTGAGTGAGCTTTGTTCAGTTGGCAGGAGGAGGGGGGGTTCCCTCCGTCCTTTTGGACTGGAATCTAGCACCTGATGAGTTGTGTAAATGGAGAGAGGCTTCTTGCATGCTGTTACAAAAGGCTTTGTTCTTGGTTCATAGCAAACTTTATGTAGCACTAATAAAATCCCAGTGTTAATGCCAGCCTGCCACTAACAGGCATCTGGTGCTCTTTGCAGCAAGCAGTTCAGTCCTGCCTCGTGTTGAAATGAGAAGGCTGGGTAAAGTTGTTCCATAATCCTGCTGAGTTTTCCAGGGAAATCAGTGCTCTGGTCTGTCTCAGTACAAGAACTAAGTCCTGTCTGTAGCTGAAGGAGTAATAGCATTGCATGGAAGAGCTCAGTAAAATGTTCTTTGGCTCAAGAAATCTGTCTCCCCAGTAAATGTAGAGCAGGCAATCGCATGTCTTCAGTGCTAGTACTGTTGTCCTGAGTAGGTACAGGTTGCTTTTGAGGGAAGACCTCATGCCAAATGATTTGGATGTGACCTGAGAACAATGTTGAGTCCCAGGTGTAGCACTTAGCAAAGCTCTAAAGAAGTGGAGTGGGTCATGATCAGGGATTTACTGGTCAAGTCACTCCTACATTCTGATCTTGAACAGTACCCCAAAGCTCAAACTAATATTAAGGAAAGCAGGGTGATGAAGTGTAAAAAAGATAAGCTTGTATACTGGGGAAACAGGGAAAGGGTAGTTTGGAATCTCTTCCATAAGCTCTTCTGCTTGAGCTGAAGGTAGTTGTTCAGTGAGCACAAGGTTTTACCAGAGGAGACTCCATACCTTTCTGTCTTTTCAGGATTCAGTACAGGTGTGTACTGCAGAGCCTCGTGTCCTTGTATGGCATGTTGTCAACATCACTTCCCTTGGTATCCGAGACCCAACAGATGCCTTATATCAAGGGGTTTACCTTCCCTTCGGATATCGGTAACTTCCTCGGGGTTCACATTTCTTCGGAGGTGAAGAAGCAAAAGGCTAGAATGCTTACAACAAAAAAAACTACCGGCTGGCTGAAGAAGCTCTTCCCAACAATGCCAGAGCCAGTGTCAGAGGTTGGGAAAAAGAGAAATTTTGTGACCTGCACGAGTGCTGTGAGAAACCGTAGCATCCCGTGCCTCACGGACATTGGAGAGCCGGTTCTGGTGACCCGAGCCAGCAGAGGTAAAGTCTTGTACCGTGGTGCTACCAGTTTCTGACATCTTGGATACTGATTGCAATTTCTGTCCAATAGAGCCAAGCACTTCTGCTACCCACAGAGTATAGTTGTAGTACAAATGCTCCTCTCCTGTCCTGGGAAGAGGAGGATCATGCTGCATGTAGCCTTGCCTTTATAAAGCTGTGGATAATGTCAGTATAGTGAGATTTTCATATATACTTTTTAAAACATGATACAACCTGGAGAGAATCTGGTAGTGAATGCAGTATACAGGTCCTGTAAATATTACTTGCATTTTCCTGCTTCATCATAGATGGAGCCCAAGGCCGGTGAGAGAAGCTAAGAGCGCTGTCTGCAGCCCATACAAGAGTAGACGAGGTGCAAGTATCCTGTGCTTGCTGGTTCTGGGCTGTGCCCAGCTCTTCTGCAGTCAGGGCTATGGCCAGTGACTGCAGGCATCCAGGTGTTCATGTGAAGCTTTTACCCATTAAGTCCTCCTTTGCAGCCGTCTGTAAATCCCTGCATCCTCTTCATCCCTTGCCAGCTGCCATGGGAGATGAGTGTAGTCCCCTTGCATTTGCCCGGCGATGCCGTGTACAAGTGGTGAGCCTGCTGAGATGGCAGGAATGCTGAGCTCAGCAGGACAAAGCACTGTGGTGCCTCGGTACAAAGGCTTTAAATGGGTTTTACTTCATAATGGGAACTCTCCTCTCTCTGTAGGGAAGCACCTGGGGTTTGATGTGAAGAGCTTACTTAGATCATCCAGACCTCCAGCACAAGAGGTTTGTATGGTACCATTTTATAATTTATGGTTTTTTTTTTAACTTTAAAGACCCTAACACTCAAAACATGGTATCCCAAACTGAAAATGTTCCTTTTCCCTGCCTTATTTTGCCTTGTCTAACAACCCAAGAGCATGGAAGTTTGCACTGAAAATCAGTAATTTTTGCTGAGGAATTTGAGCATTTGTTGGTATGTCAAGTGAAATCACCAGAGAGCAAGTCAGCAGTAGACAGGAATATTAATTCTAATATCTGACTCTTCTTTTTCTATTTCACAAATCAAGGCAGCTCTTCCAGTTTCTCCTTAGAAAATAAGGAATGGTCTCACAAAAACCTCAGTGTTCTGCTCCTCTCCAGCAGAGAGGCACGTCTTGTTTTTAAGATTATTTCTGTTATTCTTTGTTTTCAGGGTATGAGCATCGCATCGACACCTTTTAAAGCAAAGTCAGCATCATTTTCCTCTCGTATAGCAAAATCACAGCATACTGGATCTCTTGTACAGCTGGTCCAATCAGCTGCATCATTTGGGGAACTGTCAGAGGCACTCAGAAAAGCGATTTTGTGGTGCAAAGGCAACAAATTCAAACCAGAAGCGTATTTTCTGCGTAACAAACTATTGAAAAGCAACCGGCTGCATCATGTGGAGGCTCAAGGATGCAGGTAGTTTTGCATGGCTGCAGGGTTTCTGGATCTGACACTCTACCTTTTAGTACTATGTATTTTGCAACAGTGCAGAGGAGTGTAGTGGTCTTAGAAAGAATAGGTTAGACCCATCCCTCAGACAGGATCACTAGTTCAGGCTGCTGGGTGCTCTGAAATGAACATTCTGTTTAGCTTTATTGATTTGTGAAAGGATTTAAAAGGCTAACAAATGCACAGATACTTGAAGGATTAAAATGCAACTTGCATCATGTGCATATTTAATGCTAATGATTATATGATACAAGGGGTGTTATCTTTCTTCAGAATGCCCTGGCTACTGTTGTACAAAGGGCTGTTCTATTTCCTTGTTATGATAAGGAAAATGGTAGAGAAAACTAATAACCAAATCTCTTTCAACCCCGAGTGAAATAACACTTTAGCAGCTGATAATGTTTTCTGTACCTTCCTTCCCTTAAGCCTGAAGAAAAAACTATGCTGTGTGAAAACATCTGTCTGTAAATACCTCCTGTACGGGTCGCAAAGTGCATGCTGGCCAAAGCAGTACCTCAGGGCACAGTTCTGTCGAAGGAGGATTAAATCATCCGTGCACTCGAAGAAAACTCGGAAGACTGTTCGGCAACAACCTCCTGAGCTTTCTGGGGTCCGTGAGAACAGAGCATCGCTCATCCTCCCAACTGACCAGGATGGCCTTCTGAGTTGGGACGGACGTTGCGGTGCTGATACAGGCTCTGTCAAACTGAGCATGGGAGGGACCTCTAAACAGCTGTTGCTGGAAGGAAGCCCTGACCCTGCATGGAGAGAAGCTACTGAGAACGTGGATATTGATTCTATTTTTGCAGCAATGGGTGTCTGACTCTGGACTTGCAAGGACGAGAGGGGTCAAGTCATTAATTTTTTTAATTTTTTTTTTTTTTTTTTTAAGCAAAACCCTAAGAACCCTAATTGTGTCTTGGTAACTGACACCCTGAACTCTGCTAAGAAAGTAGCAACTATTTTATTAAGTTTTTGTAAAAAAGCTTGGTGTTTTTATGGGTCTTCCAATACTCCCAACATGTATTAATGAAACAATGTTAGACCAAGCAGTGAGGTTAGTGCTGTCTGCCAGGCTCTCGCTTGTAACTGAGTTGCAAGATCAGGATGACCAGAAGAGACTAAGAAAAAATTGTCTTGGAATGAAGAGCACCTGCCTTAAGAGGGATAAAGAAAGGCTGTAAGTGCACATAAATCTGGAGTTGGTTAACTTCTATTTCCTAGGCTTAAACTTGGTAGAAAACAAAAGAGTGTGTCCACTGATAAGAGAAAAAAATAGCCTTCATAGCCCCATAGGGCTGAAAATCCTGTATTATGCACCTTCTGCAAATTGATCAATGTAAGTTTAAGTATGAGGAGTGGGCACAAACTTAAAATGTTTTATTCAAAGAGCACATACAGAGGAAAGAGCAGAACTTCTTTAGTTTGGGCTTGAAGATTTGTCCAGTTAACCAAGATCCATTTTCTAGGTTTCCTGTCGCAGGCATACCCAGTAATAATTGAAATAGTTACAGAAAATCATCCACCAGTAGCCCTCTAGATACCTGTTTTAACACAGTCCTACTCCAGACAGACTTCCTGTAATTACAAGAATCTTTAGAGCTCTTTTCTCATTTCATAAAATGGTATAAAAATACCTAAGTATATATGTCAGATAACATTCAGCTGCTAGAATACTCAGAAAAGGCTGGGAGCAAGGGCAGGCATCCCAGCAGTGACCTCCATCCTGAATTAACCCCTCAAACAACACGCATGATATTCCTTCCTCTTGGGCAGCACGTGCCCAAGCAATGCCCCAGTGCGGTTTGTGCATGGAATCAAGATCCATAGTTTGCTTCGTCAAAGGCCTTTCTGGCTCGTTTCAGTTCTTCGTTCATAGTTAAGAGGTCTTTAACTCTGGCAAACTTCCGGGGGTCCTTGCGTATCAGAAAGACAATGTCCTCGACCTGTACACGACCCTGACGCCCAATTGACATGGCCTTGTGTGTCTGTGAAGAGGAAAGGACGAAAGTCAGCAGGGTTTCTTTTCCCCTTAATTTTTTTTAAGCTCTCCATTTCACTTTATTTCCTGTTTTATGATCAAAAAGTAAGCAACTATGGGATTTGGGCACCATCATCCCAGTCACAAGAGAATGTCCCAGTAAGCCATGGACTTCCTGTTGCTCTGGTGTCCCCAGATGCCTGTCAACTTATACCCAGCACATACCACTACGGATGCAAAGCAGTCATGGCATCAAAACTAAAGGCAGGTTACATGTAGGGCACCCAAGCTGCATAGTGCTTGAAGATGAGCAGCATCAGGCAGAACTTGGAAGCAATGTGAGGTAACTGTATCACAGGACAGCTTAGGGCATTTTGATGAGGGAAGGCAAGGACAACTTTTCCAAATATAGGGTATCCACACACAGTAGGAGTAACTGATTTCAAAAAACTCCAAACTTTCAAGCAATATCCAAGTATCTGGAAGAGACATGGCTTCGGGCCCCAGAAGCTTCCATTTCTTTTATAGCACAGAGCTAGATTCCCATCCAGGCATAAAGACATCTCAAGTAAAGTCACTGGGAGAACACAAAAAGACTGTGTTCATAGACTGTCAAAGCTGAGTGTTTTGTCAGCTGTGCATACTGTGTGATGCCACAGTGAATCCCAAAGTCTGCCATGTATTTTCCCCAACTATAATACTAATTGCTACTTCAAGACTTCAGCCACTGTTCTAAATCCCCATGGAGCAAGAGGCATGAATTTTGCCTTTATCTTGGAAGAGCGAAGTATTAAGTTTAGCTTTTCCTATTAGCATCACAGTTTTGACCCTGGGTTAACGCAGTATTTGAGTCACAGGTATTAACCTTCAGAAGACTAAAGTCTTAGGATATTTTGACCATTCTGTCCACAGCCGACTTACCATTTCTGTGATAAACTCTATTACCAGGTCCTCAAGAATATCGACGGATTCTGTGTAAGGGTTCTGGTCATCCCCAAATCCATACATCATGCATCTTACTGCAGAAAGAAACACCTGGCGTGAGGCTTCTTTCACCCAGTCATCCGGGTCAGCAGCATGTACCAAGTCGGAGCTCAACAGTACATTCATGTACAAAGGTGCAGGAAATAAGCAGATAGAAGCCAACAAAAGCCTAGTGCTGTACATACAGAAGAGCATGTCTGATGGCAGACTCTTTAAATATGCATCAAGCCTACCAAGTACTGAACACTGCCTTTTGGCACAGTTAGGTTCAGAGGATGAATTAGCAGTATTTTTAATTTTTTTTGGGGGGGGGGGCGCGGGGGGATGATGATCTACATGACAGCTTTCTGCTCTTTCAGGCAGGGCCCATAATGAAAGCCACTTTTTTGCTAAGGAAAACTTGAGTTTTGGAACTCCACAGCTGCTGCGTTTGGGGGAAGGACATCGTCCTTGAAAGCCGCAGGGAGCCCTGCGGTGAGAGACCCGTCAGCGCAGGGCAGGGTTTTCTGGCCCGTTCTTTGGAGACTCACGTTCTTTGGAGAACAGCCTCTTCCTCCTGCCCTGTCCGCCGTCCAGGCCCCCGCCGGCTTCTTCCGCATCTTCTTCAAACTAGAGGGGCACAGCGGAGGAGAAGCCGCCGTCAGCTCCCGGGGCGGCGGCAGCGCGGGGGGGACCCTTTCCCGCTCCCCNCCTTTCCCTCTCCCCTCCTGCCCGGCTCGGGGCGAGGCCTGGGCCACCAGCTGCCCCTCCGCAGCACAGGAGGGCCGCCCGGCTGCGGTTGCAGCGTGGGCCGGAGCGTCCCTTCCAGCGTTCCCGAACCGCCCCCGCCGCGGCCACTCANATTCTGTCCACAGCCGACTTACCATTTCTGTGATAAACTCTATTACCAGGTCCTCAAGAATATCGACGGATTCTGTGTAAGGGTTCTGGTCATCCCCAAATCCATACATCATGCATCTTACTGCAGAAAGAAACACCTGGCGTGAGGCTTCTTTCACCCAGTCATCCGGGTCAGCAGCATGTACCAAGTCAGAGCTCAACAGTACATTCATGTACAAAGGTGCAGGAAATAAGCAGATAGAAGCCAACAAAAGCCTAGTGCTGTACATACAGAAGAGCATGTCTGATGGCAGACTCTTTAAATATGCATCAAGCCTACCAAGTACTGAACACTGCCTTTTGGCACAGTTAGGTTCAGAGGATGAATTAGCAGTATTTTTAATTTTTTTTTGGGGGGGGGGCGCGGGGGGATGATGATCTACATGACAGCTTTCTGCTCTTTCAGGCAGGGCCCATAATGAAAGCCACTTTTTTGCTAAGGGAAACTTGAGTTTTGGAACTCCACAGCTGCTGCGTTTGGGGGAAGGACATCGTCCTTGAAAGCCGCAGGGAGCCCTGCGGTGAGAGACCCGTCAGCGCAGGGCAGGGTTTTCTGGCCCGTTCTTTGGAGACTCACGTTCTTTGGAGAACAGCCTCTTCCTCCTGCCCTGTCCGCCGTCCAGGCCCCCGCCGGCTTCTTCCGCATCTTCTTCAAACTAGANGCCCCATCCTCGGTCCTGGCCCCGGTCCCGGTCGCCGCCTGCGTCCGCTCCTCCTCTCCGCCCGCGGCTGCGCTCTCCGCAGATTCTCGCTGCCCACTTCGCTCCCGCAGCTTGCAACCTCCCTGGGTGAATTCTTTTGTCGCCTGATCCCACCTCCTGTTCCACCTGCCTTTTTACATTGGAGCTCCATCGTAGGTTCCCAGTTAAGCCAAACTGGTCTGCTAATATGCCTACTTGTCTTCCCGAGTATGAGGATGTGCTTGGAGGGTGCTCTGGTTAAAGACCTGACAGCTTTCCTGAGCTCCTTTACCCACCAAAGCTGCCTTCGTGGGATCCCAGGTAGTCATTCCCCAAGTAAGCTGAATCCCAGGATGTGCTACTCTCTTTCATCACTCCCCTCAGGATCTTAAACCCACTGTTTCATTGCCACTACAGCCAAGTTGATTACCATGCCCCAGTGAGCTCTTCCTTTGGTAGTGGGCAGCAGCTACAGCCTCTGGCCAGCCCATTCAATACCTGTATCAATCGTGAAGCTGTTCCTGATGCCTCATCGAAATCTTAGCTGCTTGTGTCTCATGCTGTTGCCCTTCCAGCAGGTGTCAGGGACATCCACGTCACCCATCAGAAACAGAATCTGATACAGAGACTCCTGGAGGCGCTTAAAGAGGATTGTTTGTCCACTTTCTTACCCCAGTTGGGTGGCCTGTAACACACTCCCACTATGCTGTCACCCTTCCTGACCTCTACTCTTCTCCCGAACCTTGTGAAGAAGCCATATTTATTCTTGCAACAGATAATTTTGGAACAGCTACTGTGAGAGCAACTTCTCCTTTGCCTTCAGTTGGTGTTGGTTTGTGACTTGAAGCCGAGTTCCGGTGCACTTGTAATGTGTTGAGTATAAATCTGGGTATTCTGCAGCTATGAAGAACAGTGGATGTGTTGTACTGAAGCTCAGAACTAATTTCAATTTCTGACTTTCATTTTAGGAAAAATAGCACTACGGTGTCACAGAAGTCAGTGGGCTTTTTTTTTTTTTTCCTAGTACTGAGAAGTTGGAAGATTGCAGGTTGCTTTGTGACAGAGTTTTATGGAAAAAAGCATCTCAAATGAACCCTGGAGTTTCCCTTTCAGATCATCTTGACCTTGGGAAAGAGCACATAAACTTTTCCTGATGTCCCAGTCTGGTCAGCAGAAACTGAAGATGAAACTTAAGAATACAAGGTAAGACACTGGTGCAGTTACAGCACAGAGCTCCTTGCCCTGTCAGGAAAAGGCTTCATGGAAGAAAATGTCCTCATAATACATATGAATTCTAAATACTTAGGACTTTACTAGCTCTTAGACCATCAAATAATAATAAAAAAAAAGTGAAAGTGAACTTGTGGGTTTTTTTCTTCCTGTCCTGGTGGCATTGGTACGTGCTCTTACAACATGTTAAAGTTTTAGATATGGGCTACGTATAGGTAGAAAGGGAGAAGAGGACAGCTTGTTTCATTGCCTGCATGTGGAAGCAATTTGTTCTGGCTAAGATAAAAGAATGGGCTTTATTCTTGTCTGCTTTTAGCACAATTTTGGGTAAGTTCTTCTCTCCTGCTTTCTATACATCCATATAAACAACACATCCATGCTTGGTAGGTAGTCTCAATTTGAGCACTGTGAACAAAGAGTGGTGCTTGAGAATACAAGCTTCTTTTGCCTTTGTCAGGTATTGCCTTAAGAAAAATATTTGTCATAAAGAGATTTTTCCTTATAAAGAAAAATTTCCTGTCTCGTGTAGGAGGCTGACTCTTCTAGTGTAGTAAGTGCCTTGCTAAGTTAAGTTTGAACAGAAGTTTTTCTCTAAAAAGCTGAAGAGGACGAAGGAAAAGGTGCAGCTGAGGTGCAGACACTGCAGAATCAGAAACATCCTGGAGAGTAGAGCCAGAGTCTTGAAGAAGCGCTGAAGGACCCCAAGGAGTGGATTCTAAAGCAGTGAGTGCAGCACCTTCCAGTGTCTGGGTCTGAACAGCCTCCTTAATATTGCTCACAGCTGGTGCCATCCCAAGACGCCACATTCTGCACTTGCACCACGAGTGAGGGCGACAGTCCAGCAGCACTGTACTCATCACACCAGAACCAGTGGAGAATAATGTCTCAGGGAACAGCATTAGCAAGAGCAGCACTAAGATTTACTCCCGCCCTGCCCCTTACTACTTACTGACATACTAAGTTTTCCATCATTCTCAATGTTTCTCAAAGAAAATACTGGTTTAAATAGCTATGTCTGTGCAAGTGCTAGATTTATTGTCTGGCATAAACTTTGTAACTGTGCCACAAGGTGCACAAATACCACTCTAGATTATTAGAATATAAAAATCTGAAATACCTTCTCTGAAAAAATCTGCTCTGTATATTAACTAAACAGTTGATAGCTGCTCAGTAATTACCTTATTGAACAGAACAGCTTTCTGTGCTGATATAAAAAATGCTTCTAAGTAGACTAGTTACAGCTGAAGGAGTTCTAGATCAAGTATTCAACAAGTGCTTGGACAGTGTTAAAATAAACCTGTGCATACAGGCTTAACGCTGTGGCTCGTGCTTAGGAGCACATCTAACTGCAGTTACCAGTCCCAGTATCAAAATCACTTGTATCGGAAAGGAAGGGATGCTTACATTTTATTGGTGGTGTTTTTAGATATGAACTGGCTGTCAATGCATCAGATGAGAAAAAAAGAATACAGGCCTGGCTAGAGTATATAGTGGAGAGGGTGGCTTCTTATATGGAGGGCTGTAGAGGTAAATCACACCGCTGTGAGGGTTACTTACTTATGTAAGTAACTTTTACAACTGTATACAAGCATTTGGCAATGTTAAGTCACAACAAGACTGAGTGCCAGAGTTTGACGCATGCACTAAATTCTTTTGTAACAACTACTCCTACTGATGGCAGTCCTTTTTTTTTCCAATCCTGTGCCTCGTTAAAAGCCAACTGCCGGTGCTCTTAGCTGCCGTGGGACACAGGTCTGCCAGATGCTTCAGTGCCCCTAAAAAGTATGGGACATCAGTATTGTGCTTCAGCTGCCAAGGTAGAACGGACGCAGGCAATGGACAACGTGTCTCACCTCAGGCAATTCATCTGAGTGCAGCTACAGAACTTCAGGCTGGATTTAAAACAGACAGATCCAGCACTGACTTATAAGGAAGTTCAGAAGGAGGGAGTTCCCCGAGGTGTCAAGTCATTTATTCCACTCTGTTTCCAGCCAACAGTGATCAAAAAGCAGATCCCACTAAAGATGCATCCTTTCCATCATCCACCTGGAAGAGGGACACCTCGATGTCTGCGGGCGAGGCGTGCGATCACTCTGCACCTGCTGAATGCACGATGCAGAGGAGCTAGAAAATCGCCACATACAAGAAATTCTCAACACAGCTTCACAGACAACATGTTGGCAATTTCCACTTTAGAGCCCCTCAGGGCAGGCAGGGTGCGCAGGTGCTAGGGGGTTTGCTACATAAGATGAGAGAAATAAACCTCTCTGTAGCATTCAGTTCAACTGGGCTAGTACAGTTTGCTTCATGTTAGGGCTATAGTTTTTATTTTCTAAACTAAATGCCTTTATTAATGAGATTGTTAGACTCTCTCTAGTATCCTAAATATAGCAGAGTTTAGGCATTCAAGTGGTAGATTTCTGAACATTCAACTGGAGGGAAATGTTGCATTAAAACTTAGCTTGTCTTTGGAGCTTCTCTTTGCTTTTTTTCTCCTTAGCACAATCATGTAGGTTTCATAAATGGTTTTGCAATAACCTGGATTCATTCATAATGCAAACTTCCTGAATTGATGAATTTATTAAACAAGAAGCTTAGCCTTACAAATATTAATTTATCTAAACATTTATACAAGTTTATCCAAAAATAAATTATAGTATCTCAGGTTATTTACAACAAACCCCCAGACCTCTGGTTTTGGTACCTTTTGTTCTGGATGAGCCGAGCAGATCAGCAGCTAGTCTTTTCAGCTGGCCTCTACAGCAGGCAGGTTTCCAGTAATGTGGGCTACAAAACACCTTAGCAAGTGAACCCCCGAAAACTCCAGAGAACTGTGAAAACAAAAGGTGTGGACATTCAGTGCCAGATGCTGCTGTGTTTTGGAGTAATACAAGCAAACGCAGTCGCTGGCTGTACTAAATTACATCTCTTGCGGTGCGGTACGACCCCGGTAAATTAAGCACTTAAATAATCAAGCAATTACTTCTTGCTACCGATACCTCCAAACAGAATGAAAAAACGAACTAGTGTGTGGCATATCCCAGGACTGCTGCTCCCCTTGGAGAAAGGCCCAAGGAAGACGCAGCCTTGCAAATGAAACTCCACTCATTTGCAGAAGAGGGGGAAGAAGGAGAACGACGTTTCCCCATCAGCAGCCCACCCTCCGTCCTTGGGGTACAGACAAGTGCTACCTCTAGAACAGACAGACCCGTTTCAGGCAGGAGTGAAATCATCACCTGAAAGGAAACAGCAGCAATGGAGAAGAGCTTTACCTGACCAGGAACAGCTGAGGAAAGCACCCCTGAGTTTTCTCCTTTACAAAATCCTGGATCTCCAGTACATTCTTTAACAACAGTCCCCTGGAAGCTCGGTCAATTTTCGTTAACACCATCTGCACAGATCCAAAAAGAGAGGATTAGAAGAACAAAATAGTCTTATTTTCCTGCCAGCCTGGAACATCTGTAGGAGTCCTGGACCATCCTGCAAGGCGGGATGAAAGGTCTGGGTCATATCTAGGGGGAAAAATGGTACCATACAATTCATCAAAGTGCGTCTATAAATTGCATGGACCTTTTCAAGTGCCTCAAGCTGAGCACTGAAAAAAGGGTCCATTTAATAAGTTAAGCAAAAAATCCCTTAAATCCCACTTGCACCCCTAAACACATTTTAGGCCTCTTTTATTAACAATAAAAGGAGGGAGTTACTACTCAGACAGGACTGGAGACCCTCTCCTATCAAGAGAGGCTGAGAGAGTTGGGGTTACTCAGTCTGGAGAAGAGAAGACTCCGAGGAGACCTTATTGTGGCCTTCCAGTATCTGAAGGAGGCCTACAAGAAAGCTGGGGAGGGACTTTTTAGGATGTTGGGTAGTGATGGGACAAGGGGGAATGGATCCAAACTAGAGGAGGGCAGATTTAGGTTGGACGTTAGGAAGAAGTTCTTCACCACGAGGGTGGTGAGACACTGGAACAGGTTGCCCAAAGAGGTGGTGGAAGCCCCATCCCTGGAAGTTTTTAAAGCCAGGCTGGATGGGGGTCTGGGCAGCCTGACCTAGTGGGAGGTGTCTCTGCCCATGGCATGGGGTTTGGAACTTGATGATCTTCAAGGTCCCTTCCAACCCTGACAATTCTTATGATTCCATGACAACTTGCATAAGCTCAGGTAGGGGGTACGCACCTTTGTAGATTATCAGTAATTTATAACCAACGCAAGAACAAAGCACTACCTACCACATAAGGAAGCCCAAACTCTTCCAGCATCTCTACTGCAATATGGTCTGTTTTCTGGAGTCCTACTACACCATCAACTAATAGAAAAGTCCTCTTCAAGCTGCCAGAAATACAAGCAACAGTAATCACCACCATTATTTCATGCCTGCTCTGCTACTTCCAAATTCATAAGCAAGAACAAGTAACAAGGGATCTGGGGATAGGAAGAGCCAAGAAAAGCTGTGCATGGAGCTGACAGTTGGTATGGTGGAGCACCTACATCTTTTCTGCTGTTCTGATCTGCCTTAAGCAAGAATGAGTGACACCACAAGCATTCCCAGGGGAACCACTTCAAAACTAATCAATACTATCAGTGGAAGCAGCTACCTCTCCTACATCTCTTCACCTAATTATATGACACCGTATATAGGCGTCCAGCTTTCACTGCTCTGTGAACGTACAGTGGAGTCCCTTACTTGTGCCGTTCCTGCAGATAGGCCTCCACCATCTCCACAAAGTCTCGCGGGGCATGGTAGCCATATCCGGGCATATCCACCAGAGTAAAGTACTTCCCTACTTTGAAGAAATTCATCTTCTTGGTGTGGCCCTAGGGAGATAATTAAAAAAAAAAAAAGTTAAGATGAAGGAAGGGGATGGGTTTAAAAAGTTACTTTAAGCAGTGGACTAAGAGATGTCCCACGAGACATCTCGGTACCATGCCTTGTCCTCCCGCTCTGCCCCAAACAGGCTGCAAACATGCTACTGTTGCTGTAAGCCACCCAGTCTCTACACTTGTAGCAATCCTTTGTGGCTCTATCTTTACAATAAGACTAAAAATACCTTCACGGGTCTCTGGGCTTGGTTCTTACGGTTAGACTTGATGGTCTTAAAGGTGTCTTCCAACCAAAATGATTCAATGATTCATCCCAAAGGGCTTTACATTACGCCTGCTCAGCCTGGATGACTTTTCTGTCTGGCACGTGTCAGTCCTGGCTGAAGAGCTTAGCTGAGCTCTTTTCACCTCTTCCTTTGCTAGAAGACCACCTGCACCAGCCATGAGCTGGTGGCCACTACGGCTGGCATGCTTTCCTGTTGGCTCAAGTTACCCAAGAGCTTGTTTCCTCCCACCCTTCTCAGCCCTATCCTCTGGGTTGACACCTGCTTCAGATCAAGAGAGAGGGAAGTGAAAAACATCACTTACTGGAGTTTTTGACACTCTGACCTCCACTTCTGGAGACAGCGAAAACAAGGCACGGATTAAAGATGATTTCCCCACATTGCTTCGGCCGATGAAGCAGACCTGTGGAGGGAGAAGCAAAGGGGGGTATTTCTACACTTCTCCGTCTCCCTTCACCCAAGGCATCTGGGCAGGGGGGTTGCCCCTCCAGCTGCAGTCAGCCCCGGGTACTAGTCAGCCTCAGGTGCCAATGCCCGGGGACAGCAGCGTCTCCGACGAGTAGTACAAGGGGAGCGGCAAAAAATAAATTATTATTTTTTTTAAAAGCAACAATAACTGCTCCACGCACTGCACCGCGCATCAGACACTAACACCCTCAGCGATACACCCGTTTATCTCCAGCAGCTCGGGTCACCCACGGGGGCGCGGCGGGACTGGTCCCGGCGGCGGGAAG